>RPFO01000015.1:590028-662528 GCA_009746045.1 Mesostigma viride
CCCCCTGCAGGGTCGGCCAAGCGCGCGCCCTGGGAGCTTGCGCTTGCGGCGCGGCAAGAGAAGCGTGCGCTGGCACGCGCCGCAGAGGAAGGGGCCGCCGAGGATGGTGGTGCTGGCGGTGAGAGGGCGCATGGGCATCCACCGAGTGGTCGTGGGCCGGGTCGTCCTGGCCGCAAGCCCAAGCTTCCCAAACCGGTGGACGTGGGCGTGCCTGTGGGGGATGGGGACGGGCAGGAGGAGAAGAGGCAGGAGGGGGATGTGCCTGGTGGCGTGGAGGGCGACGTGGGTCAACAGATGGCGGTCAAGAAGGGCAAACGGGGGGCGCTGCGGCGCGCACGTGGTGGCGGCAGCCAGGTGGCAGCGCGTGAGGGCCGAGGTGATGTGGCGGTGACGGAAGGCGGTGTGATGGAGGTGGGGGATGAGGCGGGCGAGGGGACGGGCATGGCGCCAGTGCGGAAGGTAACCCGTCAGACGCCAGCCATCGATGGGGCGGAGGAGGGGGGAGAGAAAAAGGGTGACAAGCAGGAGGTGGAGGGGGCGAAGGAGGTGGAGGGGGAGGAGGAGAGTGAGAAGCTCCCCCCGGGCGTTGTGGATGGCATGTTGCAGGGCGAGCACGGCCGCTGCGTGTCGTGTCATGAGGACGTGTTGGACGAGATCCAGGAGGCCAAGCAGGTGAGCTCTCTCTCTCTCTCTCTCTCTCTCTCTCTCTCTCTCTCTCTCTCTCTCTCTCTCTCTCTCTGTCTGTCTGTCTGTCTCTCTCTCTCTCTCTCTCTCTGTCTGTCTGTCTGTCTCTCTCTCTCTCACCCCCACCCCCGTCAGGCGAAACAGGTGGCTGTTTTTGGTTTGGCAATGGCCATGTGCTTGCACGTTTCCTATGCCATGCAGGGTGAGCGCACCCCCTGTTTTTCATACAGACTAAGAAGGAAGCACACACCTTTTCTTGCTTTGTTTGTCTGGCACATGTGGATGCAATTTTCAAATTTTACTTTGTTTTAGACAGCCCTGCGTGTCATCAGTAGAAGAAGGTCAGCGCTCCAAGCATGAAACTACTGATTATTGAAGCAGTCAATCTATACACTAGTCTCGTAGCCCATGGCACCACTTGGCGTGTGCGGCAGGTTTGGGGTGTGCTTGAAAGGATGGTTATTTTCGTTGGTTCCTTCTTCATTTTGTTGGTTTGTGAGCTGGGCTGGGCTGGGCTGGGCTGGGCTGGGCTGGGCTGGGCTGGGCTGGGCTGGGCTGGGCTGGGCTGGGCTGAGCTGGGCTGGGCTGGGCTGGGCTGGGCTGGGCTGGGCTGGGCTGGGCTGGGCTGGGCTGGGCTGGGCTGGGCTGGGCTGGGCTGGGCTGGGCTGGGCTGGGCTGGGCTGGGCTGGGCTGGGCTGGGCTGGGCTGGGCTGGGCCGGGTAGGGCTGCAGTATGTCTGAAGTTTGGGGGGAATCTGGACGGTCCGGACGAGGCCGTGAAGCAACCAAGTGGGGAGGGTCCGGGGGTGGGCGGGTGCTGGTGAATTTTTTCTGGGAAAAACATAAAATGGTGATAGGATTACTATCATGGTGATATTGTCTCCCTTTGCATTCTTACAAACTGCATCATCGCCTTCGTGACAAAACCCAGGCAAGAAGGGTAGCTGATGGCCCTGGGCATTAATTCAAGTCTCAGCCTAGCTGCACCAAACACGTGTTTGCAGTGTGCATCCATAGGCAGCCAAGCTACCAAGCACCAAGACAAATTAAGTGTGATAAAAGGCTGTTTGTGGAGTGTGGGCAGGGCCAAGCCACGCATCCAGTACAGCAAATAGCTTGGGTGTAAAGTAATATATTGTTCGGGTGTAAAGTAATATATTGTTCGGGTGTAAAGCAAAGCAATAGATAATGCAAATCCATGATAGTGCTTAGCAGTTCACGATAAAGGACCATTCTTTGGAACCTCTTGACTTTACTGGAAATAATCTTTTGAAGCCGCTTGTCTCTGGGTTGATGCCCACTTGGCCAGGACACTGCTTCGGCCCCTGGCATTTTTCTACTGTGTAAAAGCCCTGCTTTTTACGTCTGCCCTCGTTTCCAGAGGCAAATGCGCAGCCTTCCTTCCTAGTTTAGCGGCTCCGTGGTTACTTTGGTAATTCCCAGCACCGCAATGTCCCCGTTCCTTCTTTTCAGAATTCATAGCTACTTCTCTGACTGACAACAAGGGTGTAGCGACAGCTTTAGGATTGGCTTCCAACTGCCTCCATTGTCTTTGTGTGCATTCGCATGTATGCGGAGGTTCTCGTTCCTTAACTATTGCCAGCATGCGCTTAGCAAGCATGGTGTTTGCTGCTTGCTACTTGCTGCTTTTGATTTTCGTTTGACATCCGGCGCAGTTCCGGTTTGTATTTTGCGCGGCCTGGGGTTGCCTGTCTTCCCCAACCTCCGGTTGCTAGCAAAATTTTTCAATAATACTTGCAAAAGCATGCATGTCCCAATGTTTCCCACCCATTCTCTAGCGCAACATTAGCCCAACACATCACCGTAATCGGACCTGTTTTAGCTGAGTTGCTGCCATTCTCGCAGCCTCCCTCATTGTTTTCATGCAAGGGGGAAAGCCCGGCATGACATTTGTGTGGCTGTCCAGTGCCTGCTGACAGACATTACAAGTGTGCCTACAGTCTGACACACAAGAAGAGGAATGTACCAAGTATTCACCAATTTGTTTCTGACAAACAGAGGTATCAAGCGGCACAACATGGAATCCAAAAGTCCGTAGGCCCGGCGCCACGCCGCGCCGTGCCAGCCAGCGGCCCAGCTTGCTGCATGCTGGCTGCTAGGCTCTGTCGTGGCGGGGCCCCCGGACACCTACCGGACGCGTCCCGACGGCCGTGCGGCTTCCGGACATTTGAACAGAATATCCGGATCCGGACCATTAGCAGAAACGTGGCTGGGCTGGGCTGGGCTGGGCTGGGCTGGGCTGGGCTGGGCTGGGCTGGGCTGGGCTGGGCTGGGCTGGGCTGGGCTGGGCTGGGCTGGGCTGGGCTGGGCTGGGCTGGGCTGGGCTGGGCTGGGCTGGGCTGGGCTGGGCTGGGCTGGGCTGGGCTGGGCTGGGCTGGGCTGCGCTGGGACGGGCGGGGCGGGGCGGGGCTGTTTCAGAAATTTTTTTTTTTGGCTTGCCAGGCACAGTTCTTGTCGTTGCACTCGGAGTGCAGTCAGCAATCTGTATGTAGTGCAACCGTACTTTCTACTCGCCGTATGGCCATCGATAGTTTTCTGATCGAGTGCATTATTATGTTCCTTCGGATGCTGTGCTTTGTTCTTCATGGTGAACACCACAGCTGGGCGTCCAAAAAGCAAAGAAAACTGCAACCGGCAAGTCGACAGCAAAAGCCAAGCCTGCTGTGAGTCACCGCCGGGACCATGCAGCTGCCTGCCAGCCTCGAGGCTGAAAGGGCCGCCAAGATTGCAGCTTTGCAGGCCCAAATCGACGCTATCAACGCGCAGTTCGACCAGCAGATGAGCGCCGTGCCGGCACCCCCTCTCGTGGCCATGCCACCACCACCCATGCCAGGCTGTCCATCTGCCCCCGTGCTGGCACGTAAGTTCCCTTTTTTTCCCCTTTGGTATACGGGCCTTACTGTTGCTTCATGAAAACTTACAACGTATCAATTTGCCTGTATTTACCCTTCAACTTTGTGCATTATTATCTTTATGAAGTCCCACACGTTTTTTTTGTGTATATTGGTTTTCTTTGTGTTTCATTCAAGCTGACTTTTGACTTCTTTAATTGCATGTGTCTTTCCTTTTTCATCCAGCCGTGGACCTGGCTGGCACAGTGACACCGGTGCTGGTGCCCATCCTGGCACCTGAACCAGGTCCAAATGTGAAGCCCCACTATTCGAAGCAATTATCGCTTCTGCTCGCATGCGAGTCTCCATGTATCGATTCAAAGGCCCTGCCCCAGCCCACTCCGGGGGCTGCTGGTGATGAACCTGTGACGCTGTTTCCGGTGGTCAGCTCTACTTCGCCCGTGCAGCAGGACATTCCCTGTAAGTAATATCAGATCACTTCCAAACTGGGTTGTTTTATTCTTGTCTCTTTTTGCATTGGCATACCTGTATTTTACTTAGCAAGTATCTCAGTTTCTGCACTGACGATGCACTCTAATCTTCTTTTCGCTCAACCTTATTAAGACCTTGCTATGTTCGTTTGCCACCATAGCATACATAACCCCCATTCACCAGCAGCTTCCCCGTTTCCCATTTGTAAATGCATTCCCTGTTTGTTTTTATGATCCCAACAAAGTCTCTCTTTTGCAATTGATGTGTGCAGTGCCTTCGCAGGCTTCTTCAAAGAGGAAGGGCATGACACCAGCGCCAGTTTCCAAGGCCCGGCGCGGATCAACAGAGACCAAGTCCCCATCTGCAACAAAGGATCCAGTCCTGCCATCGCCGCAGCCTCTAGAAGAGAACATTGCCGTCCTTCCACAGCCGCCAACAGCACCTAAGACACGTGCTCAGTGCCCACCACCTTCAGATCTGGGGTTGATGCACTACATCAAGCAGGTGCTCCCTCAGGCCACTGTGGTGCCTCTTCCAGCAGAGGTGACAACGACCAACGTACCGGTTGGCACCATCATAGCTCAAAAATGGTTGCTGAAGGCGCGCAAGCAGCTGAGATTGGGGGATGAGTTGGTGTGGGATGTAGGCCGCATTGCTATGGTCAAGCCACGGAACAAGTCCCCGTGGACGCTTGCGTTTCCTAACGGGGATGAGCCAGAATCAAGGTATTGCTTTGATCTGAGGAAATTGCACTACGGTGAGGAGGGGTCTGGCGAGCTCTCATGGGTGATGTTGGGCAATGTTACGGTGAACGACCTGCCTGGAAAGGCAGAAGAAACGAACACGAGTCAAGTGCCTTCCCCCCCGGATGTGCCGGCCCCACTGCCACCCTCCACGGCCGTGCCAGCCCCTCTGGCCCCACTGCTGCCACCCTCCACGGCCGTGCCAGCCCCTCCGGCCCCACTGCTGCCACCCTACACGGCCGTGCCAGCCCCTCCGGCCCCACTGCCACCCTCCACGGCCGTGCCAGCCCCTCCGGCCCCACTGCCACCCTCCACGGCCGTGCCAGCCCCTCCGGCCCCACTGCCACCCTCCACGGGAGGACCAGAGTCATCGGTGGAATCCGTGCTTGCCAACATGATGTTGCAGTTGAAAAAAATGCAAGAGGAGCTCGCTGAGAAGAACGCCATCATCAACAAACAAGCGGAGAGATCTGCACCGACAGAATCCTGCTCAAGCCTACCAATCCCATGTGTAAGTTCCGCAGCTCCTCAGATACGGAAATGTTACCATCTTTATAATTGTGGATGCCTTGATTAGTTTGCATTGCGGTTTTGTTGTGTATTCTTTTTCTGACTACTTGCGCAACCCAATGGTCCAAACTCTCTGCTGTTTGCGTGCAGGAAAATACCCCGGACAGCGCGGCACAAGCAAAACACTGCGAGCTGCTGAATGGCCAGAAGGCAGAAGGCATGGCATCAAACTGAGTCCAGCCAGTTTTGGAATAGCTGTAAGTTTTCACGATCAGGGTGCACAGGATTCCATTTTTTTGCACTACAAAGCGATTTTTTTGTCTCGTGTACGAGCGTGATTTTTTACTGTCTCGTCATTTTGGATTTGGTGTACATTTGCACATCCTGCAGCCTTTCTGATTCTGGCCCTGCCTTGCTGCTTTGTCCTTCTTAATTGTGCTCCTACGTGCAGGAAGACGTAGAACGAAACATGCGGACTCTGAACAGTATGGGAGAGGCATGAGAACTCTTCTCGTGAAGAATTGTGTGAAGATGTACACAAACTTCCCTGATTCCAAGAATGAATCAGTTTTTCCCTTTCAGCAAGACATGACTACGAATGTCAGTTGACAGCATGTTTGCTGTGGATGATGTATGCAAGCTGTAACATGATATTTATCAATGTAATAAATGCACTGATTGTGAGTCATGCCCCTGTTGTAATCATCTTGCATTGTCGTATTTCTGTCGGTCCCTGATAACACCATTTTTTTGTCCCAGAATGGCTGGAGAATTCGCCTGTGCATGTTCTTGATTTTCTTGAGATTCTACTCGTTTTTTTGTCATGAGATTTTCTTGAGATTCTACTCGTTTTTTTGTCCTGAGATTGTCCTGAGATTTTGTCCTGAGATTTTCACTACAAAGTCAAAATCTCAAGACCTGAGTTTTTCACCAGAAATCTCAGGACCCGAGGTGTGCACGTACCAGATTTTGTGAAGACGAAAAAAATCAGGAAAAATCAGGGCAATCTCAGGAAAAATTAAGAAAAATCTCAAGACGATCTCAAGACAATCTCAAGATATCTCAGGATTTCTCAGGATTTCTCAGGATTTCTCAAAAAAAAACTCAGGACGATATCAAGAAATATCAGGACGAATTTTTTCCGACTTCCTAGTGAAGCAACAGCGGCTAGGTGGCCTGCAGACCGAGCAGGACCCGGCGGCGCCCCCACCGGCGGTCCCACCGTACATGCTCATCAACCGCTACATCCTGGACGGCTACGGCGAATGGGATCTGCAACAACTAGACATCCCCAAGGACGCCTCGGTGGGCAGCCAGCTCTACCCATACATCACCTCGGCCAATCAACCCAACAACTCTGCACCGTCGCTGCGGATAACAGCCCCAGCTTGTTGATGCACAAGCCCATGGGGGCTAGGACAGGGCGGCCACTTGACATCTGGACGGAAACGGAGGACTTTCTCAAAGGTAACCAGCTCGCCACGCTTGTACAAGTCTCCCGAAACGAGCGCCGGCTGTCCATAATGTTAGACGCTTCAATTGACGGCTACCGCCCCTGGGCTGGCACCATTCATATCCTGAAAACACTAGTGCCATGCCTCACATCCAAGGAAGGAGACTCCACATTCGCAACAGCCGGGGCTCGCTTGGTCTGGACCGACGAGGAGGACGCACTGAAATCCATCGGGGTTACGTCGGCCAAACTCAAGAGCATCCTCCGACGCGTCCCCGGGGCAAACTACGTGGATCCCCCGGGAGCGCACAACCACCAGCCGTCACCGTCTGATCCGGCGGCACGGCTGCCGGTCCTACCCCATGATCTCGACATGGTGCCCTCCTCAACCGGCTCTCTGGAGGAAGCGACAGCGCAGGACGACCCCTCGGCCAAACGGGCGCAGCCAACGGTCACCAAAGCCGACGCACCCAAGCGGGCGCGTGCGTCGTCTTCAAAAGCATGAGAGTCCACGGGCTTGCATATTGGCAGAACAACCAACCCGACTCTCCAACCTACTAACCTGGCGGTGACATGGGTCCCGCCAGGAGGATACCACCTTTTGCATAACTGCCCTATCGGTCGGACAGCCGAAGGGAGGTTATTGGAAGTCAAAACCTTTTTATACGACGAATCACAACAACTGGGCTAACTTACTGGTGTACATGCAACAGGTGGCCAACCGCTGGGCTGGCGTACACCGCCTCAGCCTCCGGGGCAAGGTCCTCGTTACGAACGAGCTGCTATTCTCCAAGCTGCTGTACTTCGGTCAGGCCCACCCACCGGATGAACACACCGTGTCGCTTATTCAACGACTGGGGCATAACTTTGTTTGGAAAAAATCGAGCGATCTCAGCCGCCAGGTACACGGATGGATCAGAGAGTCAATGTCTTTTATGCCGTGGCCTCTTGGAGGACTAGGCCTACACAATATGCAATGGCGTTTATGGTCTGTGTATGCCAAACAAGTTATTGCTGCCCACATTGGTGTCAACACACACCCTGGATGTCTTCTGGCACGTGTAACCCTCTCACGTCTTACTCATCACTCCCATGGTATGTGTTACGTCCCGGCCCTTTAGGTCGGACGTAACAATGGAATAAATTACTAAGGCCTTGTGGCCTTTGTACTAAGTTTTATGGACATTGACTATTGTGTGAATTGGACTAGTTATTTTGGTCCTAGGTTGCCCTTTTAGGGGCCGGTGCGGTGGCGCCGCGCCAGTTCTGAGTCTATCTGTAGTACTAGGCGTGGATCCTGTAGTTGAGGGTCGATGTCGGCCCGGATCCTACGTGGAAAGATTGGCTTGGATTGGTCCAGGGAAATTGGCGTGTATCTGCGCCGCAATCAACCTAGGTTAAATTGGTCCGAGGACGAGAGTCTCGTCCTCTTGGTTTAATGAATGATACGTGCGAATACGCCTACACATTGAGCCCGGGGCAATTATCCATTTGTAATTGGTGTTGCTAGCCAATATAAGTGTGTACTAATTAGCTTGGCATCAAGCCGTGATGCCAGATATCTCACGACTCACGTCGTGAAGCGCAACTGTTACGCCTCGGGTATCTACCACTACCTCTACCTCTACCTGGCCTGATGCTACCTAAACTAGTCAAGCCACCTCTAGTTAAACCCCTAGCGAAAGACGAACGAGACGATCCAGATCTCAATGCATTAACGTAAGTATTGCTATAATACGCCATAAGCCATTTACACAACCCGTTTACTCCAGGAATAGAGGAAGGAAACACAACTACACTGCCGTGACCCAAGCCTATATGTGTTAATTCATTTAACACACGCCGAGTGCACACACGAGGGGTAGAACGTGCATAAATGGTCACCAACGGTCCAACACGCTCGGGCCGACATGGCCCTCGCCTACAGATGCACGCTGGTCCACTACATCTACAGATGCACGCTGGTCCACTACATTCTACCAAAGGATCAGGACCACTAGTAAAGTACGCGGCGCGGCGCCCCAAAGGCACCCAATGTACCACGGTACTGTTACGAGGACAATAGTGTCCCGGTAGGAGCTACACGTAAACCTAGGGACAACCGAGGCAAAAGACCTAATTTACGTCCGTAACTACAACGAATTGTTACGCGACGTAACACCTCCCCCCCCACAAAGGTAGGGAGCCCTCTCCCTACGCACAGGGAGGAAAACAAGGGGTAGGAAACCTAATGCACCCAGCACACACCAACACAATCGGCAGACCATCCAAGATACAAGGCACCAACGTATTAACTCGGTCTCCACCACCACGCCGGGAGGTGTAGGGTTAGCCAGCACCAAGCCTGGTGGTAGGTTCCCCTAACTGCCTGGAACAAAGTCCTTGCCGGGGGGGACGGCACTGGGCAGGACACACAGAGTAAACAAATCAGTACCAAGGACCAAGAACGACCAGTCAACTGGCCAGAACGTGAGGGCGACTCTATATACCGGAGGGACAACACCCTCAGGTCGGGCCTAAGGCCCTCTATCTAATGGCCATCCGTCTGGTAGGTACCACGGGAGGCCAGCAGGACATCCAGGTACGCCTGGTAGTGAGACACATCCTCAGCATTGTCGTGCCTATCTACAGTGAGGAAAACATCGGCCCACACGCCGTCAGGAAAAAGACCCAGGAAGGCCCAGTAATACCTATGCTGCGTAAGAACGACCTGGCCCCGGGCCCAGTCCAGGAAACCACAGGCAAAGAGGCGTAGGAAAGGCTCTACCGCGATCAGGCAGAGAGCCCGCAGGAGCAGGCGATGGTACCGGATCCGTGGGCGCATACCCGTCGGGAAGAACAGATCTACCAGGGGCTCCACGTTGGACGGCCACAACCGGATATGCCGAATCTCACGGGAGCGCCACCGACGGGCACACTGTCGCGACCCGAACGTCTCGAGGTAGTCGCTAGCCCGGGGAGGAGGATGACCCCGAGAGTCCAAACCCTGGCCCGGGATGGGCGCTGGACGACGGGCATCCCACTCTAGGATGGGCTGAAGGACCGTGCTGTAGGAAGGGGTCTGTGACATTTTGTGATATTTTTTTATCACAAAATGTCACTTTTGTGACATTTTGTGATAAAAAAATTATAAAACGTGACAAAACGTGACAAAATGTGATAAAACTGTGACAAATTGTGATCGAGACATGTCATGATTGTGACAAAACGTGACAAACGTGATAAAACCAGCATATTTTGTGATAACGTCATTATCACAAAATGTCAAAGTGTCACAAAATGTCACAAACCCACAGAAAAACAAAATGTGATAAGGTGATAAATCACGACCACTCAGGGGAAGTGATATATCACAAAGCACGCATAATGCACATCCGCAGCAAGGAAGTGCGTGCATGCCGCAGCAGAGATGGAGAAGGAAAAGGCCAAGGTGGGACACGGCAAGGTGGCAATGCCAGGAGAGAGACAACACGTGCAGCGGTACGGGGCAAGCTTTCAAAGGATGACACCAAGAACTCGCCACTGAGAAAGTTCTTAATTGCAGGTGACAACTTGAAAAACCAGAGGGGGGTACTGAAAGGAACTGACAAAACAAGCTGGAAACACTCTCAGGTGCATGATAAAATGCACCACAATGTCATGAGCCGTGGGAGACATGGTTTATTGCAAAAATATCGACTGGGATGTTAAGAAAAACACCAATATTGAACATTCAGGGCAATCGTCATCACGGTCATCAAGTGTCAACCTCCGACCCATCGCTGGCCAAGCATCCATCATGCTGATCAAAGGTGGCATCGTCAATATCTACACTAAATCACAACACTGCATCATGCATCCATTGCTCTGAGCTCACAACACTGGTATGATAAAATGGCAACGGGGAGTGAACATGTTCAGATGGCATGCAACAACCCGATGAAATGGCACAACTGATCAAATACGAACACCAACTGTATTGATACACACACAAGGAACGGTGCACTCAAGCATGGCTGTGGGTGGTGTGCAAAATGGACACCCACAATCATCTCACAAATGCAATATAAAATCTGTTGACCGACAAGCACAACGGGGCTCAACAGTCCTCGTCATCAAAGTCATCATCCTCATCATCACTGAAACCATTACGAGGGCTGTCCCAGCCACCATTGCTGAAATATCTGGATGACTCTCTAGAAACAATCACAGGACACTGTCGAGTGCTACGGCAATGTGACCAAGGCTCAGAGCCTACAAAATCTGCATCCGCATGTGGCCTCTCGCCGTGTTGGACTGACGGATGTGCCCAGCCCGACTGTGTTAGGTATATTGCCTGCATGCAAGACAAAAATACATCATCCGGCAAAGCACGCATCGGTACACACAAAAATTTGTTAGTGAGATGAAGCCACGCGCTGGACGCGCCAACAACTGTCAACTTTGCATGACTTCAGTTCACTTGTATGTAAGGATGCGGGGGAGATCGCAGCAGTTGCGTGGCTATCTATGAGTACCGGCCTAGTTTTAGGACAAAGAAGGTGAGATACTGGGCCAAGAGAGAGACAGGGGTGCTCGAGAAAAAAATTGGCCATGGATGTTCACCTAAATTGTATCTACATGCCTCACAAGTTGTAGGGAACTGCACACCCAGGAATCCTGGAGTCGCAAAGGTTCCCTAACATGCCAAGAGGCCTCACAATCTACTTCATTGCAATCTCTGTATGGTTAATACGGCAATAAGAAAGAAACGCCTGATTAGTGCCAAGAAAAAGCAAGGCCAATCAACCAACAATATGCCCCGTTACAGGTAGGATGAACTCTAACGAGGCTGAAGGCTCTACGTCTGCAATTGACACTAGCAGGAGTCGTTCAGGGTGGGGTGTGGGGGGGAGGGAATGACAAAAAGCTGTGATCTGAGCAAAAAGGATAAATATGCAAAGATGCTACCCATGCAAGGAAGCGAGACATAGTCCAGCAATGCCACGAATGTCAGCCGAGGCTACTGGATTGCAAAGAAGGTTCTACCGACAGCGAAGGAATTGGTACGAATAATGCCAACTATTTGTAGCTGAGAGCATCACCAGCGGGCTACAAAAAAATCATGCACGGAAGCTGGAAGAACAAGGCCAATGGTGGCTGACGCGCACAGCACGTTGATAATTTGAGGAATGAGCACTACATAAAGAATGATCACCGTTGCTCACCATCAAGAATTCGCCGCGCTGGACAGGCGACCAAGAGCTTGTCGCTGCCACATGCGATGGGGCCGCGTGCAAGCCCAACGGTATTAGGCATCACAAGTACACGCGCAAAATTGACACCACAATGGCAACACAGATGCACACATACGAATGTATAACGACCGAAAGCATAAACAGAGAATCAGTTGGTTAAGACAAGGAAAGTGGCGCAAGAGCAGCCCATGTCATGCAACTCTCAATCTGAACAAGGTTATGCCCTTCATGAAAACTAAATCAGATGTCGTTTGCATAGTCTATTGACCTTGTACGAATGAGATAGTGAAACTGCTGCAGCATTCATGGCAAGCACGGCTAACTTGGCATGAAACCGAGCGGCCCATAGCAGCCTTGGCCCTAGGGCGATACGTGAGAATGCCACGTGCGTACGGCATGCATGTTAAAGTCGATGCAAACTTATTAGTATTTCAGGCGAGGAATTCCTTGCTCACCTCAACTGGTAAAGAGTGGGCAGCTTCTGGATGTCCGAATGTGCTGTGCGTACCACTGAGCGAACAGATCGATTAAAGCTTTATTCTAGACCATGCCTATGTTTCTCCCCCGATGGCTGCTTGTAGCCTTGTCCGAGCTCGCTCCTGAATTCATTTGAGACGACGCCCTAATGGCTACATAAATCACGACGGTCATCAGTGAGCCTATGCTCCTATTCCAACCACCACGTGCGTTCATACAGAAGCGACATTGCTGGAAATCAAAAGGCACATAATCCCGCCTTGGCTGCGAGCCGATCGCAGCTCCCTTCCACCTTTCCCACCTGTGCAGCGTGGATAGATGTGCAACTCTAAGGTCTTTTTTTTTTCGCGTCGTCTTAACTTCAACTTCAACGGTAACACCCGCGCAACCACTGGAATTAGGGCTCGCAATTCGCCAAGTCCCATCAACGTCGCAAAGTCTGGTGTCGTCGCTCTTCCTGTCATCAATCATTAGTGCCAATACTATCTATCGTCATTACTGTCGTCATTAGAGGCCCTTTAGGCCTTTACTATCGTCAGTCACTCGCTTTGTGACGATAATAACGTACGGTAGATGGCATCAGTCGTACTTCCCGCCCCCCCCCCTGCCCACGTCCCCTTCCGATTTCGCCGCTACTACATCTCGCCCCAAGTAGAAGTTTGCATTTTGCCATACATTAGGAATAACTGACTGACGAAACTAGTAAAAAGACGACTGACATGACTCTCTAGTATCGCTTGGTTGGGACCGCTGGCCTGGCATCGTAACTGTTAGCCGTACCGTTCAGACTACAGTCCACAGCAGCCCCTAGCTTGGGAGTCTGGAATGAATGGACAAAAATCTTTCGCAACATGCGCAAGTCTGGAATCAACCCGTCAGGATCCTTGCGCAAAATTCAAATATTACGCCGAAACCGATGGCAAACGACTAGGTGCACGCAATGGCTAAGGCAGTGAGGGGCTGAGGGTACGCTCGAGCGAAGGGGCCACCTAGTTTTATGTAACCACAGAGTGTGCAATAACAAACGGGGCTGCAGGTCCACGAAACGACGTGATTTCTCTAGCAATTGCGGCGTAGCAGTTTGGATCATGATGTAGGTGCACTTAGGATGTATGTCGAGTTTAATTAAGCATGGAGGTAGCAATGAGGGACTGAGACACATCATATCCAGTTCTGAATCAAGCCGTTCTTTACGCTGAAACACAGCGCAAGCAAGATCTCCGGAACCTGCCGCCAAGCTCCTTAGCCGCTAAGGTTAGCAAAATTCTGCCAGCTTCTTTTACAGCGGTTAGCATGCCGTGCTCATGTGTATGAGGCCATTTCATGGCGGCCGGGTAAAGCTGGCCATGTCTTTGAGAGCTTTGAATATGTATTCTCTGAAGGCTTTCAATACCATGGTGCTTTCTGCGCTCGGCATCTTATGTGTGCCTTCGAATTGCCGTTTTCCTCTTCAATTGCGCGTGTACCTGCGGGTGACTGATACCGTTGGGCTGGCCTCACCTGCGGCCTACCCGCGAATGGCAGGCTAGCTCCTGGTCGAGACTTGTGGTGAGTAGTGGGTACCATCGCATACCTGGAGTCTGTACTTTGTTATCGACGTGCTGTATGTGGCATTGCTAGAATGCATCCAGTTCTTCCTGTTTCTAACTCCAATTACTTGGCATTTTTGCAATCATGCTCCGCCTACATTTAAACACACATGCGTTGCATTTTTTCATAAGGCTTCTTTGTTGTTGAAAGCCGTAAACTGTCTTTCTGCTATTTACATCCCGTCTGCTGCGACTTTCTCCGGTTTTCCCCCATTGACCCCGTCTCTGCTGCACTTTCCATCAGCTCCTTTTTGTTGACAATCAGCGCTTTTAACCTTGTTAGCAAATTGTAAAAATGACACTGTCTAATATATATGAGAAAAATCCTTGTGCCTATTTTTATTAGGAGTTCAGTCATTGGGCTCTAGGAGACATGTGTGATCAACTTTGAGGCTCGTCCTTTGGGATAAAACCTCCAAAGAGTCACACCACTGGACGAGTTATCTTGAACCAGAACTTTTTGTTGGAACACTGACTGAGAGCAGCACGCTTAAGGTTTTGTAAGAAAATCATTTTTTCTCTGAAACGCCATAGCTCCTTTCTAATCATTGTGATTGTGTTGCGTATTCCTTGTCAGTCAGTTAGTTATGTATTCCTTATCATGGGACAGGCGGAGGGGGGCTAATAATTCCTCATGGGGGCAGCAAGGGAGTTGGTAGCACACGCAGTTATGAGCTTTGCTTCTTTCAACATGTTGCTCATAATATCCAATTTCGTGGTTTCTTGGTCTTTGGCATCTTCATAGTAGTAGTGCTAGGGTCTCACTTGGTCACCCTTACAATGTTAGTGCCCTTCAGCAATCTCATTTTTAGTCAATTAGGCTTCAATGGTCATCGATTTGAAATGGGAAGCGTAGTGAAGGCCGGTTCACGCCGAGAGAAACGCAGCGCTGCCGATCCAAGAGTGCAGCCGTGCACGAAGCTCGCAAAGCTGCCTGCAGCAGCACCACCACCGCCGGCAGCGCCGACAATCCTGCCCCCGACAGCACTCCCTTCAACAACCGCCACAGCATCGGTGCCATCATCCATGTTGCCTGCGCAAAGAGCAGATGAAGACATGGCCTCGGTAGAGGCGGCGCTGGCCGCGCTCCTTGCCAAGAAGGAGGCAATGATTGCAGCCAGAAAGGCGGCCGATGTCTCCCATGCAACCCCTGAAGTAAGTCTCAGGAGTGGGTGGGGTTGTAAACCTGGACATGGTTATGAGTGGTGTGATTTGGGGGGTTGCAAACAGGGGTAGTTCATGAGTGGGCAGAGTGGGGGCTGTGGGAAATTGGGGTTATTTATGAGTGGAGGGGCTGTAAACTGGGTTGTTTTTTAGTGGGCTGAGCGGGGGCTGTTGGGGGGTTGTCAACCGCGTTATTTATGTGGGCTGGGCGGGGGCTGTCGGAAACTGGGATTATTTATGAGTGGGCAGTGTGTGAAACTGTTTTTTTTTTTTTTTAACAACTGATTGAGGAGGTTGTAAACACTTGGGATTATTTATGAGGGGGGGGGGGACTGTAAACTCGGTGGCATTTGAGGTGGCTGAGTGGCGCACTCGTTTTTCATAGCCCCCGGGGGCTGTGGAGAACTGGGGTTAATATGAGGGGGAGGTTGTAAACTGCATGGGTGGTTTATGAGTGGGCTGAGTGGGGGGCTGTAGGAACCTGGGGTTATTTATGAGAGGGGGGGTCTAAACTGGTGTGGTTTATGTCAGAGTGGGCTGAGTGGGGCTGTGGAAACTGGGATAATGTGTGGGTGGGTGGGTTGTATTTAACTGGATTGTTTATGAGTGGGCTGAGCAGGGGCTGTCATAAACTGGGATTATTTATGAGTAGGCAGTGTGTGAAAAGTGGGATTTTTTTGTTTTTGATTACTGATTGAGGGGGTTGTAAACCATTGGGATTATTTATGAGGGGGGGCGGGTTGGAAACTGGGTGGTTTATGGGTGGCTGAGTGGTGACTGTGGGAAACTGGGGTTATTTATGAGAGGGGGGTCTAAACTGGGGTGGTTTAAGTCAGAGTGGGCTGAGTGGGGGCTGTGGGAAACTGGGATAGTGTATGAGTGGGGGGGGTCTAAACTGGGTTGTTCATGAGTGGGCTGAGCGGGGGCTGTCAGAACCTGGGATTATTTATGAGTGGGCAGTGTGTGAAACTGGGATTTTTTTTTTTTTTTTTAATGAGTGATTGCAATTTTACAACCCCCTCATGAGGGGGTTGTAAACACTGGGATTATGAGTTTGCGGGCGGGGGAGGCCGCCTTGCTGTTCTTGAAACCCATTCAAGGATGTTCTAGGCAACACGTTGATTTTGATGTGCAACATTTCTATTGATCGAGGCTGTGAAAGGCTATGACACATCTTGAGTGTTTAAACTTGCCTTTTTTTTCTGCTCACAGGGAGACAAGGTGCCGGCCTCCTCGTCGTCGTCCACTTGACATCGTCATCTAGGCACTACGGCTGCGCATGTTTGTTTTTGTTTTCTTGATCTATACCGAGCGCTTTCTTGTTCATGAATTGGTTACTAGGGTGCGGTGGCAGATGAGACAATTGACACCAACCATCCGTTCATGTTTCTTGCGCATGTGCGTTTTTTAATGCATTCCAGGAACATTCCGAGATTTCTGTCACGCAACGACAAGCGCCAAGCCGGCGTTTGCAAATTGTCACTGATCGATAATCACATTTGAAGAATGAAGAATCAAGACTGAAGAATGAAGATCTGTTACATTTATCTTTATATTTGTAATAAAGAAATCGCGAGGCGTGCTTTTCATCCGTTTTGCTTTGGAATGTGTTCTGATATATCTGTGTGACATGTCACGATATATCTGTGTGATATGTCATGATCGCCCGTGGTTTTATGTCACTGTTTTCTCCCTAGATTTATCAGTGACAATGTCACGGATTTTGTCGCCCTTTTTTCCTGATATATCAGTGACAATGTCACGGATTTTGTCACCCTTTTTTTCGTGATATATCAGTGATAATGTCACGGATTTGTCACCCTTTTTTTCGTGATATATCAGTGATAATGTCACGGATTTGTCACCCTTTTTTTCGTGATATATCAGTGATAATGTCACGGATTTGTCACCCTTTTTTTCGTGATATATCAGTGATAATGTCACGGATTTTGTCAGTGCGTTTTGTCAAGTCGTGACATTGATATTTTGTGATAATTTCCTTGTTTTTGTCACAAAGATAATCACAGAATATGCTGGTTTTATCACATGATTTGTCACGAAATGTCACAGAATATCACAGTTTTGTCACAAAAAATCACAAAGTGTCACATTTTGTCACATCCACATCACAAAATGTCACGTGATATGTCACAAAATATCACAAAATGTCACACCCCCCTTTAGTGTACGTGGCACCCGGCACCGCAGGAAACTCTACCGTAAGGGCATCTGAGGCCATAATGCCCAGAGGCGGAGGGTAAGCCCACTGGAACCCGCCGTAGGTGTCCAAGTCATTGTGGCGCCTAGCCCAGCGATACAGGACGCGCCGAACCAGGATCTCACCCTGGAACACCGGATCAGCTAAAATAACCATATCGAAAGGAGGCCGATCAGTCTCAACTGGTAGGCCACGGTCCCGCGGCGCCCGACACACCTGAGAGAAACCGTAGGACATGGGCGAAATGGCAAGCTCGGCGGAGGCGCGCGGCAGGTCACACTGGCGGCAGGCGAGCGCAGACATACCGTACCCAAAGACAGGCGTGTCGCGCGACTCCGGAGTCGCATGCACCACAGAAGGGGCCCGATCCCGATCGCCCTCTGACAACTCCCGAAGGGAATCGGCAGCGCGGGTGGCGCGAGGGTCAGAGCCACTGGACCGAACAACCGCAGCCAAAGACCGCGGGGCCGAAGGGACAGGGGCCGACGAAGGGGTAGGAACCGGCACAGACGCAGACGGCGCCGGTACAACAGGGGGCCGCGTCGGACCCGATGCCGCAGGGGGTCGCGACGGACCCGCCTCCGCAGCTGGCGCGCCGGTCTCTGGGGGCGGAGCACCACCAGGCCACATGTTGAAAATAGGGCCCGTGGGGACAGGCAATCCGGCATACGACTGGTTACCGTCTAAGCTCCAGTCAGGCACCGGGATCCTCTGCGGAGGACCGCCCTCCCAAAGCCTGGGAAGACCGCCCGGGTCGCTGAAGAAACCCCGCGAGGGCGGCGCTGACGTGGTGGGCGGCTCGGACGCGGCGGCGACGGGCGCGGCCGCTGGGACGGTGGACTCGCGCCGAGGCGCAGGTACGTCAGTAGCAGGCGCAGAGGTAGCCGAAGGCGTAGGAGCCGCAGCAACAGAGGGAGCCGCAGCCGCCGAGGGCTCGCGCGGCACAGACGGACCCGTAGACGCCGAGGCGACCGAAGGGGAAGGGGGCACAGCTGCGGCAGACACCCCACCTGGCGTGGCTGGAGCGTGCGCCTGGGCCGCCATGAAGGCCCCGAAGGCCGCCGTCAGGGACTGGATCTGCGCCTGCATCGCAGAAACTGTCGCCGAAAGAGGATCAGGCTCACGACCAGAGCCCAAAGGGGTAGGCTCCACCGATGCGCACAGGACCGACCTCGGTGAAGACGGGACAGGGGAAGGCGCCGACACTGAAGAGGAGGACGCCGCAGGGGAGGCCGAATACTCAGGAGAATACTGTGCCTCTACCGGCGCGTCCGTAGGAGTAGGGTCGCCCAATCCTACGCCCGCTGTCTGGTCTGCTATCTCCATGAACTCTACTGCCCGTAGAAGGTCGCAGGGGTTCTCATCTATTTCCGCATCACCCTCGGCCGGAAGCCAGGGGAACACATCCCGTAGGCAGGAGCGGCCCACAGGGGTAGAAAGGTAGGAAAACACCCTGGGGCACTGGAGAACCGCAGCTATCTGTCCCAAGGCTGGACAGCTGGAGCCACATTCTAGCAAACAGTGCCCGGCATCGTCGAACCCGTGCAAAACAAGCTGGTGCGGTTCAGCAGGGGAGGGACCGTACCACGTGACCCCGAAGAGAGCAGCCCTGACTAAACCCGCATGTTGGGCCTGGAGGGCCGGCTGCACGATGCCACCCGGAAACTGGACCGTGACACCCAGCGGCCCGGAAGGGCCTCGAAGTACAGCTCAGGGTCCGGTAGGGGCGGGGACGGCAGCGGGCTCTCAGCCGGAGGGGTAGGCTCTGACATGACGGCTGCGGAGGGGAGGGGACAACCAACCACCCGTCGACAGCAGACATAACATAAGAGAGGAGAAGGTCTACAACTAGAGCTTGTGCAGGGTTTTATATTCCTGCAGCAGGCGACTACACCCATCTAGCTCACTCTCCGTATACCAGACCTTATCTACTTCACTACGAGCATACATCCACTTCACTTTATACTGACGCTGGGTACCGCGGCCCTTTTTGATATCTCTATGGGCCACGATGCTTTCTACTTCGTCTTCTACTTCCCCAGTGTCAGGGTTATGCTCTAAAGGGGCAGGCGCTAGCTCTCTACCAGCGAACGTACTAGGGTGGTACAGTTTCAGCTGGCTTCTATGGAAGGTGTTGAATGTGTCTGCCAAGAGGTAGGGATATCGACTTTATATAAGAAATTTCCTACTCTAGACAACACATGGAAGGGTCCTAAGAAGGCGGGCCTAAGTTTGACCTTAAGTTCTGCTTCAAACTTATGAGCAAAACGGCCAACACGGGGGCCTTCTACTAATACTAGATCTCCTATTTCTATCTCAGGTGCTCTTCTATCTAAGGAGGCACGCAACCTAGCAAGGTACTTAGACTGAGCTTTTTGGTACCCTGAGATCGCGTGGTCATGAGCAGTTTTCATTCTATCTAGTAAGGACTGTACACCTTCTACAGTATCTCGGGACACATCATCCTTGTCCCGTAGAGGACTAGCTAAGAGAGAGGTAGGGTAAGAGGCTGTCTACCAGTATCTAGGAAGAAGGGCGTATATCCATGCGCAGCTTGGGGACAATTGTTGAGGGAGAACTCTACCAAACATAAATAATCCTCCCAATCACTTCCCGAGCCATTAACATAGTGCCTAAGCGCTTCTTCCACTACCCTATTAAGACGCTCTACTAAATGAGAGGAGGAGGAGTGGTAGGCAGTACCGTAGGTAACCTTGGTACCGATGGCAGCGAAAAACTGCTGCCAAAAATCTGAGGTAAATAACTTATCCTTATCACTAATAAACTGCCTACTCAAACCATGATATCTGTATACATTATTGAGGTATAGGCGTGCGCAATCACGTGCTGTGAGTTCTAAAGGACACGGCACGAGATGGCACATACGAGTAAAACGATCTATGAACACAAGGATCTGGGCATTGCCCCTATCATTCTTTCTAAAAGGTCCTACAAAATCCATCATGATAGAATCCCACGGCATGATGGGGTCAGGCAAGGTCCTAGGTTCTGCTATCTGTCCTACGTTATTGGGTTTCATCTCCTGGCAAGATTGACAAGTTCTAACATACTCATCTACATCCTTATAAAGGGAAGGCCAGTAATAAGAGCGGGCTACTAGGTCCCGTACCCGTTTACCACCCTGATGAGCAGCTAAGTCATGCAACTCAAAGAGCAAGGAGGAGCGACAGATAGGAGGGACATACAGGCGCCATTGAGGGGGAGAATCTGCTATCTGCACATATAAAAACCCACCTACAAATTTACAAGGGTGCTTGCCTAATTGTTGGGGATGTGCAGCAATGGCAGCTAATGCTTCCGGCTCAGTGGCCGTAAATCTACTAATAAGACGTTCAAGATCAGAGGTAGGCATCGCTACAGAGGTATCCAGAACAGGTTTAAAGAGATCTCCTACCGCCTTGCCAAAGAGAAGGGGAGGTCCTAGAGGGACTATGTTTTCATAAGACTTTCCTGACCTAGTCGCTATATGGCTAAGCGGTATAGAAATTTTATTTTTCCCCTCCCCCCCACCGAGGCCACGGGAAGGGCCTCACACGGGAGAGAGAGTCCTACGTGAGAAAGGAGATCAGGCATGCGAACAGCTGTATGAAAGAGGTAGGCATAGGATTCATCATCAGGTAGTTCACCATAAGGGGTTACACCCATAGTAGTAGGAACTAGAGTAGTATTGAGAACATCAAGGTCCTCGAAAAAGGAGTAATCTGCACGACGAGAGAGTGCATCTGGTACTATGTTATCTACACCCTTAACATACTGAAGTTTAAAAGGGGAAAACTGTGCTAAAAATTCCATCCAGCGCGCTTGCCGAGGGGTAAGGTTGGGTTGGGAGAGAAGATGGGTAAGGGGACGGTGATCCGTTTGGATAACTAACCTATAAGGATCTAGCTCACAGGGTTCATTCAGGCAGACATCAAATTGAGCACCTTTAAGAAAGTGCTGCCACGCGTGGCAACAATACACCACCGCTAAGAGTTCCTGCTGGTGTACGGGATAGTTACGCTCCGCAGGGAGCATTGTCCTAGAGATATACTCAATTGGCTGTAAGCCCTGACCCTGATCCTGGAGAAGGACGCCCCCTATAGCTACCTTACTAGCATCTGTAGCTACAACAAAGGGTTTAGTAGTATCCGGTAGGATGAGTACAGGAGGGGAAAGGAGTAGGGATTTTAGACACTGAAAAGCCGACTGACATTCACTACTCCAAACAAAGGGGATATCCTTCTTTAATAAATGATTAATAGGGGCTGCTATAGTTGCGAAACGCGGGATAAAACGCCTATAGTAAGAAGCAATTCCTAGAAAACTACGTACACCTTTAACGTCGGTAGGAGTAGGCCATTCCTGAATTGACTTAGTTTTATCCGGGTCGGTAGCGACCCCGGCATCTGACAGAACGTGCCCTAAAAATGGGACACTCCTACCCGAACGAACTTTAGCACGGCGCGCCCACAAAGAATTTTCAGCCATTATTTCTAATACTTTCTTTAAATCACGTAGGTGCGTTTCAAAATCAGGAGAGTAAATAAGAATATCATCTAAGTAAGCTTGAGCACAAGAACGGTCATGCTCAGATAAAGAAACAGAGGAGAAGGAAGGATCCTTTAAATCAGAGGACACCTGAGGAAGGTGAGAATTTCCCATAACAGGTCTAAGCACTTCATTCATTAACATTTGAAAAGAGGCAGGCGAGTTACAGAGTCCCATAGCCGCTACTCTAAACTGGTAATGACCAAAAGGGGTAGCAAAGGCGGTTTTATGGCAATCCTCAGGAGCTATCCGCAACTGCCAAAAACCATCCGCACAATCCAGTACTGTGAAACAAGTGGAACCTTTAACCTTATTAAATATATCATCAATACGAGGTAGAGGGTATTTAGACTTCACAGTAATATCATTCAACTTCCTATAATCAGTAACTAGGCGAAACTTGCCATTTGGCTTAGGAACTAACAGGACACCAGCTGAGTAGGGAGAGTTACTAGGCTCTATCAATCCTGCTTCTAATAGTGACACTAAAATCTGTTTTAGTTCCTTTAACTCGGTAGGGCCCATTCTATACATCGGAGAGTGCGTAGGAACTGCACCGTCCTTGATAACTACACGGTGTAAAACAGAACGAGGAGGAGGATAAGAAGGAGTCTTTTCTTCAAAAACTTTTGAGGAATCTATCACAGCCATGTATCTTACTATTTCATTTTCAGTAAATCCCACTCCTATTGTATCCACTGTGTTTATATCTATATCCACACTATTATTAGTGATAGGTATCTCCTGTACTTCTAACTGAAGGAACATACATAATAAATATCCATATTCCTTTAATTCAGAACGCAACTCATCATTGGACATTAATACTTCAGGTATAGGTCTTACAGGAGGATCAACAGGTGTAGGAGGAGTAATATCTACCAAGGATAAATTTTCCAATCTATAATGACGTTCCGGTACCCAGTAAGAGCTATCTGGAAACCAAATGACCATGGTATCATAATTAATAGTAATCTTATTATCCTGGTGCCAATCTAATCCTAGTAATACATCAGCGGTAGTGATAGGGCCTATAGTGGCCGTCAGGTTGACAGTACGTCCTTGTATGACCAGGGGAAGGGACACCGTACCCGGGGAATGACTGGTGCGACCATCAGCATAATGAACAGTGACAGATTTGGTGTGAGGGGTAGGGACTAGTCCTAAACGCCTAACTAGGGCCTCGCTCACAAAGGAGCTAGCCGCACCGCTATCTACCAACACAGAGACATTCAAAACTTCATCAGCATGCAAGAACGGGTCTACAACAGTATGGGGAACGGTTAAACCACCATTCAAGAACATAAGAGGACGCACACGTAGTGGTAGGGAGGATTCAGCTCCTACAGAGGTTATAAAAACAGGCAGGCAAAAATTTTTATCTGGGGTACTATCAGTTGTGAGTGTAAGAATGCCACGAATTCCGCCATGGTTCTTGCAGGAAGTTGCCTTTATTAATAACAAGGAAACACAGACGTAAGTCACGTCACTTCCAAGACTGCACGCAGCACAGGCGACAGGGTCGCAGTGCCAAGAGAACGTGCACGCAAGAACTAGCGTCCCGGTGTGACCAAGTCACTCATATAGGTTGTTAGGGACGCGTCCAAGTATTCAGCTGCACTGTCACAGCTGAACTGTCAATCAATTGATTACACAGACTCTGGCACGCCTTTGGCGCGCAGATCTATCAATTGTCCATACGGCTAGTCCTGTGGACCTATCCGTACACTAGTCAGCATCAATTGTCTCATAGGTCCTGGCGCGCTACAGCACGCCTACCTATCAATTGACTATCAAGTCCTGTACAAGTCCTGTCAACGTCCTGCGGACTATCAAAGTGACACTTGTACATCCTGTGTCCGTACGCGCCCACAGTGGCGCGCCGGGTACTGTCGGCACAGCCTAGGAAACGTCATAACTTTTACGTTCCTTAACCAAATGAGGCGTTCAAGGTGCCGCTGGAAAGAGCGTAACAATCTCTATCCATCTAACGTGAATCCTTTACGTTAACTCTATCTAAGGACCTGTCCAGGTTACCCCCGGCTGACAGGCCTACTGTTCCCCCTCCCCCCCCAAATCCATAGGAACTAACCCCGAAGAAGACCCTGGCGAAAAAGCCACTGCTGGAGGGTCACGAGGGATCGAAGAGGGTGCGGGAGCCTGATTATCATAGGGGAACCCTGGGTGTCCTGCCTGCACAGCATTCAGCCTACTAGGGGTAGCTGAGGGAATGCGTCCTGAAGTAGGACGAATAGGAGCACGCTGAGGGGTACGAGGAGGGCGAGCGTCGGGATGAGGGGGAGCACCCGAAAGGAACTTGGGGCACTCACGTTTAAGATGACCTACTTCCTTACAATGATAGCATGTGATATGAGAGACATCAAGAGCTGAAAGATCAGCAACGCATATATCTAATTCTTCTACATAGGAGTTCTCCTCCTCAGGGGTAAGGATAATATTATTAATACGGGAACGGGTAGGGAGAGAAGGAGTGGTGAAGAAATCTGCTACTCGCAAGAGATGCTGGCGCACATGCTTGAGGGGGAGATCAGTAAAACGGTAGGCAGAGAACTGGCGCTTGACTTCACGTAATAAAGGTCTACTGAGGCCTTGGAGGAAGCGAGCACGTACTTCTGCACCCGACAAATCCCTAATTCGTACCATCTGAGCATCAAACTCTTTCATATACTCCTTAAATGATTTAGTACCCTGCTGCAAGGTACCAAAGGCTAATCTATCCTGCCAATCTGAATCAGGAGGGACTAAATGGTTCTCTAAACGCTTAAACAATTCTGCTACAGAGTTAGGGTAGGCATGAGAGGCCAAAGACTCACACTGAATGAGGTTAGCAAGCTCAGGAGTAATGCAGGTTGTAAGATAGTGAGGGACTAGTACAGCATCAGAGAGACGCCATCTATTATGATTCTGCCACGACTCTGTGTTCTGGGTAAGCAACATAATAAAGGTGAAAAACTGTTGAGGGGTAGACTTGACATCCAGCTTGGGAAGGTTAGCAAAGAGGGGAAGAGCAGGGGGCTTAGGGGGATTAGAAGAGTCAGTTTTTCCCATAGGGCCACTATCTTCCACTGCTACATAAGCGGGATAGAAGGAAGGAAGAGGAAAAGTCTTGGGTAGGGGTCTAGAAGGGGCCACCGTTTCAGGCTGGTGCCCATAAGAGAAGGGGACAGCATATTGCTCACGAAGAGAGGAGTAGGCAAAATGATCATAATGTCTATCATCTAGGGGCATGGTGCTGAAATCACTATTAACTTCTAAATCAGCCACACGGGTAGGGACCTGGGCTGCCTCATAGGCCGTCTCAGGGTAGGACCAGGAAGCAGGTGGGTAAAAGGGAACTGCACTAGGGCGCCCAGAAGGGCCGACAGGGGCAGAGGCACGACCCGTGTTAAAGGCAGGCATGGAAGGCACAGGGTGGGAAGGAGGCCTAGCAACATTGTTAGTTAGTGAGGACCTGCTGGGGGGTTGAGCCAAGGTTGCAGGAGGGGCAGGGGCCTGGTTCAGGGTAAGGGAAGGGTCATCACTAAATCTGACATGCATACGTTGTTCATAGGTAGGAGGGGTAAGTGAGGGACGACGGCGACCACCAGTAGCAGGGGAAGGAGGTGAGGTACGAAGATTACCTTGAGGGGTGAGATGGTGCACCGTTTCAAGTGAGTCCCGTCGGTTACCACGATTGTTGTTATGGTTGTTAGTATTATTATTATTATTACTCATAGTAGGAGTGTTGGTAGGTATAGGCGACATGTTACCACCCACTGGATCCATTTTTAATTAAGTAAATGATTAGGAATCTAACTGAAAGCAACAAGGATAAAGGACAAGGCCTAATTTAAGGCAAGGAAAGAAAAGAAAAGCTTTTAGTGTCCTAAAAGAAGGAAACAATTTAAATCAATCCTTTTTAGCAACAGTAATGGATAGGGAACCGAACTCTAAGGTGAGAGGCGTGTCTAAGCTAGATGAGGATGCAGCCCGTTTAGGGGGAGACGAAGGAGGAGATGGAGGTGGTGTAACAAAAACAAGACTATCTACTGCAGGACGCGCATGAGGAGAAGGACGAGAATGGAGACCCAAATCTGATTCACTATGCTTTAAGAGGTAGGTCTGAGCTTCTTCAAAGGACATAAACTTCTTATATTTGGAGACGTTATAAGCACGTGACTGAACGAACTTCCTAGCATCGGCCCACGATAAGAAAATAGATGCCCATTGAGGGGTAATAACAACGTAATACTTCGCTAAACTATTATTACTAGTCGAATGAGAAGGAGCAGGAAAAGGACGTCGCTGGCTCATGTTAACGCACCTGGTAGGTCTTGAGTAGTCAAATAAGGAGAACGAGGAGAAGGCGACTTATCTCGGGTGTCTGAAACCGAACCAGATTGACGACGCACGCAGGGACGAGGTTTCCAGCGCCAGGTGGTCGTAAGTATCCGGTTTCAAGAATTCTGCGTCTGGCGATGGGTCGTCTAAATACAACGCAGGCAAGAATGCAGAAAAGTGTAATCTACGAGACGCTAGTCGTCTCTCTAACGTAGAACCAAAACCATCACCTATCTACGACAGTAGGCCACATGTCTCAAGAAAACAAAACGAGGAAAAGGAGCTATCTATAAAAGGATTTTCCGCTTCGAGCAGGTCTATCTTCTAGGCAGGGCGTGTCCCGAATCGGGCAGCACTACCCCCCAGCTTGCAGGCGACCCGCCCATTACCTGTCAAGTAGGTGTCGTCTTCATTTTCCCGGACGCGGAAGGGTTGATTCAATGACGTATGTTGCAGGGGATCGTCGTCTGGTTCTCTACCTAAAATTCCTCCGAGTCCATTGTTACGCCTCGGGTATCTACCACTACCTCTACCTCTACCTGGCCTGATGCTACCTAAACTAGTCAAGCCACCTCTAGTTAAACCCCTAGCGAAAGACGAACGAGACGATCCAGATCTCAATGCATTAACGTAAGTATTGCTATAATACGCCATAAGCCATTTACACAACCCGTTTACTCCAGGAATAGAGGAAGGAAACACAACTACACTGCCGTGACCCAAGCCTATATGTGTTAATTCATTTAACACACGCCGAGTGCACACACGAGGGGTAGAACGTGCATAAATGGTCACCAACGGTCCAACACGCTCGGGCCGACATGGCCCTCGCCTACAGATGCACGCTGGTCCACTACATCTACAGATGCACGCTGGTCCACTACATTCTACCAAAGGATCAGGACCACTAGTAAAGTACGCGGCGCGGCGCCCCAAAGGCACCCAATGTACCACGGTACTGTTACGAGGACAATAGTGTCCCGGTAGGAGCTACACGTAAACCTAGGGACAACCGAGGCAAAAGACCTAATTTACGTCCGTAACTACAACGAATTGTTACGCGACGTAACAGCAACCTACTTTAGGCTACCTTGAATTATTCCTAATTCCGGCAAGAAGGGTCTTTCGCTACGTAGCTCAGGCTAGGTGTGTCTGGGCTGGGACGTAACACTGGTATCGGAGGAAATGTGCTGGAAAGGTTAGCTAACTCTCGCGGAGAGGGTTAGTGAGCCAATTAGGATACCAAGGCTGAGTTTGACGTAGGTAGAGGTTCCGGAATTCAACGACTGCTGACTGGTCGGCGGCCAGCCCGTAAAGGGATTCAACGACGACCTAGCCAGCAGGCGGCCAGTCTGGGATACTCGGCGGGGCTAGCAATAGTCCTGTGGTGAGGTGCTGTAAACGATAGCGTTCAGCTCTCCTGCTTTCAACGACACCTAGTGGCGGCCAGGGCTTGCCTTCAACGACACCGGGTGGCGGCCAGCTCAGGAGGATTTAACGTCATCAATTATGGTGCGTCCCTCTAGATAGGATCCTTTCTTTGCAAGCGATGCCTGTGGAAGGCTAGCTGGCATGCTCGCTTCCTCTCCGGGTTCGCACGCGTAGGGGTTCTCGTTATACGTTGTGCCTCTATAGGGTGTGAATGTCGTTGGTTCGAATGGAAGTTGCGGACGACGACCATTCGTTGTTTTACATGTTGTGGGGGTGAATACCGTCTGGCTGTTGCCGACTGTGTTGACGGTGTTTACCTCCGTGTAATCGTTGTATAGCCCCTTTGCCGCGGAAGGCTGGGGGCGTGTGCTGTGCTACACTCCGTGCTCTCTCCTCGTTTGTTTAAGGTCACTGCATTAGAGGTAGCCCGGGTTTCCCCTTTCTCTCCTGCTTGCAAGCCGCTGCCAGACTATGATGTAACATGCCCCGACGTAAAATAAACAAGGGTGGACAGTCTGGATTTCCTTACTATGCAGTAGCTCACGACGGGGATAAGGGTAGACCTGCTATATTCTACAGCTGGAAGACTTGTGAGGAACACATTAAAGATAAGATATTGTCCCAAGGCTCTAGTGCTAAGTGGAAAGGGTTTGATAACATTACAGATGCAGATAGGTTTGTTAGGGAACACATGCCATTGCCTGAGGGGATGCACATCACACGTGAATGCTCCAAGCCACCCACGCTCAGCAGTCAGGGGGAGGGGACAGCAGTTACAGTTACCTTCTCTCAGCTGACCATTGGCCCTAGCAAACAGTAGAGGATACTATTACTAGGTAGTAATACTAGGTTCTATATCTATAGATCCATAGCACGTGGTTGCTCTTTCTCTCTCTCTTCTTCCTGGGGAGGTGATGCCTGCTGTGTAAGGTACCGGTACGAGCACCATGCCAACACGGTACCAAACAAGGAACGCCAGAGAGACAGAAGACGAGCTTAGGGAGAGAGATTCAGATAATAGAGAGATAGAACCGGTAGACAACCACGAGCACGGTACAGAAGGGCTAGAGGTACCACCACAAGTCCAAGTAGAGACAGGTACAGGTGAGGTCATGGAGAGACCTGTGGAAGGCTCCCTACGATCCAGATCTAGTTCCCCAGCGGATGGGGACAATCTAGACGCCTTGACAAGGCAGGAAGAGGACAGAAGTGACCAAGAGATACTCCAGGGGGGCTCGCAGCCGCAGCAACAGCAGCAGCAACAACAACAGCAGCAGCAGCAGCAGCAGCAACAGCAGCAGCAGCAGCAGCAACGACAGCAACAGCAGCAGCAGCAGCAACGACCGCAGCAGCAGCAGCAACCACCGCCGCAGCAGCAGCAACAACGGCAACCCCGGTTACAGCAACAACAACTCCAGACGATACCACAATGGCCACCATCGGATCCTGAGCAGCAGGGGGACGAGCATGAAGATACCCTGCACTACCGCCATCAGCAGCGCCCAGCCACCGGGCGGCCCATGCATCCTTGGGCAGGTCGGGGGCGGCCCCAGGGACCTCCACCGGGCCCCACACACCGGGGCAGACGCAGAGTGTCCTTCGGCAGCACGTCTCTGTTACCCACGGCGCTCTGGTATTCGGATGAGGAAGGGGAGATCCCAGGGGCAGATGGCGAGTTCGATGACCTGGTAGGGACTAACGAGGCGGACGAGGGAACTGTCACACAGGGCCCGCCCGTTGGTACTCATAGACCACGGACCAGCCCAGGGGAGACCAGGAGCAGTGTCACCACCAGAGACGAGGAGACTCACACGCCAGTCCAGCGCCCGGCACCTCAACCGCAGCGCCCACGGGTGCTTGACCAAAGCGCGGTCCCCTCGCCAGCGCCTGCTGGCAACCTCAGCTTCAGCAGGGTGGCCTTGGATGACCCGGGGTACGAACACCCCTCATCCGTCCAGGTGCGGCGGACTCATGGTACGCCGCCCAGATCCAGCTCTCTCCCCCGGTCGCAGCCCCCCGACTTCGGCGATATCCCCCACGTAGACGTCGGTGGGCCCGTCACCGCCGCGGTAAAGGCCCCACCGATGCCCAATTTCAAGAATGTACCCAAGCTGCACGCGGACATGAAACCGCGCGAGGTAGAGGAATGGGGACGCATGTGGCGACGGCAGTATACCATCTGGCGCAACCATCACAACTGGCAGCTGGCCACCAGCGATCTGATTGATCTCGTGATTAACTCCTGTATGGACCCCTCGGTGATAAGCATCTTGAACTGTGAGAGCATCGCGTCCCAGTCATACCCGCAAACCTTGGCGGAACTGATGGACCGAGTGCGTCGCAAGCTGGTGCCCCCAGATGCTACACTCCACGAGCGGATGGCCTTCAGCAAGCTGCGCCAGGGGACCACCCCATATCGCGAGTTTCTGTCTAAGTTCGAGTCCAGCGCCGCCTACCTGGCTGACATGACCTGGTACGAGTACAAGAGCAGGTTCATCGAGGCACTCTGCCCGAGCTGCAGGACGAGGTATTCAAGCACTATGCTGATGTCCCTTGGGAAGAGTGGGACATCTTGAATATCCAGAGGTATCTCCTACAGGTGGCCGACGTAGTGGCTCGCGGGCGTGCCCCTCAGTGCGCCGTTTCTTCAGACCTGCTCCCCCGCGACGGGTGAATCAGATGTACTCCACTGATTTCGCCGGCGAGGAGGAGGACGAGTACCTCGACGACCCTGACGAGGGCTACACTGACCATGGCGTCAACGCGATCGACGCTAGCAAGGCGCGCTGCTTCATGTGCAGCGAGGTGGGGCACCTCAAGCGCGACTGCCCCAAGCTCCGGGGCAAGAACGCCAGTCGTGGGACAGGAGAAGGGACACCCAGTGTTCGTTTCTCCGGCCCGGCCTTCGGCAGCCGCCCCGACTCCTCCGGTCCTCGGGACCGACCCCGCAACGCGGGTGAGCGTGCGGCTCGCCTGCAGCACGCCAGACAGGTCCCGACGCAGTACCAGCAGCCGCGACCACCCGCGACCAGCTCTACCAAGGGTGTGTTGCGTGCGGTCAACGAGATTGAGGCGCGGCGACAGTCCTCCTCTTCCGGCCAAACGCAGGCAGTGGCTGGCTACGAGTACGACGACGAGGAGGGGGCTGACGAAGAGGAGGAGGGGGGGAAGAGGGCGGGTGGTCGGGCGAGGCGGCCTCCCGTCCCACCGCTCCTCGGGAGTAGTAGCCCTGCCCATGGGCTTGGGTCCCGGGGTAGGGGATAGGGCAGATGGTAGCCCAGACGCGGAGTCAACTAGAGTAGAGGTAGACGTCAATAACGTGGCCGCAGACGCGTCCACCCAACCGGCGGCGCGTGCATCTCAAGGAGATTCGCGGCATCTGTTTCTTTTCAGCGGAGGGTTATTGGTCCCTCCCACCGTCCTTGATCCGTATTTGAAGGAGAAAACGATCATGGACGTGAAGTTCCTGGTCGACACCGGCGCCTCCACGTCCTTCATCAACGAGGCCCTGGTGCGTCGGCTGGGCCTGGTACCCCGGCCTCACACCACGGCAGTATATGTCACCTACTCAGACGGTCGGCGACACCAATCGCCGGGCCTAGCAGACATCAAGGGTGTGCTGCAGGGCACGCCGGTGGACCTGGTGGCGACTATTGCGCCGCTGGGCGCTGCCGACATCATCATTGGAGTGGACTGGCTGGACAAGCAGGATGTGGACATCAGTGTGCGCCGGCGGGTAGTTTGGTTTCCGGATGGTTCATTCTGGTGCCCAGACAGCGAGTATAGGGCACAGGCCGCGGAGGTCCATAACATTACACACGAGCGCTCGGCGGACGGGCCTCGACCAGCGTCCCAGATCCTGATGAGTAGCAAGACGCTGGCGCGCCAGCTCCGGAAGGGCAAGGAGTACGCGATGTATCGCATAGACCTGGATAGCACTCAGGCTCTGCTTAACGAGATTGGTGCCGGATTCACACCGGACGAGCTGGCGCGGTTCAATGCCGTCCTGGAGAAGCGCACTACCCTTTTTGCGGATCGCACCCCCCAGTTCCCTCCCAATCGATCGGTGTTACATCGTGTCCAGCTCCAGGAGGGTTCCGGGCCTACCGTGTCTCCCATGTACCGCATGGGCCCAGTCGAGCTGGTGGAGCTCAAGAAGATCCTCATTTCACTGCTCGACGCTGGGCTCATTGAACCCAGCAACAGCCCCTTCTCAGCGGGCGTGCTGCTCGTTCCCAAGCCAGGAGGCAAGTGGCGTCTGGTGACGGATTACCGGAAGCTGAACGCCATCACCGTCAAGTCCCGGTATCCTCTACCGCGGATCGACGACATCTTCAACCGTGTCCAGGGGGCACGTGTTTCACCGTCATCGACTGTGCGGACGGGTTTTGGCAGCTGCGCATCGCGCCAGAAGACTGCCACAAGACCGCGTTCGCTACGCCCTTCGGTCACTATCAGTTTCGGGTGGCGGCAATGGGGCTGTGTAATTCGCCTGCGTCCTTCCAGATGCTGATGAATGACATCCTCCGTCCGGTGATGGGCACAGCCCACTTGCCGCAGGTCTCCCAGGACCTGGCGGACCCGCAGAAGGGGGCGCGCCCGCCCTGGACCTACAAGCGCACGTGCGCGCTGGCGTATCTGGACGACATCCTGGTGTACTCCAAGACGTTCGAGGAGCACCTGGAGGATGTGGACGCCGTGCTGCAGATCATGGAGGATGAGCACCTTTCGGCGCGGAAGGCCAAGGTGCGCGCCGGCCGCTGCGTGCCGTTTCTGGGCCATACCTTGTCCGCGGACGGCATCGCGACCGACCCTGAGAAGATCGAGTCCGTCCAGCAATGGCCTGTCCCTACGGACGTGAAAGGGGTGCGCAGCTTCCTGGGATTGGCATCTTACTACCGACGGTTCATCCCGCGGTTTGCCACCATCGCCGCCCCGATCAACGCTCTTCTCAAGAAGGGTACCGTTCCTTTGGGCTGAGCAGTGCCAACAGGCTTTCGAGGCGCTCAAGCGCCACCTCACCACAGCGCCAGTCCTTATCCTGCCGGATCCGGCCCTTCCTTTCGTCGTGGCCACGGACGCCAGCAAGGTGGCCATCGGGGGTGTTCTCCTGCAGGACCACGGCAAGGGCCTTCAGCCCATCGAGTACATCTCACGCACGATGATTCCGGCGGAGCGGAATTATCCAGTGCATCAGCAGGAACTCCTGGCAGTCGTCTACAGCTGCCACACGTGGCGTCATCATCTCTTGGGGGCCCAGTTTTCGGTGGCCATCAGTGAGCAGGGGGATCTCGACCCCCATCGCCTGGTGATCCACACGGACCACCGGCCGCTCACCCACCTCCTGGTGCAGCCCAACTTGACGCCCCGCCAGGCGCGGTGGATGGAGTACCTGTCACAGTTTGCGCCGTTCAAGATCCAATATGTCAAGGGCGCGGACAATGTGGTGCCCGACGCCCTCTCGCGACGGGCGGACTATTGGTTCTACGAGGACATGGACGTGCTGCATACCACCTGTGTCCCAGTGGCCGCCCCGGGGACCGCCTACGGTGTGGAACCACGGTCTCCCCAGGCCCGCCACTTGTTTCATCTTGGGCACACCACCATGGATGACTTGTCACCCCTCCCGGAGGAGACGGTTCAACCAAGCGCCCACGAGGACGTGGACACCCCCGGGGAGGGGGAGGGGTCGCATGCGCGCGTGCCCCTTAGTCATGTGGTGCCGCCCCAGGGAATTTTTCAGCTTCAGCCGCTCGGCCCTCCCACAGTCTTCTCAGAATTCGTCAACCAGGCGGGTACGGATGCGGCAGAACCGGCTGCGGACGCGTTCACAGTCACGTCGGACTTGGAGATGCTGATCAGCCGTTTCACGATCACGGAGGAAGCAGCACTTGAAGCCATCCGGGCACATCCCCAGCAGATGGGGGCCTATCCTTGCAAGTTCCAGGAGGGGCGCCTGTTCGTGAGTCCCCAGCCGGAGGAATGGCGGCTGTATGTTCCTGAGCTCTGTAGGGCTGCCTTGCTTCACGAGCTCCATGATTCTCTTCTGGGCGGACATCAGGGAAGTCACCGTCTCCTTCCCCGGGCACGTAAGCACTTCTACTGGCCAGGGATGAAGGAGTATATCGAGACGTATGTGCGCCAGTGCCCCTCGTGTCAGATCATGAAGTCCAGGAACACGGGCTCTCAGGCCGTCCCTAAGACGCTGCCGGATCCTATGGGTCCTTGGGATTCTATCATGATGGACTTCATCGGCCCGTTCAAGAAGACGAAGAACGGCAACAGCATGGTCTTGGTGTTCGTGGACCGCCTGACGCGCATGTGTCACCTGGCTCCGTGTCCGGTCGACCTCACAGCGGAGGAGTGCGCCAAGATATACCTGACGCACGTGTTTCGGTTTCACGGGCTCAGCCGGCAGTTCATCTCTGACCGCGACAAGCTCTTCACGGCCAAATTCTGGCAGGAGTTCTTCGAGCAACTGGGCACCAAGGTGTCGCTGGGCACGGCCTACCACAGCTCGTCGTCGCACCTGGTGGAGCGGTTGAACCGCACGGTGCAAGAGACCATGCGACACTACACCGACACGGTGGGCAGCAATTGGGAAGAACTTCTGGGCTTGGTGGAGTTTTCCCTGAACAATGCCCCCCAGGCCGCCCATGGGTTCACCCCCTTTTTCCTCAACTCCGGCCGACACCCTCTCACACCGCTCGACTTGCTTGGGAGCCACGAACTGGGAGAGGATCAGGTCAAGCTGGATACCCTGCAAGGGGTTGAGCGGTTGCTGCAGCGGATGCACCAGGCGCATAACAGCGCGGTTCAGGGCTATCGCGCAGCGGCAGCGCGGTATCTGGAGAGGACAGCCGGCAAGCGGGATCACCGGACGCCGTCCATCGAGGTGGGCGATTGGGTCCTGGTTGAGGGCCCGCAGATCGGGCGATTTTCGCACAAGGTGGAGAAGGAGCTGAAGACTAAGCTCCGACCCATGTTCCTGGGACCCTACAAGGTCCTCACCAAGTTCGATGATGTCATGTTCCAGGTGGACATTCCAGTGTCATGGAACCTCACGTCCAACCGTTTCCACCGTGACCAGCTCAAGTTGTATCACCAGAACACCATTCAGGGTAGGGTCAATCCCCCAGCCCCACTGGAGTTCAATCCGGATACGGGGGAACAGGAGGACGAGGTGGCCGCAATCGTGGGTCACCGGGATGTCAAACGGGGACGAGGGGTCCAGCGACAATATCGGGTGCGATGGCGATTCGCACAACACGAGTCTGAGGACTCCTGGCGCACCGCTACCGAGTTAGCGGGGTGCGCCCGCTTACTAGAAGCATACAAGAAGACGCACCAGTTGCGTTAGCAGACCACAGCCGGTAGGGTGTAGGGTGAGGGTGGTGCGTGAGCCAGGTATTAGGTACGCGTCGACTAACGCCCTGACATCTTGTGTGTGGGCTGTGCAGGGGGACGCCGCGGAGGCGCTTCCCAGAGGCCAGACTCCGTCGGCGCCGTGGAGGCTGCTGACGCAGGATTCCGGGATGCAGATGGGGAGTCCAGTGAGGGGGATTTGGTCGACATGGATATACCCGACGATCCGGAGGTCCCAGAACCGGAAGTGGGGGCAAGGACGCAGATAGCTCGTGGAGAGCCTGCGGTCCGAAGGGATGCACCAGGGGCCGGGGGCTCGAGAGATGGTGGCGGACAGACGGGGCCCTCCCTAGTCGCGAGCGCCGGCAAGAAACCTCGTCAAGGCCTGGAGCACCGGACGCGCGTACGTTGCAGCTGGTAAAGGAGCTGCACGAGGAGACGTTCAATCCCCGGGTGTTCTTGCGTGACTACGGTCGGGAGGGGGAAGCCCTGTTGGAACGACGACGGCGTCGCCGTAATCAAATGCCGTCGGACCTCCGCGCTGATTCTATCATGGCGCGAGTCGGCCCTGTGCAGATGGAGACTTTCGAGGGTTCGTGCGGCGCAACGCGAGGTTTCGGATCGAGACCCGCACGGCTGCGCGCAACGGCGTGGTGGTCGGGACCGACTGGGAAACACATGAGCGGGAATGCGCCTGTCACGGGTGCATGAACACGCTGGAAGCGGGTCTGGCATTCCCACGGCTCCTTCTCCTCTTACTTCCACCCCCAGTGCGGAAGCTGCTGGAATACCACTTCCCCCGGTATCTTCCGCCAGAGGGGGCGCTACGGGGTGAAAAATGCCTGCGAGAAGGGCAGTATTCGTTGCGGCAGGCTCTGGATCGCATCGTGGCTATGGATGATGAGGACCAGGATGATGGGAGTGAGGGGTATGACTCCGGTTCCGACGACGACCATCCTCCACACCCCCCTCTCGTTCCCCTCCGCGGGATCCGCCTTCTCGGGGTTCCCAGGGGAGCGGCGGAAGAAGCCGTCCTGTGCCTCGTTATGAGGCGCCACCGCCGGCGACGGGCTGGGGGCGACCTTCAGGGCGCGAGACGCGGAGTCTTCCGAGGGCTACCGGATGGGGTGGGGGCAGCCAAGCCGCTCCTCGACGTGTTCCGGAGTGGCCGGCACGTCGTCGCTCGCCATCACCCCTCCCGCTCGCGTTCCCGCTCGGACTCCGGGACTGATGTACGCCCCGCTCGCCAAGCGTCACCACCACCTCGCCGACCAGAGGATCGGCAATGGGAGCGCACGTGGGGGTCGGCGGTGGAGTTGGAGCAAGAGCGAGAGAATCGGCGACGGCGAACGACTCCGACAGAGACCGCGGTGGCTAGGGCCGAACGGCCGGCTGGAGAGGAGCCGATTGATGAGGTTCCCGCTGGCACCCCGCCCGATGCGGGCCAAGAAGAGCCTACCTTCCATGTCTCCCTGGAGCCTCGCTCCCGAGTGGAAGAGGTCCCACCGGAGCCCAACTTCTTGGTCTCCTTGGAGCCTCGTCACCGGCCTGCCCAGGCCGGATCGTCGATGTCACGTCCTGCGGAGGGACCCAGCAGACCCACCGCTACCTCGGATCGACACTCGCACCTTCCCGCGGAGGGACCGTGCTTACATACCGTCCGGAATGCCGCGGAGGGTCCCAGCGTGGCGGGTGTCATGGTGCCGGCGGAGCCCGTGGTTACCCTTGAGACGCTCGTGGCGGCGGTGCAATCAGGGCAGGGTCTCATACAGCGGATGTTGGACCAGCTCGGGCGCCAGGGCGATCATTCAGTCGCCACCTCAGTAGGCTACGAGGCCGCTTCCCGGGCAGCCTCACATGAGGAGTGGTCGTTGGGGGACTTCATACGGACAATTCCGGGGAGGACCGTAAGACATGGTGGGCCGGGGCCTCGAACGGAGAAGTTGTGTGTGGTATTCGAGGGACCTTTGATCTCTGTCCCTCCCGGCATGCACCTGCCCGCCCCTTTGGTTTTTCAAGCGGGTCCTTGGTGCGCGGTTGACCGTGGTGCTTACTGGGAACAACTAGAAATCACCTTCTTCCCACAGGCGCCGCTGCCCTTGCCGCAACCCGACGACCTTCGTTTTCCCCGGACGGTGGGCAACACGGTGCGGTTCGGTACCGAGGATTGGTGGGATTGGAGGTATCAGGTGGATGGAGTGGGGCACGTGGTTACGCCGCCCAAGGTGGCCCCAGCGGAAGGGCGCGCCTTCCTGGATCGGGTGGTGCCGGACATTGTAGGGGCCCCCAGGGCGACCATCCTTGAGGATCACGTGCGCACCGAGGTTTTCATGATGGGGGTGAAGTTTGTTCGTGATCACCGCTGTGGGGTGGCGGATTGGTCGGCGCTGACCCTTCTCTTTACCCACCCCCAGTACCTCGCCGGGTTCCTGGCTATGTGGCCCCGGGGTACGTGGGTGGAGCTGTCCAAGCTGGGTCGGCAGAAGACGTCCCCATATCAGATCGCCTTCGAGGTGGACTTATGTGCGCATCCAGGGGTGATGACCCATATTATGACACCCGTGGGGCGACGGGCTCTCCTTGAGGCCCAGCAGCAGCGGCGGACTACTAGCGGCGGACGCTAGAGTAAATAGTTCAGTTTCGGGATGGATAGCGGAGTCCAATCCCCAAAGTTTTGGCTACTACGTCAGGGTTGGGCATGTGTATCGACCTCTAGAGGAACTGGCATTACTGACTTGCGGGTGAACCGAGGTCGGGACATAGTACTCTTATAGTAGTCTTGTTGTGTGATCCTATTATACCTTTGTACGGTAGGGACTACCGACCCCCGTGGGGGGGGAGGAGTGTTACGTCCCGGCCCTTTAGGTCGGACGTAACAATGGAATAAATTACTAAGGCCTTGTGGCCGTTGTACTAAGTTTTATGGACATTGACTATTGTGTGAATTGGACTAGTTATTTTGGTCCTAGGTTGCCCTTTTAGGGGCCGGTGCGGTGGCGCCGCGCCAGTTCTGAGTCTATCTGTAGTACTAGGCGTGGATCCTGTAGTTGAGGGTCGATGTCGGCCCGGATCCTACGTGGAATGATTGGCTTGGATTGGTCCAGGGAAATTGGCGTGTATCTGCGCCGCAATCAACCTAGGTTAAATTGGTCCGAGGACGAGAGTCTCGTCCTCTTGGTTTAATGAATGATACGTGCGAATACGCCTACACATTGAGCCCGGGGCAATTATCCATTTGTAATTGGTGTTGCTAGCCAATATAAGTGTGTACTAATTAGCTTGGCATCAAGCCGTGATGCCAGATATCTCACGACTCACGTCGTGAAGCGCAACCTACTTTAGGCTACCTTGAATTATTCCTAATTCCGGCAAGAAGGGTCTTTCGCTACGTAGCTCAGGCTAGGTGTGTCTGGGCTGGGACGTAACAGTATGTCCTGGCACACTGGAGCCGCACTGCTTACTGCTCGCCTCCCCTCCCCCAAACTCACCAAAGGTCTTCCTTCTTGGTACTGGGCTCGTATATGGCAAGGCTTTATGGCGACCGCCTACTATTCCCCACACTACGTGAGGAAGTTGCACGCCAACCCCTATTCTGTAATGATATACCCCGTGACTCCCCAACGGGAGCACGAGTCTAATTAATTAATTAATTCATTATTTTAATGATATATACCTCAACCCTCTTAATCGCCCCTTTGGATGCTCAATTAAGTGGCCCTAACCCCTATGAAGGCTTCATAACATCCCCCCACCCTGTAACCACGATTCTCCACCTGTATATTCTCCACGGTGACTGCTACCGCCTCTTAACATATAACGAATTGGCTGCCTGGGTCCCCAATATGCCTACTTATGCTGCCTGGGTCGCGCTGGTACAAGCCATACTCCCCCGCTGGCACACACTCATGACTTCTCCCCGTGCCCCCTATAAAGCTGGTGAATGGTGCTTGTAACAACCAAATGTTACATCCAAAGTTTTCCTACTGGTGACCTTATTATGAGTTCTTGGGGACAATTATTTGGATAGTTAGGAGGCTTCGACGTATGATTGATATTGGGCCTGCTGAGATCTGTCGAATTATTGTTCTACCCTCATTGGTCGTGGCCTGATCCACGTGGGGTGCTTTGCATGGTTTAGTTCAGCCAGTCATAGATTCTCTTTAAGACTGTCGTACCTGGTGGATCTGGTTCCAGGTCACGGAGATTCTGTAGTGCTGGCCTTGTGCTGTGTTGTGGATTCTGAGGACAGGATCTTACCTTGAGTGATCCTCACTTTTGATTGGTTCTTTCGGGTTAGGGTTGAGCCGACTCTGCGTGCACGATGACTTTTATACTGTTTGTGGCGGCCGTGCATGTGTGCGTGTAAGAGAGCTAAAGCTATGGTGTAATTCAAGGGTTTCCTTGTTTCATCAATCAAACAACCCTCGCTAAAAGTCAACTATAACTTCAACAGATAGTCGACTTGGATATAACATTGTCTGTTGTGTCTAACAAGGGTGGGGACTCATTCCCTTAACTGTTGAAGATCCATCTTCATTGCTTCTCTGGACGTGAAGTTATCTGTCGCGACTCCAACCCAGGTATAAAGATCTTTTCACATCAATGTTGAAACTGAGGCTGTTGCAAACACAACATTTTTAGTCGTTACATTGGTATCGGAGGTTTCTACCTAGGTGTTGGTTGTCTAGATAGTATTAGTTCACGGTTAACAGTGGAATTCATGCCCGACCCAGAGAGGGTACGTTATGCTGTGTGTTCGGACAGTTTTTAGAGTGTGACTCATCCTTATGTGACAGTCTTGCTCTGAGAGCTGCTTTGAGCTCACAAGTCTCTAACGTTTCCCCAGTCCGGCATGCGCGACCCATGGAGTGATGATTAACCTGGAGACACAACCACCGTTATCAAGTAAGAGAGTTGAAGATGCAACCACATCTTTAGCAGCTCAACGGACGACCGGTGATGAAAGGGTTTCATCATCTACTCCCAGACGTCAACTATTTGGATTCGTGCAATATTTCATAGACAAGCGTCGTTATTTACGGGCTTTCGGCTGGCTGGCCGCATCGTGCTGAAGTCCGACCACCGCCCTGTCTGTCATGGCTGCTGACGCCGCAGTCTCCGCCTAGCTCCAAACAGGTCTTTATATATTAGCATTACGCAAGTGTTGCTACGTTTCGAGCAGGGCAATGCGGAGTGTTGGTACAGTAGCTCAGCAGGTCCGGCTCCAGAACCCTGCTAGGAGCTGTTCTTTTTTCCGGCAGGCTCTGTTTTCGGCCAGGCTGACATGGCGCTACGGGTTATGGCTGAGCCGACGCACTGTTGCTGCCGACGGCACCTATTACCCGGCTTCCGGGTTGCGGCTGCACGCACGACCACCACCGCGACCGCCTGACGACGTCGCTGTCTCAGGTTGTTGTTTTTTTTTTCCCGGTGCTGCTTTTCTTTGACGACATTGTTACGGTGTGGCTCAGGTTACACCTCGTGTCTTTTGAGGGTGGCTCCGGATGAGCGGACAGTAGGGATTCATGGCTGCCTTTTCACGCAAGGTTCCTTTTGCACTCACTTGACAATCTTTCAGGATCCTTTTCTTCCGTGCATGGGCAGCCTACCCTAGCTGTTTAAGGACTGTGGCACGTTCTTAATTCACGCGTCGCCAAACATTTGTTTCAGTTGTGGGGGAAACTCTTCCTTTTCTTGTTGAGCAACATGACAGTGGAGGCGTTCTAGGTGGAGCTTTGGTTCCTCCCACGTGGATGGTGGTTTGGTTTTGGTGGGGAGGAGAACAACGGCATCTGAGTTGTTCCCACTATCCTAGGAGTTGTCCAGAGTGGTCCAGATTGGGGGCAGCTACGTCTGATTACCCTGAGCAAATTTTTGCGGGGGAGTGGACATCCTGGCTGTCTGCAATGTAATTTCCAGACGGCATCACACATGCCAGGGCAGAACAACAGCAGGTACGGAATTTCCACTATCATACTTGGACAGCTGTGTCTAGTTACCCTGAGAAAATTTCTGCGGGGGAGTGGATATCCCAGGTCTGCCAAAGGGGTTGCCAGATGCTATCATGGAGGCATATGGCATGGTAGATGCCACCACATCAGGGGACATCGGGATACCTGCAGTGGGTTGTCCCAAAAGGGTATCACATGAGTTGGATATCCCAGGTCTGCCAAAGGGTTGCCAGATGCTATCATGGAGGCATATGGCATGGTAGATGCCACCACATCAGGGGACATCGGGATACCTGCAGTGGGTTGTCCCCAAAAGGGTATCACATGAGTTGGATATCCCAGGTCTGCCAAAGGGTTGCCAGATGCTATCATGGAGGCATATGGCATGGTAGATGCCACCACATCAGGGGACATCGGGATACCTGCAGTGGGTTGTCCCCCAAAGGATATCACATGAGTTGGATATCCCAGGTCTGCCAAAGGGTTGCCAGATGCTATCATGGAGGCATATGGCATGGTAGATGCCACCACATCAGGGGACATCGGGATACCTGCAGTAGGTTGTCCCCCGGAGGGTATCACACGGGCACCCATGAGTTGCCAGGGGTCTCTTGCATGGGTTGCCCACTTGCCAGACGGTGTCCTTTGACACATGTTCCCATGCAGAGGGGGGGGACCACTTGCTTGACAACGTCCCCTTACAAGTGGGGTGTGGGTCACTTGCCAGTTGGGGCCCTTACCTGCGCCAGACCATTGTGACCACACATTTACTTCTCCGAGGACATGATGGTCACCACTGCTTGTTGGCAGATGGCCCCTGTTGGGCCTAGGAGGTGCACTAGGACAGCAAGTATGGACACCAGGGCTGCTGTCATAGTTCTTATCTGTGAATATATCTGATATAGTTCTCAGATCAGAATTTTTGACACTGGGCAAGGCGCTTTTAGGCCCATTCTCTTGATTTTTGGGCAGTTGTGCTGGCTGTTGGACCACCTCAGGCCCTTGTCACTCCTTAGGCTTAGGAGTTCTGGCTACCTGGCACTTGGTAGTAGCCATGTTAGAGTCAGCTGTCTTGACAGGTTGGCAGTCTGTGGTTTGCCTACTAGGCAGTTTTTCTGAGTGCCATAGTGAAGGTTGCTGGCTCCTTCTTGCAGCTGATTGACGCTCAGTCCGGGAAGTTGACAGCATGTGGTCATTCTTCCAAGCAGCTTCTGGAGCCAGGCTCATTGGTGTCCGTTCCAGGCCTCCTTAAAGCAGCTTAGTCACTTCCCCATCGCGTGACCGGCGCAAGCAGCTAGTCTTGGTTGTCCAGTCAGGCAACCGCTGTGTTGACTACCCACATGTGGGGGTGGTCCAACGCTGATTGGGCGTGGTGGCAGTAGCCTATTGGGGACTTGAGGCCAGTGGGGGATTGGTAACTTGTCAATGGCGGACATGGTGCATGGAGGCGACGCTGGAGAGTATCCTGGTGGTTGACTAGTGCTGTTGGTGGTGACTGCAAGCACTCAATGGTGGAGACTTCATCAAGCACTGCATGGTGGCCGCTGGGACTCTGGTGACTTGGGGACGCCCAAGTGACGCGTATCTGTAATGCTGGTGCCTGCTCCTGACGCTGTGTTGGGTCCTGCCTGCTGGTGGACATCAAGCCAGCCGTGTGCAGATGAGTAACCTCCTACCCTTGCTTTGCCCTGCTATGGACTTATCCTTGCTTGCATGGTGCCAGGATGGCTTGTTGTCTTGATAGTACACCATCCGCCCTTGAGCTGATTGCTTGCACAGCATGATGGTTGTATGAATAGGACTGCTTGCACGGGGGGTCTGGCATCATGTTTGCATGGGTAGGATGTCCTTGTGGGTTGGATGATGGGCGGGATCAACGGAGCTACAACTGTGGGGCCGGCTGGAATCTTTGGCATGACAGTGATGACAATGGTGCCCACTCCGTTGCCTCTTAATTGAGGAGTTGGACTACTGGGTGCTGGGCGGGGGCTCACATGAGCTTAGAGGTGTGGGTTTGTTGAGGGACCCATTCAGCCCTTTACCACCCTTACAACCTGCCTCATATGCATCAGTATCCGTGGTACACTGACATTAATACCATTTGGCAGTCTACGTGGTTCACGAACATGGATACTACCTTCCATGCTTTGACTAGGGGGACATTGTTCAGTCTACTTGCTAGGGCCCTGCCAAGCTGAGGGTGTATCTGTTTGATGACTGATGGCCTCATCCAGCATACCCTTATGCTGCCCTACTTGTGCAACCTTGTCTTGGGCTCCTTCGATCCTAATGCCCACATTACCTTGCATGGTAGTGCCACCTGGATGGTTGCGGGGAGTGATGTTGTTGCTGGGGGCCCTGCCAAGCTTGAGCACATCAGTTGCCTGATTGGTGATTGCTTTCAGTTTGCTCTCAAGCTGCCCTGGATGCAACTCCGTCTTGGACACTTTGCTGTAGTGCCCATCCCATCTTTAGTCATGAGGTGCATAGGACGCCGTTATAGAGAGACCCTGCAGGCCACCAGTGGGTCAGTGGGCTGAGAGACAGGCCTCCCCCACCCTTCTCTAGTTGGCTGGGCCTCTGTCCTTATGCGTATTCCATGGCGTTTGTTCCTGCTAGGTTATGCTGTCAATCTTGGGAAGCTGATACCAGGATTATTACAGCTTATTCTGAGCAGAAGGGTGGAATTACTAGGCATGCTGGTAGTCTCCAGTTTACCAGTTATGCTGAGGGGGATTTGTGTGGGGAGCAGGGCGTGCAGGGGATTGGGCTGCGTCTAAACCTTGCATGGGGGTAGCGTGTGCTACGCTTTATCAGTTGGGGCATACCGTTCATAATGCTGGTGAGGCATTACTGACCTTCTGCTATCCCTATCAAGGCTGTGGATGGTTTCCCAGGCATCTTATGGAGAAATAGTGTGCCTTGGCTCATAAAAAGCCACTGGCTATGGGTTGAGTGTACTAGCTACTAAGGAGATGTGGCTTTACCTCACTCTCACTCCTGTGGGTGCGACTGGAGGGGGGGGAAATTTTGTTCTGGTGGGGAGGAGATCTATGAGGATCATAGCGTGGAGACACCTTGGGATTTCAGTTCATCTTTTCTGGGTCTCCTCATAGATCCCTGACTAGATGGTATCCTGGTTTCGCTGGCCATCGGTGGGCTATTTTGGCTGTGCTTTGTTGCATCTCCCCAACCTGCTGACGGGTACCCACTGGAGACAACCCTGTCCACGGCCTCTCTTCATCATGGGCGTACTTCTGAGATAACCTTGCTCTTCATGAGGCGACCCTGTTGGCGACGTCTTCCTGCTGGATTGCTCCTGTCTCTTGGTGACTGCACTTCCACCTGGGGCGCTGTTGACGTTTCCTCGTTCCAAGTTTGCGGGGACTGCCGGGTGTCAGCGGGCCTTGGACTTGCTGCAGCAGAAGCTCATGCCAGCCCTGTGTTAGGATTGAGCATTCTTGGCATCCATCCAGCCTGCTATGACCTGATGAGCCTTGGACCCTGGCAGCCCAGTTAATTATGGGGGGTTGGCTGTATAGAGGGTTAGCCTTGCTACATGACACTATGCTTCCTGCCCTGATCAAGCAGTGAGAGCTGTCAGTATTCATGGCATGGATCCCTGTGGATGACCCGTTATCCCTGGGAATGTCAGGCTTGTCTTTCACCCGTGGACTCTAGTTGAGGGAGGGCGGTGTCCCAGAACCTGGAGTGGCCTCACCTTGTTTGGCTTAGGTGCCTTGATCCTGTTTACTCCTTTCTGGATTCATGTGGACTCATCGAATCCGACTGGGATCTGAGTTGAGTGGGATGGACTCTGGTGGGAGTTTGGTTGGACTAAGCTGAGATGACATCCAGATTTTGGTGACCAGCTTCTGAGGATGGTTGAGGGGATCTGAGCCTGGATGGCACATGGAGAGTGACTTCTGTGTTGTACCCCTGACATATGGAGTTGTTCACCTAGGGCTTGATGCCTGGTATGATTAAGACACGTGGTGTATGTATGCACACCAGCCTGTATGAGAGTGGCTCCCCTTTTTGTGGCTCATCTGCTGCATAGGATGTATGCATTGTCACCAGGACCTGAGTTTGATATGAGGCCTACTGAGGGGCAGGACATGCTAGCAGCCTTACCTGAGGCCTTGAAGGAGGCATTTACTCAGTTGCAGCCAGTGAGTATGGGAGAGGCTTCCTACCGGGAGCTGTTGGAGTTTCAGTTCAGAAGGGTGACTTTGATTTGGTTCCTTCTTTCTCCAGCTCAGCCAGAAGGTGTTTTCCTTTGGAGACTTCTACCTCTTTTGCAATCCCGGGTTGCCCAAGTACACTGTGGAACTTAGGGTCCGTCTGATGCCACTACGGGTGCTGGTGCCCTGATAGGTGCTAAGTGGTCTGTGGTCAAGACCTTTCTGCAGTTCTGGTGAGCGTACAGATCAGGGGTGAGCAGGCACAAGACGTCCTCTACTTGGGTGATGGACCCGGCGAGTCAGTCTGTGGTGCTCCTCTCCTGGGGCATGCTTTCGCTATGCTGTCCAGATGGTGGCAGGGGCTACTGAGACTTGCATGGTGCTGCAGGTCAGCAGGAACTGGCCAGAGTTGGCCCACGTGGTGGAGCAGTTTCCCATGTGTGGACCCAATGGCAAGGTGGCCTGAATGGGGATTGGTATAGCCTGTGAGGAACAGGGCTGAGAAGGAAAGGGGGCTTTGGATTGTGGTGTGAGGGGGGGGGATTCCAGGATGGATGATGGGGGGGCTCCATTCCAGTTCTGATGTTCCAGTCCAGAGTTCCAGAATTCCAGAATGATGACGGGATGACTTCCCGTATTGCTGTGATTATCTGGGCTTGTAGTGGATAAGGATGTGACTTGTCTTCTTTAAGCACCTGTGACTAGATGTTTATGCGATAGGAGGCCCTGGGAGGGGATTCATAAGTGTTTGCTCAATTTCACAAGTCTTCAAATGAGTAAAAAAAAAATCTTTCAGATCTGAGGGTACCTAAAGCTGGACTGTTGCAGGCAGCATGTAGACCATGAAAATAGACCACCCACAAAAATTGGGCTCATTCTGAGCTCAAATGGTGACATGTGACAGCATACATGTGCAGTTTTTCGTCATTTTCCCCCTTTACTTACATGAAACAAATATGAATAGTGGACAAATGAACTCATTTCAGGCTGGATTTTTGCAGGCAGCATGTAGACCATGAAAATAGACCACCCACAAAAATTGGGCTCATTCTGAGCTCAAATGGTGACATGTGACAGCATACATGTGCAGTTTTTCGTCATTTTCCCCCTTTTCTTACATGAAACAAATATGAATAGTGAACAAATGAACTCATATCAGGCTGGATTCTTGCAGGCAGCATTTATACCATGAAAATAGACCACCCACAAAAATTGGGCTCATTCTGAGCTCAAATGGTGACATGTGACAGCATACAATGATGTGCAGTTTTTCGTCATTTTCCCCCTTTTCTTACATGAAACAAATATGAATAGTGGACAAATGAACTCATTTCAGGCTGGATTCTTGCAGGCAGCATGTAGACCATGAAAATAGACCACCCACAAAAATTGGGCTCATTCTGAGCTCAAATGGTGACATGTGACAGCATACATGTGCAGTTTTTCGTCATTTTCCCCCTTTTCTTACATGAAACAAATATGAATAGTGAACAAATGAACTTATATCAGGCTGGATTCTTGCAGGCAGCATTTATACCATAAAAATAGACCACCCACAAAAATTGGGCTCATTCTGAGCTCAAATGGTGACATGTGACAGCATACATGTGCAGTTTTTCGTCATTTTCCCCCTTTTCTTACATGAAACAAATATGAATAGTGAACAAATGAACTCATTTCAGGCTGGATTCTTGCAGGCAGCATGTAGACCATGAAAATAGACCACCCACAAAAATTGGGCTCATTCTGAGCTCAAATGGTGACATGTGACAGCATACATGTGCAGTTTTTCGTGATTTTCTCGGTTAACTTCCATGAAACAAATATGAATAGTGAACAAATGAACTCATTTCAGGCTGGATTCTTGCAGGCAGCATTTAGAAAATGCACATTGCCAGCTTTTACGTCATATCCCATTGAAAAAAAATAGATGAGCCATGAGCCATGAAACCTGTTCACCCAAATATGGTTTTATCCCATTTGATATATGTTCTACCAATTGTAAGGACATGTAATAAACCTATGAACCAAGGTCATAAGACACGGAATGTGTTGATCACAAGGCTGCTAGCCGCAAAGCATGCACCGAGAAGGTAGGGCAGCCATGAAAAATTAAAAGCCACATGCGGCAAGGCTAGTCATCAGAGTCTGAATCAGGAATGATGGGAGGCCGGCGCTTGTGGCGCGGGGTGGCCTTGGCTTGCTTCATTGCCGTGGACCGCTGGGCGACCTGCTTGCGAATGCACTCAGTAATGTCCGCCTTCCCTCGCGCAATGCTCGCAGGTGGAAGATTTGGCAACTGCACACCGGGGCATGCGCAAAGCGCAGCCTGCACCTCATCAAATCCCACTATTTCATCGTCGCCATCGGAGTATAGCAGATGGGCCATGTCGTGCTCCTTACTAAAGGCCGTCACATGGCCATGATACCGCTTCTCCCCCGAGTTGGGGCCCGAAAATATCTTGCATACCAGGGTCCCCACCAACCATTCCGGCTCTGGCACGTCCATGACACGCGATTTGAAAAGTCCCACCGCCGTCTTCTCCGCCATCGCCGGGGTTCCGTACCCATCCCACTGAATCCAGTCGAGCGAGAGCCCAACAACAGCATCCTTCGTGTGCTGCGTCAATGTGCCACTGCTTGTCAAGCCCACCCGGCGCACCTTGCCCCCCCCGCACGCCACGAAGACAAGACGATTGTGCTTGCCTTCACTGAAAATGTGTGGGTACCTGTCCTTGTGGCGGCGGGCAGGGGGAAATGGGCCGAGCTCGGGCTGAAGGGCGAAAACCGCGTTGTGTACGAGTGCGAGCCGTAGCACTCAAGTTCAACCACGGCGTCTGGCGATAAGTCGCCGGTGATGTTGCGGGCCACCGCGTACAGCAAAGGAGTGAAAGGCATTAGGGGGCTGCACAGAAGATCGCAGCCGTCCTTTAGCCCCGGATGTTGACACATCACCGGCTTCCCCACCTCGATGCCCTCCCATGCTGCAGCGGATGCTTGCTTTAGCGCGACCGCTGCATCCTCTGCGCGTCGCACAGCAGCGGGCCGCCCCGCGTGGACAACGGGGTCAACCAGCGGCACGAAGCAACGAGCACCCTCCAATGCTAGACGCGTTTCCGCATCCAGGTCAGTGGTGGCACTCGGGCCTGCTCCGCTCTGATTGGGTCGCCGCAGCGCCTGGATTTCCGCTCTAGTTGGCCACTTGGGGGGCTGCCATTCAGCAGGCACGGTGGCCACACCAGTTGGAACAAGAGGCCAGAAGGCCTCCCACTTGTCCATGCCCTCCTTCTTTAAATACTGCGCGTATCCTCCAGCCATCAAGCCCTTGATCTTTCTCTGGATTCCTGGCATCTTGCCCTCCAGGAAGTCCAAATCCAAGCCTGCTAGCGAGGGCACCGTCCCAAGTGCGCGCTCCACCTTCTCCCCGTCCACCACCAATACCCCATACAACTCCTTGTCGTCGTGTTCCCTAGTCCACAGCGGGTGCTCGCCGTCGGCGCCGTCCGGCCTCCACTCGAGCAAGTCATGGAATTTATACCACAAGTAGACTTCCCCGTCCGCAGCACGCCGCAACATCAGATGGTGAACCTTGCAGGACTTTGTGTTTTTTTCTGCCTCCCCCGTCAGCGGGTTTTCCACCCAATCCGTTGACATCGCCCAGTTCGCGAGCTCCGGCTCTTTCAAGAGCATGAGCCACGCAGCGATGTTGTAGGCGGCGCCCATGGTCCAGCAGACCGTGCCTGCGGGCGTGGTGCGACCCAGGTCCGACGTGTCCGAACGCCGAAACGCGGCAACGACCGCTTCCCCATACTCCTCCACTGTGTGCCACACCGCACCCTTCAGTGCGTTGGCCCCCAGCTTGAAGTACCCCCAAACTTGTCCGAATTTCTGATCGATGTCGAGATGGGTGTGCCCCCTTGGCAGGCGATGAATCTCGACACGCGCGAACAAGCCCGACGCCACCAGCCACCACGCCCACAGCAGCACCGTGTCGTTGCGATTTTCAGATCCCCCGTCGAGTTGCAGGTGGAGGGTATCAGGCATCGGCAGCCCCTTCCCCTCCCAAGGCTTGGCCTTGATGAGCTCACAGAGCACCCACATGAGCAGCGTGACGGTGATGCCCCCCGACTGATCTGCCACAGCCACCCAGGGGAGCACCTGGAAGAAACAAGTTTTCCACCCGTGGGCTGCGACACAAAAGAGAGAGAAACGAAACAATGTGTTTATTCCGTTTTCCCAACCCTCGTGTTTCGCGCACATGTGCGGCACGTATGACTTGTTGCTGTCGATCTTATCGCACGCAAGGGATATGATCTGCCAATCCACACCCTCACGGCGGCGCTTCCAAAACTCGCGCCGCGCAACTCGCACGGCAGCCAGGTGGCGATTCCGCTCCAGGGTGATGCGCTCCAGCTGCTCCCGATTGGTTCCCGCTGCCGCACGGAGGGTACGGTACAGCACACAGTGCCCACAAATCCCCACATTGCGCCGGTTTTTCTGCATCTCTATTTTCAAGCCGTCGCTGTATTTGCCCTCGCAGACGTCGTTCCACAGAATGGTGAAGGCCGTGTACTTGTACATCATTTTCGACTCCGTTGGGTTGCCCCATACCGCGATGCAATCCATACAATACTGCTGCTCCCACAGGTTTTTCAAGTTCTCTTTCTCTAGCAGCAATACATTGTCGCGTGTGGGATCGCGGCAGCCATTCGTCTGCACGTATGCCGCAATCCAGTCCACAGCCCATTCTTTACGCTGTTGCACAACACTCGGCTCGCGTTTGCCAGCGCCTGCATTGCACAAGGCACACATCACATGGACAAGTTTACCAACAGAGGCATGAAGAATATAAGTTATCCATGCAGGGTCATCCTCAACATGCACACGCGAGAGCAACATCAGGTATTAAACATAGTAATGAAACAACAATAAATGTGCCTGGCAAGCCAAAAAAAGGCGGCGGGCTCCGCTTTGCCTTTGCCGTTTTCCAGCGCCCCCCGCGAGGGGAAAAATTTTTTTTGGCTTGCCAGGCACAGTAGCATTTCTCATACAGATTTCTCAAAACAGGGCAGCAATAAGGTGAATTGCATCCAAAAGGAGGAAGGGCAGAACGATAGCATGTCTTCTTACCGTGAGAGATTCCTGGTATTTCACACCCCACGGCGTCGAGGGTGTCCGCCTCCCAGACTTCGTGATCAAGCTTGCAGGCCGCCTTGGCGACGGCCATGTATGTCCTCCACGTGGAGTGGGCGATGCCAAACATGCGTCGTATCGCATGGTGGCACCCCTCCACGTGGTGCCGTCGCCCATGCACCAGCACCTCCGCCACAACCGGCACCGAGCATTCGTATTTCCCATGGTGTCGGCCAAACTCTGGCAAGGTGACTGTCACATGCTCCAGGCCGGCAGCGACAAAGAGCCCCACCACCAGCTGCCGGCGTTCATTGCAGGACAGCCCCCAATATTTGCTACGTGCCGCCTCCCATATTACAAAGGATGACAGGGGGCTCTGGGGATCTTGTATGCATCTATGTTTACAACACCGCCCGCGCAGCTCTGCCGCGATCACATGGGCATTACAGGCGTATTTCAGTACTGTTGTTGCTGATGATTTGAATCCTGCTGTGCGGCACCCACCACCTACATCATCATCGTCATCACTGCCGATATCCAGATGGTCGACCTGATCGTCATGATCAACGTCTACTACGACGTTGTAGGCCTCGTACAAGGGGAATCGACGCTGCCTGGGCATCAATTCCCCTTGTACGAGACAGGCCCCTGGTGGTCGGGACGTAAGAGCAGCAACACCAAAACGGCAACGAACATTCTCCAGCAAGCTGCCTCATCCCCGGCTAAAACAGGGGGCCTGGGGCAAGGGTCTTCTTCAATTTCCAACGACATCCAATTCCAGCGCCCCCCACCATATTCGTCACGGCGCCTCCAATAGTCTGAACCTTCACGACCGCCCATGGCAGCTCTCGCAATTATGTTGGCACGCCTCTCCCAATTATGCCTCTCCTGCCTCGTTTGTGGCTCGATCTTCCGCTGACTCAGCGCGGCGCATGAGAGTTCCATTCAGAATTCATTCACCGACCCCCAACACTGACCGTACAGCCAGAACAAACGAAAAGGTCTTGCATTCTCAATGAAAATGGGCTGTAACGGCATTCCATTGAGAATTCCATTCAGAACTCATTCACCGACCCCCAACACTGACCGTACAGCCTGAACTGGGCTGAACATGCGAAAAGGACTTGCATTCTCAATGAAAATGGGCTGTTGCGGCATTCCATTGAGAATTCCATTGAGAACCCATTCACCGACCCCCAACACTGACCGTACAGCCTGAACTGGGCTGAACATGCGAAAAGGACTTGCATTCTCAATGAAAATGGGCTGTTGCGGCATTCCATTGAGAATTCCATTGAGAACCCATTCACCGACCCCCAACACTGACCGTACAGCCTGAACTGGGCTGAACATGCAAAAAGGACTTGCATTCTCAATGAAAATGGGCTGTTGCGGCATTCCATTGAGAATTCCATTCAGAACTCATTCACCGACCCCCAACACTGACCGTACAACCTGAACTGGGCTGAACATGCGAGAAACGAAGGACCATCCAAAAAGTGAAAAAATTCTGAAACAGTCCGCGGCGTTGTCCGAGCCTCGCATGCAAATGGCATTTGAATGAACAAAGCGCAGTGACCGTCGTCTTTGCGCGCGCGCGGGTGGAGGTGCGTGCACTAGTCTGCCAAGAAAACACTGCAGGGCATGCGCGCACGAACACAACGAGAACGTGCCAGCCTATGACGTCGTCGACGATGAAGTTCGTCGTCCGCTAAATTGTAGGGGATATGGCGGAGTATCTGAGTGAAACAGAGAGGCTGCGGGCAGAACGGCTGTGTTATGGACAAACTGCGGGTGTTTGCCTCTTAGGCCATGCCGATGGGGCAGACAACAACTGTCGGGGCCGAAATGGTGAAAGCTGCAACCTATTTGCTCACGCGATCTGCGTCAAGGCAATTGACGGGAATAAAAATGGGGAGGAGTGGTGGTGCCCAGGATGCCGTGACGTGGACCCCGGTGGCGTGAAAGTTGCCAATCTCCAAGCTTCGGGTTCGAACGGTCATCATGAGCTCGGCACTCCCCCCCCGGCCCTGGGGTCCGCTGCTAACAAGTTTCTTCCAAACACCGACAAAGACCGGCGCATGTTGATGGATGATTCCGGATGCAAGGCCGTTGACGACTTCGAGAAAGCACATCACAAGGCACCCGGCAGGAAGCTAGTGTTTCCTGGTACTACCGACGGCCATGCCACCCAGGAATCAGATGCACGCAGCAAGGAGGACGTGCCGTCAATTCCGGCTGATGCCAGCAAGGGCGTTCAATCGAGTGATGAAAAGTCGACCGCGGGGGTGGTGGACGATGACCTACCTGCAGGCGGTGCAGAACATGGAGACCACGCTAACCTTGACGAGGCCCAGCCGGCAGCAGCTGCCATGCCTGGCAGCGCTAGCAGTGCGACACGGCGCGCCAGCTTTGATGCAGCGAACCTCAAGTCCGGCGACCAACTTGCGTCGGAAGCTCCAGCGTTTATGACGTGGCTTCCCTCCCCTGATGGCCCCTCCCCTGGCCATCTCCGTGTTGGACAATTGGTTCGCGTCGCCATCCCTCATAAGGAGTTTGGCAAACCCCTCTTCCCCAAGGTAATTCTTGGGTTTCATTTGTACCCTGGAGGAGCGGGGATCTTCCTGGCCAACACACCGTACGGAAGAAAGGACATGATGGAAAAGGCTGTCAAGAGCGGGGGGACCAAGCTGACGCCTGATCCCCCAGCATATTACGTGAACTGGGCTCAACAATCCCAGGCCCTTCGGCCCGTCTTCATGGAGGATGATGCTGTCGCCACGGTTGGCGACCTGACCGTCCTGCGCGACCGGCTAGATGCTGTGTGCGAATACCTGCCAAACGCAGGTCTGGCGGCGCTTCGAGCCACATCTGGTGGCTTGATCTACACAAACAAAGGCGAGGCCGTCAAGTTTGACTTGGTAAAGGACTTCCCAAAGCGCAAGGCACCACCACCAGCTGCCACGGCACCACCACCAGCTGCCACTTCCAGCCAACCTCGCGCTAACAAAAGCGTGCCAGAGGCGCAGCTGGTTCACCCCACACGCTCCAAGCGTGTGAAGGCGGACAGCCAGCAGCCAACTGCAGAGCCCAAGTGCGGTGTTCAAGTGCCAGTCAAGCCGAGCACCGAAGCCAGGGCGAGTGGTGTTCGCAACAAGAGGCCTCCCTCGAGCTCGGTATATGTACGCTGCGATGACTCGGGTGAAGAACGCGACTCGGACCAAGAAGTAGCGAAGCTACGCCGCACTGTCGCGGACCAGCACAAGCAGTACAACGCGGAGGTTGCGCAGCTGCAACGCAAGATGCAGGAGATGGAACAGCAACAGCAGCAGCAGCAGCAGCAGCAGCAGCAGCAGCACCAACAGCAGCAGCAGCAGCTCCTACAGCAGCTGCAGCAGCAGCAGCAAATGCAGCAGCAGCAGCAGCCTTTGCAACAGCAGCAGCAGGAGCCGCCGCCGCAGCAGCTGCTGCAGCCACAGCAGCTGCTGCAGCTCTCACAGCTCCTACAGCAGCAGCAGCAGCAGCAGCAGCAGCAGCAGCAGCCGCAGCCGGCGCCGCCGCCACAGCAGCAGCAGCTGCTGCAGCAGCTCCTACAGCAGCTGCAGCAGCAGCCGCCGCCGCCGCACCAGCAACTACAGCAGCTGCTGCAGCCGCCGATGCAGCAACAGCTGCTACAGCAGCAGCATCCGCAGCAGCTGGTGCTGCAGCAACTGCAGCAGCTGCTGCAACAACAGCAACACTATCGCCTCCCACTCCCTGCCGCTACAACGACTACACGAGTAATTGACGGGGACGCCGAAGTAGCGCCCCTCGCGCAAGTGCAGCAAATGCTGGCTCAGATGCAACTTCCCCAGGTATGTCCTTTCCTATTGTGATTTATTTGAATCAACATAATCTGCCTTTGTGAATAGTTTGTTGGAGTATATAGGATATATTTGTTTGGTTTGTTGATTATTCCTTCATATACCGTGCCCTAAGGCATGCTGGCTTGATGTGCTGGGTGGTGGTGTGCAGGTTGGTGGACGCCGGCTCCCATCCATTGACCCCTTCTCTGGCACGGTCTCTGTGGCGGTGGCTGCGCTCAACTCAATTGCGACACTGGCCATGTCTGGGAACACGACGCCCGTGCCACGATGGCGCCCGGTGACCACGTGGGTGCCATCATCCGTGTCAGCTCCGCCCAACTATGGTGTCGGCCGCCCATTGCAGCAGTGGCCAAACTTCTCCAATGACTGGACTATGAGCAATGACTGGTTTACCAGCTAAGCTTATACTAGTTTCTGATGTATTATTAAGGGGAGGTGGCACCCCAAAAACCTTAAAAATTGAACTAAGGTAATAACACTTGAAATTCATTTGCACAATGCTGAAATATGATTGCGGGCACTAAATAACATCTCTTGTGAGTTGTCCATGCACTTGTTGGGGGTACTACCCCCAAGTATACGCCAATATTGCGCTATAAATAGAAAAAGACGCTAATTAGGGCTGGGTATGCCCCAGCCAATGCACACATTTGTTGGCAACCAAAAATCAACCATTTGTAGTTCCCTGAGTGTGTAGCTTGCTGAGCTATTTACATCATGGAAATGGCAAAACCTTGAACAGTTATTAATTTTCCCGCAAAACAGGTCTTTTTTTACCGGACATTGGGAATAAACATATCATAAACACTTCAGATAAGGCCACAAAATCAAGCGAAAATCCGGCTAACAGGGGGACAGCAGTGGTCCAAGTCCCAGGTCATTCCGACAAGTCTAGCTCAAGTTATAAGGTTTTGCGTGCTAAAACCTGAACATACGCTAAATGAGGTTTTTCTGTGTGTAAGGCCACCTAGACATCATGTTTTCCATCCAAGAAGCCAAAAAACATGCCCAACTCGATCACACAACATAAGAAAAGGCTAGGCACCTCATCTGCCCTCCCCTGCGCCCTCAGCATGGCCAGCCTTGCCAGCGTGCGCATAGCAACACCATCGCTAGGCATACACGCACCAAGAGAGCATACACTAAGCTCAGCCCAAGGTTACCATGTAAATTTATGCCAAGAACTCAGCAAGTATACGTGTAAAAACCTTAGAAATACTGCCCAAGCAATAGAGGCAACTGCAGCCTGCAAACTTGGCAGCAAATCATACATGTTGTCTGCCAAGCATTCACATCCTATCCAGCTTGCCTTGCTGCACACATAGCAGGGAAGTCTTAACGGTTATAGCTCAAGGAAAGCAATGGAAACACCTATCTAATGCAATGCCACTCATGCAGTATGGCCAGCAAAAGAACCACTCTCACCTTCCTTTCCAATAGGGCACTTTGCTAAGAAGCTGATGCCAGCTTGTTAGCCTCTAGGCACATGCCGGATGTCGTTCTAAAACAGGCGTGTCAGATCCGGCACATAACAAAGCGTCTGAGCAAGCTCACGTCCAAAGGATTATGGAAAACAAATGTCAACACACTACCAACAACTTGACCTCGGCGCATTTAGCATGCCAGCCACAAGCTACACGAAATTGTACGAAATAGCTAGGAATCTGACGATGCAACCGAAAGAAATGGAGCGCTTCCTGCAGGGAAACTGCCCGAAAAAAAGGCGAAAGGCCGACGTTAATGCACCTGCCTGCGTGGAAATGTTTCATGCATAAACTGGCACGCAAGCTCGAACAATAAAAGACATCATCCATCGATCAGGCGAACAAGGAAGGTGCGCCTTCCGTGAATACGTCGAAGGCGACATGCGCAGGCCTGCGTAGGTTCTTACCTTGAATGCCGGAAATGTAAAAGAAACCGGGAAGCTTCGGCACAAACTCGACAACACCATTAAGTTAGCTTCATAATCGCTCTTTAGAGGCTACGTTGCCTCACAACAATAGCTGCCGTAAACCTGCATTAAATTTCATGATCCGCAAGAGAAATTATATCCTGGACCCCCGCGCCCGTAGCCGTTCGAGAAATTAGCGATATTGCAAACCGTAAACTTTCCGCCACGAAATGAGGTCATCAACTAATCTTCTGCGAAATTCAATCATTTTTTCTAGCTGTTTACGTGCCATATCGATTAATATTGCATAAAGGCATGCCGCCATGGCCACTTCCGCGAGGGTTGAGCGGTCCGGGCACACATTATACACCGTACGGACGGTACCGCGAATTTTTTGGCGCGGAAAATATTCGGCACGCCACGTCCCCTTAAGTGAGCCAGTGCTTCTAGTAGAAGGTGATGTCTTAGTACTTATTGTATATTCATGCTGGACTGAAAGAGTACGTGGCGTGCCACTGGCAGCCGAGACATGTGCCTTGTCGATGGCCTGGGTTGCTCTTGTGCCATCCCATTTCATCTCAGATTGAATCATGAAGTTTCATGATTCAGTTGATGCTTGCAAGTTTCCAGCCTGACATGATCGATCGAGTTCATTTGGTCGCACAAAAATGTTTTATTCAAGAGAACAGTGGCAATGGCATCAAACTGCATTGTTTTCCTTTCATTTGTCACCTTTTGAGCTGTAAACAGTCTATTTTCATGGTATAAATGCTGCCTGCAAGAATCCAGCCTGATATGAGTTCATTTGTTCACTATTCATATTTGTTTCATGTAAGAAAAGGGGGAAAATGACGAAAAACTGCACATGTATGCTGTCACATGTCACCATTTGAGCTCAGAATGAGCCCAATTTTTGTGGGTGGTCTATTTTCATGGTATAAATGCTGCCTGCAAGAATCCAGCCTGAAATGAGTTCATTTGTTCACTATTCATATTTGTTTCATGTAAGAAAAGGGGGAAAATGACGAAAAACTGCACATGTATGCTGTCACATGTCACCATTTGAGCTCAAAATGAGCCCAATTTTTGTGGGTGGTCTATTTTCATGGTCTAGATGCTGCCTGCAAGAACCCAGCCTGATATGAGTTCATTTGTCCACTGTTCATATTTGTTTCATGTAAGAAAAGGGGGAAAATGACGAAAAACTGCACATGTATGCTGTCACATGTCACCATTTGAGCTCAGAATGAGCCCAATTTTTGTGGGTGGTCTATTTTCATGGTATAAATGCTGCCTGCAAGAATCCAGCCTGATATGAGTTCATTTGTTCACTATTCATATTTGTTTCATGTAAGAAAAGGGGGAAAATGACGAAAAACTGCACATGTATGCTGTCACATGTCACCATTTGAGCTCAGAATGAGCCCAATTTTTGTGGGTGGTCTATTTTCATGGTCTGAAGGCTGGATGACCCCTGCTTTATTGACAAATATAAGGATTTAATCACATGTGGAAAAATTGAGTAAAATTTATGAAATTGAGCAAACACTTATGAATCCCCTCTGGCTTCAGGGATGTAAAAACCCATCTGCTTGTCCCAAGAGATGGTGGACTTCCTGTTTATTGTTGTGTTGTTCTTGTGTAGGTTGTTGTTTATTCTTCTTGGCTTCTAGGAACTGGGAGTTCCTGTCTTGAGGGGGAGATATGTAACAACCAAATGTTACATCCAAAGTTTTCCTACTGGTGACCTTATTATGAGTTCTTGGGGACAATTATTTGGATAGTTAGGAGGCTTCGACGTATGATTGATATTGGGCCTGCTGAGATCTGTCGAATTATTGTTCTACCCTCATTGGTCGTGGCCTGATCCACGTGGGGTGCTTTGCATGGTTTAGTTCAGCCAGTCATAGATTCTCTTTAAGACTGTCGTACCTGGTGGATCTGGTTCCAGGTCACGGAGATTCTGTAGTGCTGGCCTTGTGCTGTGTTGTGGATTCTGAGGACAGGATCTTACCTTGAGTGATCCTCACTTTTGATTGGTTTTTTCGGGTTAGGGTTGAGCCGACTCTGCGTGCACGATGACTTTTATACTGTTTGTGGCGGCCGTGCATGTGTGCGTGTAAGAGAGCTAAAGCTATGGTGTAATTCAAGGGTTTCCTTGTTTCATCAATCAAACAACCCTCGCTAAAAGTCAACTATAACTTCAACAGATAGTCGACTTGGATATAACATTGTCTGTTGTGTCTAACAAGGGTGGGGACTCATTCCCTTAACTGTTGAAGATCCATCTTCATTGCTTCTCTGGACGTGAAGTTATCTGTCGCGACTCCAACCCAAGTATAAAGATCTTTTCACATCAATGTTGAAACTGAGGCTGTTGCAAACACAACATTTTTAGTCGTTACAGTGCTGCTTTTGTCCATACAGCACGACCGCAACATGCTCGGGGAAGGTGATCGCAGAACTCCCCCCTGGAACCCTGCACGTTCAACTACTGGCGCCGCTGAGCGGCCATAACGGCTGTCTGGCTCAACTTACAACTGCAGTTGTGTTCCTCCCCACTCAGCTATGCCACCGGATTCGGGTTGTACCTTGGTCCCTTGAACAATCATGTGTATACCAACCCAACCCCAACCTTCCCAACGCTGCTATTATTTGGCTACATGTGGGATCAACCCGCCTGGACATGTTGTCATTGGATCCAGTGGAATTTGGCTGGGTGCTAAATCAGGGTGACAGCAGAATTGTAAAAGGCCTTTACGAGTACACGGCAGAGTGGGGCTACATAATGCTCTTGCATAAAAACCATCAATTCCACCCCGGACGGACACGCTGGGGCGCTACTGAGTGGCCTGGCCACATCTGGGTCCGCAACATCACCCTCGCCGCTGACCACCCGCTGATCGACCGCCGCGCGGCCGACGTACAACACCTCGTGATGCACCGGTCCATCGGGGTCGGGGAGATCCTCCACCGGCGATTTCAACACCCTGCCACATGTTTACAGTATGTACCAACCCCAATGAAACGGTGGAACACCGATTTTTATGGTGTAACCTCCAGGGAGTTTGGACCTGGTTGATTGGTTTATGGGCAGCCTGGACGTCTGAGCCTATCATACCGGTGTCTACCCGCTCAATTATCTTTGGCATCACTGGCACCCCTGGCCTTGAGCTCACCTTTGCACAACAAGCGTGGATATGGCTCCGCACATGCATGTTATATACAATCTGGACGGTGCGAAATGATGTGGTGTTCAATAGGCGCACAGTTTTCGACAAAGCTGGGGTTCTCTCACGCTTCATTTACCTATGGAACTCCGGCATGCGACGCTACTGGATGGTTGCAAATGAACAAAACAAAATCTGGGACCCTGGCGCGGACCAGGATAAGCCCAGCCCACTTGAGATCTTTCATGACCTCATGGGCAAAAACAGGATCTTTACCCACATGCCCAATGACAACCCATTAGAAGTCCAGTGGCTTCCGTGGTCTAGTAAGGCTCCGTTTTAGCCACTGACATCTTGATACCCTAGGCTTAGCAGGGATTAACTATTGACTATATTTGGAATAAACGTACACCTATTTACCTGGAAAATTCCTAACGTACAAGAATTTAACCCTTAAATGGTGTCAACTGGAACCACCGAAACGGACTGAGTTTGGGTATCTTTGTGCGCCTGGCAGTAACTAGCCAAATAACATTTTCTGGCCCACCCTTGGAACCAAGCATGCTTTTATATCAAATAATGTTTGGGAAATTTGGTTGGTCACATATCAATGCCCTACACCTGCTATAAATAGCACCCCCCTCAGGGGGGTACAGCGCACATGGGGTTCGAGACACATATAATGCATTATCGACCATTTACACAAATCAGTTGGCCCTGGCCTTTTAAAGGCAGGTTATTATAATCATAGACACGCCATCAATGCATTCACAACATCAAATGTCACAAAACTGTGAACGCTAGCTACAAAATGGCCAAAGCCAGCTGGCACCGTTATAACGGTGCCAGCTGGCAGGGGTATAAATGGTAGCATAACAACACAAAACTTTATTCCAATTGGCATGAAACAACAAGGGATGCCCAAACGGGCATAATGCACCATACCCAGGTGATAAAACAAGAGACCATGCAATATAACACATGCCAACATGCCGCAAGGGGCCAAAATGGCACTAGTGCGCGCCCGCGGTATATATAGCGCATGACTAGCCAAGGGTGTAGCTAACTGTCAATTAGGCTACCTGGCTATGTGCCAAACTACGGATTGTGCCTCTGGGTGCGCAGATACTGCCTCCTACGAGGCCCTGTCAGCTGGGTGCCAGCTGCCAGCGTGTGGGTCGTGCGGCCGTTGGCCTCAGTCCTCGCGCGGCCAGCCGGGCTGCGGGCTGACAGGGGCTGCATGGCACGCTGGCGGCGGGCGTCGTCGTCGAGGCCAGCCACTGGCCCAGCGTGGAACCTGAGATAAGCCAGCATATAAGACACAAGACCATGCTTAAAAAATAGGTGAAAGGCTCATTAATCAAGGCCTAAAGCGCGCGTCAAAGGGGTGGCAAGGAGCTACATCACTAACGCACCCAATGAATGACAAAACACCTCCACGTTCTTTGCAGCAATAAAGAAAACAAAAGGAACACGTTGGTAATGCTTCCATGCAAACAGGTATTGGGTATCTCCATGTTTGTCACGTGCAATGGATGCAAAATAAGAAGGTGGGCGTTGGCCAGCAAAACAAGAAGCCATGCCTAAAACTGGTCAGAAAAGAACTTGTCTCGGGCTGTTTGAGCCAGGAAAAGCACTGGGTAATCACATTTACCATATTACTAACCAATACCAACCGTTATCACGCTATTTCCGTTGCAGCCTCAGCTAACAGCGACCAAACATGGTCCAAAATCTGCTTGACCTGATGGTATTCCACAACCATGACAAGCCGATGCGTAGAGGCAGCAAAACAACAAAATGACGATCACAAGCCCTCGATTATAACCCTGATATTAGTTAGAAACGATAATACAACCATATACGGTTAACGGAACCCGCTAGGAGGCTAGAACGTACCAGGTCGGAACAGCAGATTACCTTTTCCTGCGGGAGCCAGCACGCCCGATTCACGGACGTAGCCTCGAGCCTTTCCTGGCTACCAGTTATAGCAAATCTGGTTGGGAACAACGTCAAACGTTTATCCATGCGCAAATATCTCGAAAATTTCCGCCTAGCAACATGCAGCACTCGCACTGTCACCGCCTGGCCGCTAACATGATTTGCTGCGCCTACCAGCACCCCGAGACCCATCTACGCATCTTCAAACGCTCCATGGCTAGGGGTATAACGTTTTTATGACTTAAAAATCATGCCTACAAAATTTGAGTCCATTATGTCAAGCTATTCTCTCGTACCAGTCAGTTGTGTGCACCGCCATAGCTGTGCGCGTCAATATTTTTCATGCACGTCGGTCCCGTTGGACCATGGTACCCCCCTAACTTTGCTCAAGCATATCTCCCTGGCCAGGTGTCCAAAGTACGGTCTGAAGTGCTCTACGGAAAGCTGAGATCTAGATCTTTCAATCCCCCCAGGTTTGACCGTTAAATTGTTTTTGGCGCGGCGCCTGCAAGGCGCACAAACTCAGTCCGTTAGAGTGGTAGGACTTCGACTGGCACCACGAAAACGGACTCAGTACCATTTAAGGGTTAATGCGGGCATCGGGATGGTTAACTGCAAAATGGAAATGACCAACACCCTGGCTGAGCTCTTGTTTGAGCAGAGCACTCGGATTTCCGCCGGCAGGGAGCCCTGAACCTTACTGCTGGCAAGTGGCAACCGGTGGAGCCGGACGCCGTCACCACACGTGGCGCTCACCTTCCTAGGACGAGCCACGTGCACGCTTTTTTCCGTGTCCAGTGACACAAGCTACACTTTGTCTGTGGTTCTGTGCACGCTTTGCGTGTGCGCGGGGAAAGGTTGCCCTCCAATCCCACGTGACTTGCTCAAGTCAGCAGCCTGTGGTGCTCCGCTGCTACGCCAGCAACTTGCCCATCTGTCAATTCCGGCGACGTGGACATCTGGATTGCATCCAAGTGGTGGGCGGACCCGAGCCCCCGGATACCTGCACCCGGTCCGGGTACTGTGGGGCCCCGTCGCTGTGCCTTTGTGCAATCCACGTCCACGCTTCATCCAAGCTCCTACGAAAGGGCAAGTTGACGCGCAATCGGAACACACGCCAATTGAGGCTGGGCGCAAAATATTCACCAGCAGAATTGCAGCCGTTGTTCGAACAATTACTGCAGCCAGTCCTGCTAAAAGCATAGTCAATTTGTTTTTGAAAGTGCGGTAGGTCGATTTGGGTGCTACATCATGGCAACTGCAGCATTGTCCTCGCTCACTTGCGGGCTGCGCACTGTTACCCATGTCCTCGCACACAACAACATCTTCCTTCCAGCAGTATCACCCGCGTGCCGAGGCGCCGTTAGCAAGTGTTCGCCGCCTTTGGTAGTGGCAGGACCCACTGGGCAAAATGCGGGGAGCGCGGCATCGTTTGGCGCTAGCCAACGAAAGGGGTCATCGCGGCGCGCTTCGGCGGTTAGACGGCGACTGCATGCCGCCTCCCAATTGCTCGACCAAGAGGTGCCTGAAGGCGACGTTTCTCCACAACTTACCGCCAGACTGTGCAGGTTTATCCGCAGTTCCTCATCCGTCGACGAAGCGCTGGAAATTGTACGTCTTTTCGCCTTTCCGCAGCCGTGATTTCTACGCACTTAACTTTGAGAAAGATTGAAGTCCGTGGGAAAATTCAACTAATTTGTATCACCCGGGGGTCCCTTGTGGTTAGAGAATTAACATCTTTTCTTTCCCAAATTGTACCCCTGTTTGGTTGCATGCATCCATCCGCTTCAGCTCGCCAAGATGCGCGCAGCGGACATCTCCCCGACCGCCGACGCCTACGCGGCGGTCATCTCGGTGTGCCGCCGCTGCCGCGACGCCGACCGGGCGCTGGAGGTCTACCAGTCCATGCAGGAGCAGGGCGTGGTGCCCGACACCTCCACGCTGAACGAGCTGCTCATGTCTCTGGGCCAGTGCCAGAATGTCTCTGCCGCGCTGCGCCTCAAGGACGAGATGGCGGCCAGTGGCATCACGCCAGATGTCGTCACGTACACGTCCGTGATGGCCATCCTGTCGTACTCGCGCACGCTCAACGACCAGGAAATCCTTCGGCGCATCGCGTGCTTGTTCGACGAGATGGCTGCGGCAGATATTGCCCCCGACACCTTCTGCTACAACACGGTCATCCGCGCCGCCGCGCGCGCCCGCCAGATGGACCAGGCGCTGGCCTACTATGAGGCAATGCTGGCCGCTGGCACGCCGCCCAAGGATGCAGGCACCCGCGTGGACCCCAGCAATAAGGGGGTACGCATCGCTGCCGGCACCCCATCAGGCACTGCCAGCAGGTCTAAAGTTGGCGGCAGCCCCCGCGTGGCCCCCAACCAGTTCACCTACGACATCCTGATCGAGGGCGCGTGCGTGGCGCATCGGGTGCCTGTTGCGATGGAGTTGTTCAGCGAGATGAAGGCGCGCCGCGTGCGCCCAGGGCCTGTCGCGTACAATCGGGTCATCACCAGCCACCTGCAGGGGCCCGTGGGCACCACCTCGCGCGTGGACCTCGAGTTTGCGTTCGCCGTGTTTGAGGAAATGCTTGCGGACAAGGTGGCACCGCGCGCGGGCACGGTGGACGCGTTGGTGGCGGAGTTGCTGGCGGTGGCGCCACCGTTGCCGACAGCGGTGATCGCGGTGCGCCTAGAGAGCCTGTTTGGTGCCACGGAGCTGTACGACCTGGCGCTGACACCCGCCACCTACGAACGGCTGATTCAGTTCCACACGAGTCACGACGCGGCCGGGGCCGAGCGCGCTAAGGGGGATGCGATAATGCCGGCGTTCGGCCCCGCATCGATCTCCCAGCTGGATGTATCCCAGCTGGACGGCGACGGAGATGGACGCAAGCATTTCGCGGTGTTCCGGGCAATGCGCCGCGCAGGCGTGGCGGCGACACCTGCCGCAATGTTGTTGCTCGCCGAGGCGTGTGCGCGGGACGGATATGCGGATGGTGCCACGGAGCTCCTCAGTGAGCTCGAGCGGCTAGGTGGTGGCGGTGCCGGCAGCCACGTGAGGAGCAATGTTTTGCGGAGCCAGGGGCAAGGCATGGCAGGCAAGGCCAGCGGTGGCGTCAGCAAGGCCCAGGTGGCCAGCAAGGCGGTGTACCACTCGCTGATGACCGCGTTTGGCCGCGCGGGACAGTGGGAGGGGTCACTGACCGCGTGCAATCGAATGCGGGCGGACGCCTCATTGTCCCGCTTTGAACGCGAGCCGGACGCCAGTACCTACGAGGCCCTGTTTACAGCGTGCCTTGGGGAGAACGGGCTCTCCTCGGCCATGTCACCGCTGGGGCGAGACGGGCGCTCGCTGCTAACGTGCCCCGCGCTCGCAGCCGCTGTGGAGCTGTACCGGGAGGCGGTCGCGGCGCATGTGCTGCCGTCGCCGTCCACGCTGGACATGGGGCCTCATGTGGTGGACCTGCGGGGGCTGTCGCGCGCCGCCTGCGTGATCGCCATGGTGACGGCGCTAGAGGCGTGTGCCGCAGCGCCCAGCCCGGTCGGGGACCTCAAGTTTGTGCTCTCGATCGCGGGGGCTGGGCGGGCCAACATGGCAGCAGAGGATGTGGGGGTGACAGCGTCGGTGCTGGAGTCGGTTGCGGCGAATGGACTTGGGCTGGCCGTACGGCGGGAACTTGCGGGGAACATGGCGGGGGTGACAGTGGATAGTGCGCAGCTGAGGGAGTGGCTGCAGGCCCCGCCCTTCGTGGTGGCCGAGCGCGTGTTCTCGACGCGCGCGTGAAGGGTGGGCAGTGTGTCTCTTTTTCTTTTCGTTTCTGTTGGACCAGCACCAGCGTGAGGAAGCAGGCCTGCAAGTTGGGATTACTAGTTGTAAAAGGTGCCCTCGTTGTGGGGCCATGGAGCATGAAAGGCATGGTGTTCTCCGTTTTTTTTAAAAGAGGCTTGTAGTGACAGTCTAGCGACCATGTGGCACCTGAGCAGGTTGTCCATTGCCCAATCTCCCTGTACTAAAGTTCCTGGCATGTCACTACTGCCTGAATTGCATACCAGGTGAAGAGGCCATGCACCTCGTTTTTTCTGCTGGCTGGCCGGCTGGCTATTGCTATCTTAGATGCTGTAACCACATCAATGCAGTGCAGTGAGGTCTGGTTCAAATTGTATATAGCACTAATTTTGTACATAGATGATCGTTTTTCCGCGTTTTCCGCGGCCCGGCACTGAACGCAAATGGTTTTCACCTCTGGAGTGCCTGATCAGAATAGATGATCGTGCACATTTAGTCATCTCATATAAGTAAATGTGCAGGGTTTGGGGTCACTTTGGTTAGTAATAAGAATTCATTCATTCATTCGTTCGTTCACGTGCCTCCGTTGGGAGAGTCACGGCGCGCAAACTTTGAGTAGGTACCTTTCATCCCTGTTTGATGCACAGCAAGAAGGGGGCGTGGGACCCCCCACTTCTCTCGTTGCCTTGATGGGCAGGCCACAGGATCGACTGAACTGCTCGCTGAGAGTCTAGCAACCACTGTGGGTGCAATAAAGCCTCGACATACAGCAAAAGCATTATTTACTTAATTTATCAATTAATTTACATGTACGTCACGTGAGCATAAAGAATAAATTAAATTATAACACATCTCCGTGGGGAGCATATGTAACACATATCCCTGAGAAGAGGCATATGGTTTTAAATACATTCTAGACTACATCCTGCAGCACACCTGCAGGATGTAGTCTACATCCTGCAGGTGTGCTGCAGGATGCCGACAAGATGTCAGCAGCTGAGCAGACCGCTATGTCGCACAGGGATGACTTTCTGGCCGTCTTCGACGCCGGGGGCAGCCGACAGCAGTTACACGCCATTCCGCCGCCGGGTGATATTTCAGTGATCCTCCGCGGTGTCGCTGCCAAGTATCGCCTGGCTGCCCGCACCCTCCCCACCTTGCCTCCGCGCCGCCAGCTTGCTGTCCACCGTCACGCACAGACAGTGGTCGCCGCCAGGCAGATGCTCCGCCGCAACAGGGGTCCGACCGCCAAACCTGGGCTGCAAGCAGCACTGAGGGCCGCCTACGAGCAGGCTGAGAAGGCAGACGCTCAGCAGATGGTAAAGGACCTGCGCAGCTGCCAGCAGAAGCACGACGGCAAAGGGGCATGGTTCTGGTACAAGCGCCTCGGGCACCCGGACGGCCTTGGCCGGCCCCACCGCCACGACGTCCCCGGCGCCCCAGCCAAGCGGCTTCGTACCTGGGCCGCGGCCACAGCCGAGGTCGTGGGGACAGCTGCGCCGCCCCCGCCCCTGCTCCCAGCCGCCGCCGCCCGCCCGGCCGCCCTCGCCGGCCCCGCTGGGCCCCCGGCCCCGCCTCGGTCAGCGGCGGACTACCTAGTCCCCCCGCTGGTCGGCCCACTTGGCGACCCGTCAGACATGCCTCCTTTCACCTCTCGTGAGGTCACGGAGGCGGTCCAGCGCTTGCGTTATACATGACGCAGCCACCGGCTCCGACGAGATTCCTGCCGCAGTTGTGAAACTTGCAGCCGAATTCGAGGACACCGGTGTTATGCTGCTCTTCCGGGACATCTGCAACCGCCTTCTGCTGTCCGGTCGCAACCACCTCCAGCGGCCTGGCAACACAGTTTTCGCACGATGCTGTACAAGAGCAAGGGGTCGCCAGCCGACCCCGGCAACTACAGAGGGGTGTGCATTCAAAGTGCCTCCCTCAAGCTTCTTATGCGGCTTATCCTGAACCGCCTGCGCACGGCCCTGGACGGTCACCTCAGTGAGACTCAGCACGGCTTCCGTTCAGGTCGCAACTCAGTACAGGCGCTCTTCACTACTCGCCGACTGGTGGAGGAACTGCAACGCCTTCAGCCTGGTGAGTCCCCTTTGCACCTTGTGCTGGTGGACTTCATCAAAGCCTTCGATTCGGTTTTCTGGCCTGCGCTTTGGGACATCCTCGAGCTGTTCCGGATCCCCCGCCCCCTTATTGCTGTCATCCGCAACCTGTATGAAGGGTCCACCACTTCGGTGCGCACTTCTTACGGGACCACGCCACCATGCCCTTTACAGAAGGGTGTGTGGCAGGGCTGCGTGCTGTCGCCCTACCTGTTCATTATTGTGGTCAAATACGTAATGATTCAGGCGCGCAAGCGATTTGCCAGCATCGTGGGTAGGGAACCAGGGGTGCAGGTTGCTAACAAATTCTGGCATGGCAGAGCGGACACGGAGATCCGGCTGGCAGACATCATCTACGCAGACGACACCACCCTCTTCGAGGACACTGGGCACGTGCAGACATGGCTTGACTGCCTGGCTATCGAGGCCCGTGCCGTGGGGCTTGAGGTCAGCAAGAAGACAGAGGCCCTGGAGGTTGGGCTCACCCACTCACCGCCACCCCTCTATCTCCTCGACGGCTCTCGAGTCCTGTATCGGGACCGCGTCAAGCTGCTGGGCAGCCTGCTCCCCAGCTGCGAGGTTGGTGTGGACCATCGCATCTCCCTCGCCTGGCACGCTTTACGCCAGTACCGGGCCCTGCACATGGCGCAAGCCCCTGGGCAAGATCGAGAAACAGGACCTGTTCAAGGTCCTCGTCCTTCCTGTTCTCACGTATGGGGCCGAGACGTGGACCCTCACCTCCGACCTGGCCCGCAAGCTGGACGGCGCGGTCACCAACATGCTGCGTTCCATTTTCAGAGTAGGATATGCTGCTCATGTCCGCAATGAGAACCTGTACCAGGGCACGCCATATATCACCAGCACCATTAAGCAGCGGCGCCTGCAGCTCGTAGGGCACCTTGCTCGCACCAACCAGGTAGACACCTCACGTGGCCCCCCCGCAGGACTGCGACCAGCTCAGCCTGGCCGGCACCTCCTGACGTGGGCCGGGCCCCCTGACGTTAGACGCCGCAAGGCCCGCACCTTCAAAGAACAGCTAGTAGAGGACATGGGGGGCCTAGGCCTCTCCGTGATTTGGAAGAAGATGATGGACAAGGCCAAGTGGGCCCAGGTTATAGAGGACAACGAGCCCCCCCCTGTGGGGAAGCGCCCGCGTGTGCAAACCCACGGTAGGCATGCCAGACAGCTCCCCTAGGGCCACGTGAGGCTGTATAGATAGATGTTGTAGTTAGTTGCTGTTAGATAGATGACGTAGGTAGCTGATGTAGATAGCTTAGACCGGTAGGACTGTTTGCACCCACCCATCCATCCATCGGGGTTAATGCTCCGTGACTCCCCAACGGGAGCACGAGTCTGATTAATTCATTAATCCTGCAGGTGGGGGATGTAAACAGCCACCTACTCTGGGTGCACAAGGTGCACCTGCACCACCATGATGTATCATACCTAAAAAGGCCTGGCATGGGGTGGAAACAGACACCTTTTTTCCACCTTTGACGTCAACAGACCCAGCTATTTCGACATGGCACCCATCAAGATACTGGAGGTCGTAGTTTTATGGGTCGTACGCCTCCCTCCTTGACGGTCCTGTGCCAGCGCCTCCTCGCCCATAATCGCCTCCGCAATGGACCTGATGGCCGGTTTTCCCACCGCGGACCTGACCACCTGCCCGGCTGGTCCCGACCGTGCCTTCAGCTCGCCGCCCTCTTTACCATCCTTCAGCGCTCTGCCGAAGACCTCTGGGTCCCCTCCGGCCCCCTTGACCGAATCCACCTTCCTCCTCCACCTTCAAGAGGCCATCTCACAGCACGTGGCTACCCTCGCTGCAGATGTGGCAGCTGTGGGCCGCACGCTGGCCGCTGAGCTCCCCGCCATCCCCACCGCCACCGCCACCCTCCTCGCCTCCACCCCCCACACACACCACCGCCTCCACCGACTCCATCACCGCCCAGCTCCGCAACATCTACAAGCGCAGGCGTCCAGGACAACGCCATCGCCATTGGGTGCTTGCAAAACACTGCAGGCCTCACCGCCCAGGCGGCGAAGGACATTGCCGCCAAGCCAGCCGGCCCCGCTGGCCTGGCTGGTGATGCTCCTCCCACCAAGACCTGGGCGGACATGCTTAAGCAACACACCACCTCCACCACCTCCGCCGTCGCAGCACAGCTCCAGCGGCAGAAGCTTGACCTCCGCGAGGAGGCCGAGCTTGCCAAGCGCAGGGTTAACGTCATCGTCAAGAACTTCGACATGGTGGAAGGTGAGAATTCCGAGAAGCTTGCACAGGCGTTTGAGAGCAAAATCCTTGGTCGCATGGGCCTCCTTGGTGAGATCAAGCTGGCCGCCCACCGCCTTCCCCGCTCACGGGGTAAGGCCTGCAGGGGCGCCCCCGTTTCTTCTCGTCTTTGAGAACCCAGCTGAGCGGACAAGATTTCGTTTCTCAGACGCCGCAAGCGGCTCGAGAAGACTCACTTCACCTTGGACGACGACTTGACCCTGGCGCAGCAACAACGGCGACGGGAGCTATGGCCGACCTACCTCCAGCTCCGGCAAACCGTGGCGGGGAAGCCGGTGTACTGGAAGGGGGCGACCATCTACGTCGGCCACAAGCCCTGGCAAGTGGCCCCAGCGGCCCCAGCACCTCCAGACGCCCCAGCTTAGGGGAATACAGCAGTAATAGTGTAGAATAGTCAGGCCTAGCCGTGGCCTTGTACATGTACGCCTACTACAGGCCCTATACCAGTTGATGCCTTCATGCATTATTTAGTCATGTACATGTGTGCCTATGATGTGCCACACACCAGATGATGCCTAGCTTTATTTAGTTATGCTGTGCCCATGCAGAGAGTCACTCTCTGCTGAGAAGCCATGCCCTAGCTAGCATTTGTATAGCCATGATGATCTTCCTTCCTATGTCTGCGCCTTTCGGTAGGTGCTGGAATACATAGTGGTGTGCAGGTGCACTTTGTGCACCCAGAGCAGGTGTAGTTTACACCCTACCCTTGCAGGAAGTAGCCCAGATTGTATTAAAAGCCATATGCCCCTTCTCCTGGGATATGTGCTACATATACTCCCAACGGAGTTATGTTCCAATTCAATTCAATTCAATTCAATGGGGTGGAAGATGATTGTGGCTAGGCAATAGCTAGGGCATGGCATCTCCGCAGAGAGTAACTCTCTAGCTGCATGGGCAAAGCATGACTTGATACTCTAAAGCTAATGCGTCATGTGGTGTGGGTCCCATCATAGGCATACATGTACATGGGCGTGAGCCATGTCGGCTAAGCCTTACTAATATTCTACAATACTGTTGTATCCCCCTAGGCTGGCTATCCCCCTAGCTAGGCTAGGTGCTGGGGTCGCTGGGGCAGGGGGCGCCTGCCAGGGCTTGTGGTCAACGGAGATGACCGCCCCCTTCCAGTATACTAGATTCTTCCCTGCCATCTGCCGGAGTTGGAGGTACTAAGGTCGGCCATAGCTCCCATCGCCGTTGTTGCTGGGCCAGGGTCAAGTCGTCATCCAGCGTGTAGGAGGTCCCCACAAGCCGCTTGCGACACTTGAGAAACAAAAGCTTGTCCGCCATGTACTCAAAGGTGAGGAGCAGCGGGGGTGGTTCAGCCTTACCCCGCAAGCGTGGAAGGCGGAGGACGTCCAGCTTGAGCTCACCAATGAGCTCACCAACTACGTTGAGCTTGAGCTCACCAACGTAAGCATAAGTCCTCAGGGAAATCAGAAGATGGGATGGGGTGGATGGTGTAGCTATCTAGTTCCTAGCTACAGGGTTGCGGGCACCACGGCCCGAATCGCTATGCACGCCAAACTTGCACCATGGTCACACGCGGAGCCCCCACCCACTGGGGGGTGACCGTGTCCTTCATTACTGTCTGCCACCTATCCTTATTATGTGTCATCTGCCTCCATATTACAGACAAACCAGGGGGCTCCCCGCGCGTGAGCCCGCCCCGTCGAGGGTAGCACATGTCCATGCCTAGCCTATGACGGAAGTCCAGTGGCGACCTTGCCGTGCGCGGCCGGCCTGGGGCATGCCACGTGAGGACGAAACGCCCGGACTGTGCGGGCTTGGTGCCGGCTAGCCTGTCAGATGTGTCGACCTGATCTGTGCGGTCCAGGTGCCCGCGGCTAGCCCCGGGCGCTTGTGCCTAAGAATGTGGGAAACATATGGCAAATCAGCTGGTTGTCTCCTTGATATGGTAATCAGCGTACAAATCCTCATTGCTTAAATGTGCAAACCGAAGGGAATGCCTAAGTTGCGCGGCATCTTGGTGATGGACGTGCCACATTAAAAAAATACGTGTAACAGTATTTTTTACATCGTGTATACTGTTACATCCCAGTGGACGTGAAGTTGGAGTTCAGCGTTCAGTGTAAAGGGCTGAGTCCTTGGTACAGCTCAAGTGTAATGATTCCCGGCCTCACTTGACATTTGGGACCTATGTGCGGAGTACCCTTTCAATGGTCACAGAAGGGTGTGTGGCAGGGCTGCGTGCTCGATCTCGCCCTAAGTAAGTAAGTAAGTAAGTACTTGCGTGTCATGCGCAAAGGCATGCCACGGAGTACTATACTAATCTCATTAGAAAAATAATTACACAAAAGTTTAGACAAATATCGTCTGCATCATCCCCCAACCGTTAAGCACTAGATGGGGATGTAATCCTCATCCGAGCTGTCCTCTACTGTAATGGCAGACGAGGCGGTAGTGTAGCGGCTATCCTCAGGACCAATAACCTCCACCTGCGGACTTCTACCCTGGCTAGCAACGGGCCGCGGGGCCCGTGGGGAGAAAACAGGAGCATACCCCTCGGGGAGGTGCTTATCGCAGATGGCAGCCCATTTCTCCTTGTCAATCATGCGGGCGCGGAGTACGGATAGTCCCAGAAGCCCTGCATCTTCAAGCAGTTGTGTCACATAGGTCCAGGTCGCGCCGCGCCGGTGCCCGGCGCGCGCAAGTTTGCCAGTGGGTTGCGATGGGACAAGCCTGTCCCTGCCATAGGAGGAGGTGTCTACCTGGTTGGCCCGTCTTAAGCCCCCCGGCAGGGCCCACATCGGTATTCACCTGGTCTGTGCGGGCAAGATGGCCGGCAAAGAGGAGGCGGCGGTGTCGGATGGTATGGGTGACAAGAGGGAGCTCGCAGTAGAGCTCGGCCCGGGTGCGGCGTTCTTGGTAGCGGACGCCGAGGATATGACGGAGCATTCGAGTGACGGTGCCGTCAAGCTGCTGGCTCAGCGCCTGGTCCAGGGTCCACGCCTCGCAGCCATAAAGGAGGATGCTGAGGACAAGGGCGCCTTGAACAGAATGCGCTTGCGTCGCTCACTCAGGTAGCGACAGGTCCAGAACCTGTCGAGGCGGCGGAGGGCCGCCCAGGCCTGGCCAAT
>RPFO01000015.1:667528-1032528 GCA_009746045.1 Mesostigma viride
TCCCACTGTTCTGGGCAAGATGTGCCCCGGACAGCGTTTTTTTCTATTTTTAGCTCATAGCCGGTGTATGGCTGGGGGTAGTACCCCCAACAAGTGGTGGTATGCATGCCCAAACATCATGTTTATGGTCCCCAAACATCATTCAGTGGTTGTCAGTTGCATTTCTGTAGTTATTAGGGGGGGTAAGTTTTGATATATTTCTATGGGACCCTCCCCTTAAGTTAGGGGTGAAAAGCATCGAGTTAACCCTTAGTCCGCTGACCCATTTTTGGCACTTTCATACCCCTGAAAATGAAAAAAATCATAACTCACAGGCCACAACTCCAAATACCCCCAACCAAGATGCTAGGAGTATCTACACTTCAAGGGCTTTCAGAATATGCAATAATACCACGGGTTTATCAAAGCATTTGGATGATAGCTCTACTCAAAGTTGGCCAAAAGACGATCTTTTTTTCCCAAGGAAAAGTCTACCCCCCCCTAACTTCCCAGGAAGGGTAGGGAATCTCAATACCAACATTGGACAACTTAGTTGGATAGTCCAATGGTGGTTTCCTTGGGTCAGACCACCCGGATAACCCATTACCCCTATATAACGTGCTCATACATGTGTGTGGATTACGCGCGTGTAAACAGCTATCTATGACATGCAACACAGTAATGCATTATAACAAGCCATCAAAGGCTGCCAAAAGTGCTGGAATACAAACACGTTGCCTACCTGCACTGATGGAGTGATAAACTCCGAAGAAATGCCATAAACTGGGCACTTTCAGGGCTAATACCACTCTTTACAACAGGCATGGAAGCTTGCTGAAATATGCATGCATAAAATCGTCATTTACAATGCATGGGATACGCATTCCGCTGCAAACAACACGCAAATACGCTGTCGTACCTGGCTCGTTCAAGGCGTACCCGGACTCCGCTGGCCGGGACCCTCATATCTCACACATACTGATGCTCTACAGGCAAAGGCCGCCATAGCCGCATACTGCATGATCCGCCATGACTACCAGGTTGATGTTCCGTGCAAAGATGGCCACTAAACTAGTCCGCATTCTCGGCAATCGCTGCAGCTGACGTCCCTTACCCAAACTGGATGCCCGGGCTGGCGCAGATTGCCCGGCCATAGGGAGAAAATCAACCTTTGGTAAGCTATGAATCGTCTGGAACTGACGACCAGGATAGTTCTATTTTCCTACCTGTATTTTCCCAACCCTATAAATCTGGCCGTGCCTGACCTACGAAAATCATGCATCGTCATTCTGAGCAACATTCTGAACCGTTTCAAGCCGCGAGACGCAAAAATTTCGTGACAGCGGCACGTTGGTAGCCATATCTCATTACGCGCGCGCGCGAGCGAAAATTTCCCGCCAAAGTCACGTGATACATTCTCAATGCACGTTGTAATTACCAGGCTATGGCGAATATTACTGCCCCCAAACCTATGCATCACCTTCGTCCCTAAGTGTTCCCGGACCCACCGGACAACTGTCCTCCGTCACAAGTGGCGCGGCGCTTGCGGCGCGGCGCGAAATTCGACCGTTAGTCAAACCCCCCGACAGGTCGGGGGGTTAGCGGACTAAGGGTTAAATTAAATGAAATGAAATTATAACATGACTCTGTGGGGAGATGTAGCACGTATTCATTTGCGGGGATTATGGAGGTGGAGATGGTTGCCGGAATAGAGTTTATCGCGTGGACTCAGCTTGTCCTGCAGGCGGAGGATGCGAGCCTGCCGCCTGCTCTGGGTATTCGGGAGTGATTGCGCAACGCAGAGGCGTAGGTAATCTAGCATGCGTTGTATATTGCGAATCTGACTGCTTACTAAGAGCTGTCGTTGTGGCCCGAGATTATTACCGGCACCACCATGCATGTGTATCACTCGACTAGGTCGATGCTAGGGGTGGATATAGCGTATCATAGCGTTCCATAGCGTTCCATAGCGTTCCATAGCGTTCCATAGCGTTCCATTGCGTTTAAGCGTGACATTCTTACTTACCCCCATGCAACTCACTGGTGGTGAGCTGCGGATCATGTCGGCTGTCGGCCTTCCCCGCGCGCGGGGTAAGGCTGGCCCGGCCCCCGTGCTCCTCACCTTTAAGTACATGGATAAGCTGTTGTTTCTTATGAATGCCGCGAGAAGCTCTCAACGACTTCCTACACGCTGGACGACGACTTGACCCTGGCACAGCAACAGCGGCGACGGGAGCTATTGCCGACCTACCTCCAACTCCGGCAGAGCGCAGGGGGAAAACCGGTATACTGGAGGGGGGCGGTCATCCACGTCGACCACAAGTCCTGGCAGGCGCCCCCTGCCACCCCAGCAACCCCAGTCTAGGGAATATATAACAGTAGTGTAGATTAGTCAGGCTTAATAGCAGTAGCACGTGGCTCACCACGCCTACGCGCATGTGAGCCTATAATTAATGGGACTCCCCACGGATGATGCATTAAAAATGTAGCCAAGCTTTGCCTATCTATGCAGAGAGCTCCTCTATGCTGAGAAGCCATGCCCTAGCCATTGTTTAGCTATGATGATCTTCCACCCTATGTCCGCAGTTAGCTGAGATACCTCGAGGCTGAATTGTGGCCGGAGCCACACAGGGGGAACATACAATGTGACCGGAGTTATTCTGGCGAAGACTGAATAACAGTGCCGAGCGCCGGTTGTGGCGCGACGCACACACGTGTACGCAAGTTACGTAGCTAGCAACTAGCCTAGTGGACGTTGTGCGTAGTAACGTTGCTACAGGTCTAGAAGCCTCTAGAGCCTGGACACGTGGCGGACAATTGAGCGTAGTCCAGTTGTCCTAGGGAACTCGTGTGAGTGATGTGTCCATGACATATAATGTGTGCCCACATATGGAGTGAATAATGACAAGGAACGCCCGATCCCTGGCGTTACTGCATCTCACAGTCTCACACTGAGTCTCCCCAACGTCTCCAACGTCTTTCTATATCTAACTTGGATTTTGAAATGGTGCCGAGGAATTCGGATGCGAAAAACAACAATGTCCGCCCCAACCCCCAGCGGGACGGGGCAGGAAACGGTCGGGGTCGGCCTCCCGCTAACCGGGAGCCCCCCATCACCGCGAGACTGCCGTTCACGGCGTCTCAGAGGAGAACTTCTCCTCGCAGTTCCCCACTGCGTGAGAGTGATGACAATGTCACCTATCGCATGGTGGTGGCGGACACCCCTCGCCGGCAGCGTGAAGCTGTCGATGCCGAGGCGTCTGCCCCCCAGGGGAACAGGGGCACCGGGACTCGCAACGAGTCCGAGGTTGCCCCGAACCTCATGCCACCCGCCCCAGGGCGACAGGTGGAAGAGGATTCCTCCTCTTCGGAGGAGGGGGAGGCTTCACCCTCTCCCAGGAGAGAGGTGACCTCCGGCCAGACGAGGTCATCGTCCGGCAACACCTCTGTCGGGAGGGCGCTGGCAGGCATGAGCCTCGGCGCGAACCCGACCCCTGCGTCCCAGGACGCAGGTGAGGTCTATGTTAACGGTTGGGGCCAGATCCCCTTTAAGATCCCGGTACGTAATGTACCAGACTTTCTGCCTTTCGACAGCTGGCGTCTGCGCCAGCAGAGTACCCTCCCTGGCGGTATCGTCTTGACCAAGTTCGTGGTTCAGGCGGTGGCGTCGGAGCTCCCGGAGGACGTCCATCGCCGTTTTTCGCATGTCCAGGTTGCGATTCTGATCCGGCTGTACTACTTGGCCGTTAGACAAGGTGTACCTGCTCTCGACATGTATTCGGAGGCTCGCCAGGTGGCAGCGGCCACGGTGGTGGCCAAGCCACCCAGGCCGGCAGAGGAGATGCCAAGGATGCCACCTGTCGTGCCAGTTGGCTGGGGACCTGCGACGGCATCCCCTGGTTCGGCAGCGACATCGACTGCGTCGCAGCAGGCGGCTGCAACTGTGTCGCCACCGGCGTCGGCAGCGACCCTGCCGGCCGCGGCATCCAAGACAGCAGCACCGGTGGGCGCCCCGTCTTCCCCAGTGGTGGCAGCGACAGCGACAGCGACAGCAGCAGCGACAGCGACAGCAGCAGCGACAGCGACAGCGGCAGCGACTCCCAGGCGGGCGGAGGGCAAGCGACAGCCGCCTCCCCACGGCACCCCCGCCGCTGAGTCGGAACCGTCGGCATCAGCCGACAACACCGACGCCATCAACACCCACCCCCCCGCGAAGGCGGGTGCTTCGGCACCCCCATCGCAGTCCCAAGCCCCCGGCAGGGGCGAGGGACCTGACACGGCCCAGGCTGTGGCAAGGGATCTTCCATCTCCCCCAGGGGAGGAGGATGTGGCCATGGAGACAGCCGAGGCACGCATCCCTGTGGATGACGTCGTCTCACTCCGTGAGCCAGCCCTTTGGCGCGCAGTCCAGCGCTGCGCCCAGGGTATCCAAGGGGTGGACAGCGAAAGGCTGGACGGCAGGTTGGCTGAACACGCCAGCTTGTTGTGTGCGGTCATCTATCATCTGCTCGATCAACCCTCGATTGAGCCGGTGACCAGGAGGATGTGCGAGGCACTTCTTCCCGCCCTGCAGACCTTGCTGCGAGGCAAGAAGATCAGGGTGAATCTGGCCACGATGGTGGAGATGGTGCATACGTTGCACCGGGTGTGCATGCAGCAGGCAGGTATGTATCTCCCCACTTGGTTGCGTGTACAGACAGGTAGTCAGCGGGGGGGGGACGCACAGCAGTCAAGCTCATCTAGCAGTGAGGATAGTGATATTTCTCTCACCCCTACCTTTGAGCAATGGGAGGCAGCGAGGGCACGCAAGAGGCAGGCACAGAGTCAGGGTGTGCAGGGGGGCATGGACATACCATCTTCACCAGCACATGTTGTGCAGGCACCTAACACCCCAGTGCAGCCAACCACGCATAGCAGGCCCTCACAGGTCTCACCTAGCATCCCAACCACTGCCAATGCTGCTACATCCCCAGGCAGGTCTTCTTCTCCCTCTCCCTCTTCACCCTCTCAGGATTGGCCAGTTTATAACGAGCATGGGCCAATTGACAGGATTATGGTGAGGGGGCTGCCAGAAGGGTACACTAGGCAGCAGGGTGCTCAGCTTCTTCTCTCTCTGAAGCTAGCTAGGGAGGAGCTGAATATCAAAAACTGGTTTGGGGCACTCATGCAGGGTGATTTCTTCCACCAATCCAATCCCTCCATCCAGCACTTGGTGTCCATATATATCAGCGACGTCGGGCACCATCGTGTGGTGCCCTTTGTCCTGGAGGAGTTTGGGGCCATGGGGCCCCTGACCTCCGCCTTCTTCGAGGAGTGTTGCCGGCTCCGGGAGGACCGGCTGGACCTGGAGGGCCAGCGGGCCCCATGGTCGGCGCGGACCTGGACGTCATATTGGCGTCAGCGCTTGTCGGTGGCGCTGACTCGGGCCATGGCTGACATCATGCTCCGCCGTACGCGGGCTGATTTTGCGGTGCAGCAGGGCTATTAGGTTCCTCCCGTTAGGCGTTTCCATTGGTCTTATCGTAGTATAGAGCTTTGACATGGCTCTGTATATAGGTTTATAGCTGGGCGTTTGCTTTGGTTTGAGTGATTTCACTCTGCTGTAAGTAATTATATTTTTAATATATATCAGCAAAGGTACCCCAGGTGGCAGGATACACAGGGTAGGGAGCCATGGGAGAATTTTCTGCGCATGCGTGATCTTCATGACCTGCTGTCTGCTCCCACCACTGTTGACATGTACTCTGCGTTTAACTGGGTGAAAACCTATAAGGTAGAAACTCAGAACTATGTAGCAGAGATCAAGAAGTGGGAACTTGCAGTGAAAGCCCACCTCGAGGTTAGCAAGCTAGATCACAAGTGGCTTGTGCATTCCCTGCTCGAGAAGCTTAACCTTGATCGTAACACCTTTGCCATGATCACCACAGGCTTGGCCACTCATTGGGAGTCGATGAAAGAGGCTCTCGATTATGTTAAGCTAGCCTTGGGTCCACTGTGCCAGGACTCAGCCCCCCCCCCTCCACCTCTTCCCCCCCTGCTGTCAAGCGGACCCGGGGGGAGGAGTCAGATGAGGAGGGTAAGGCCAGGAAGGCCAAGGACAAGCGTCCTGTGACGCTAGGGGAGGTGAAGACTCTTATGAGTCAGTTTGTTAAGAGCCTCAAGGGCAAGGGCAAGGGCAAGGGCAAGGGCAAGGGCAAGGGCAAGGGCAAGGGGCAGGGGAAGGGTAGGTCATCCCCCCCAGGGGGGAACACTAACAAGTCTTCTGGGGCTGGGTCCTCCACCCCCAAGAAGGATGTGAAATGTGTGCGTTGTGGGCGTCGTGGCCACAGCAAGGACAAGTGCCACAAACACAAGGAGCACCTGGGTGACCTGGAGGTGCTCTGCCACAAGTGCCTGGGACCGCCTCACGGGGACCCCGCCAAGTGCACCAAGGATCCGTGGCAGCTAGCCCCCCAAATGTAAGTCCTCACACCCTCACACGTGTCATGATGAGTCGTGTCCCCTACACCACCCAATATCCAGCTCCACTGCCCAGGCAGGGACACAGGATGGGAGGATGTTGACAGGATGTCAAGTTAATTCTGTTACCTCTCACTCTCCACCTTCATGCTCAGCTGTCAAGGCTGTAAGCAAGGTTGGCAAAGTGTTGAAGTATTACACAGAAACCTCTGACAGTGAACCCAGGTTCACCTCCTTGATACCCAAGGTGTCCAGGGTCATGACCCAAGCTCTTAGTAACATCAGTTATGAGGAGCTGGCATTGCAACTGCACTTACTGTATGGTCATGAGACATGTGCAGAGGTGGTAGCAGCTGCATTGGGAGGTACGGCACTCAGGAAGGCATGTCAGCTGATCAGAAAACACTGTCAGCACTGCCAAATGTATGCACCTAAACCACCCAAGTGGCATGTAGCTACACCACCTAAGTGCAAGGGCAGAGTGGTCGGGGATGTGTTCCATATTAAGGGACAGCCCTATCTGGCTTTAAAGGACGCATGGTCCAGGTACACAGCAATAGAACCTCTCCCTGGTATGGACAAGTCTCAGTTGCACAGAGCTATATTAATAGCACAAGCCAGGTACTACCCAGTAGAAGCACTGCTGTTAGATCAGCAATTTAGTTGCCTTGCTGGGCAGAGGGCTGTGAAGCTATAGACCTGGCTGGGCTAGAAGATCATGAGAGACAAGGTATCATTGAGAGGGCAATTAGGTCTATCAAAACCTTGGTAGCCAAAGAAGGTGAGAACCTGTTAGCTGACAGTGGGTCATACGCTGATAGGGCACTGTGGGCTACTAAGATATGCCAGATACTCAATAGACGACCACTCCTGCAGACACCCTATGGTATTATCACACCAGATGGGTTACAGGCTGGGATATACCCACCTGAGGTACTAGCTGTGTACAATGCACAGCGTGCCCACGCTGCCAGCAGATTGGCAGCCAAGGATGCCAAGCATCCACGCCCCTCCTTCAAGGAAGGGGACACAGTTCTCTTCTATAAGGAGTCAGGGCTAGGGAAGGTTGGGACATGGTTAGGCCCAGCCACTATCCTTAAGTTTTCCAGCACAGGCAAGACTGTGCATGTGAAACACAATGACACTGGACATGTGCACAAGTGCTCACCTCACAGGATTAAATTGTATTATACTCCACTGTCAGACGTGGCAGAGGAGGAAGAGCTGATGGTCGACAGCTCAGTACAGTTGCCTGGTATATCTGGAGTACCCAGTGAGTGGTTGTTTGGAACACACACTGGTGAGTGTGATAGCCACAACACATGTGCACCCCAGGTCACCCTCAGTGAGCCTAGCCAGCCACAGCAGGTTAGACCACCTGTCAATGAGGGCACTAACCAAGAAGGTGGTCAGCAAGACAGCACACCTTCAGCGGTACCAGCTCAACCCATACCTACCGTGTCCAAACATGGGCTAGCAGAAGCGGTCCGCATACTGCAAGCAGCGCATAGAGCCAAAGCTCACACTGCTGCAGGGTCAGCCAAAGTGAGTAGGGCAGGTCACAGCGACAATAATCCAGCTCTAGTCGCAGTTGACACCCAAGCTCAGGTTAGCATCATCAGTGCATTGGCTGTACCACACCTAGAGTTAGAGCCTTCCCCTTGGCAACGGGTGGCTGATTTCTCTGGGCAGGCTAGCTTGACTGTTAAAGGTCAGGTTACCTTAAACATTCTTGGTATCCCCACACCTTTTCAGGTACTGGAAGGATACACAGGAAATGCTTTGTTGGGTGATCCATTTATTTCTTACCCAGGTGTCACCATCTCTTGTGATAGGCTTGAGGTACAGGGCCTGGGTGGGGTGTCACTTGATCATTTTCAGGTACCACTCCAGACTTTGGTTGACACACAGCCAGCCACTGTCAAATTTGTTGCACCAAAGTATGCACCTGGGCACGAGCCACGTGTGGCAGATTTGGTGCACAGTCAGAAACTGCACCAAAGCATTTGGATTGGGAAAATATGATGTTGCAAAAATGTCTCCCCTCTCCTATGAGCAGATTGTCCAGGACTGTCAAACTCAGGAAGGTTTCACTAAGTGGGTTGAAGCTTTTAGAAAGGCTATGGATGAATGGGTGGTTCCAGATCCACGTAGTCCCACCCACACACCTCCAGTCACTCCCTTAGAGCGTAAGCCCAACGGGAGCAAGCACCTAAGACTTAAGTTCGTGTGCAAGCACAAGCAAGCAGCAGATGGCTCTGTCATTTTCCATGCTAGGCCTTGTGTGACTGAGTTTAAGGGATCCACTGATTTGACAGAGGCAGACTGTATACACCTGGCATTCAGCAAACTTCTCTTAAAATTTTGCTGTCTGTTTTTTAGGGCACATCAATCAAGGTGATGATTATGTGTGCAAAGCCACTGACATTAAACGTGCTTTTCTGAAAGGTTCACCTGAAATAGCTGAGCAAGTTTGGCATGGTAAGGTGTATGTGGTCAACACACCTCAGGTGTGGTCTAAGGATATTCCACAACCCTTTCTGAAAGCCAACATAGGAGTGGAAGGTCTGCAATCTGCTCCTAGAATTTTTAGAATGTCAGCTCAAGCTGTGTTTGAGAAGCTAGGTGCTCGGTATGACGACATAGATCCTTGCTTCTTTGTTGTCCCTCACCCTCATGGCATGATCATGTTTGTGTGGCATGGGGATGATCAGCTTATTGCTGGGCCGAGGCAGGCTGTGGATGATTTTATCGCCAACGTGTCTAAGTCTTGTGAGATTGGCAAGCAGCTAGAGCTGGGCACCATTGCTATTCTGTGGCACAATGTTGCAGCTTCAAAAGCAAGCAGATCAGTGGGTCTGTGCAATGTACTCGCCCTCAGATTACATGCACAGTTGTAAGGAAGTGCTGCAGACTAAAATCAAACCTTGTGACTGTCCCACCATTAGGGGCAAGCTGGGGTGGTTGTGTTCTACTTGTGCACCACACCTAGCAGTAGTCAGCAGGGTTGATGATGCAGTTCTTATGCAGGTAGGCCACAAGGCTATCAACAAGCTCCTGCAGGCTGGTCCACCCCTTATCTTGCATTTCCTGGAACTCATCCATTCACATTCAGGCTATAATGGATAGTTCCATGGAATCACGCCTTAATTAGCCGACGTCTTGAGCCCACCTCACATTTGTAGCATAAGCTATGCGTCAGCCTACCTATGGTATTGCACTGGTTGTATTGCACCCACAGTGTTGCGCCCCGGCACCATGCCGTGGAGAGAGCGCTCTGTGGCCTGCCCACCTGCGGCAGTGAGAGAAGCTAGGGCGCCCTCCCTCCTTCTCACTGTGTATATAGGGTTGAAGTTTCCTTTACTCTGTATTGGCACCCACGTGACGCAGTCACGTGCTTATTAATTAATTAATTAATGGAATCACGGCAGATTACTCAACTGCAGGCTACTAGGGAGGCTGGCTTATTTTTTGTACAAAATGCTGACAAACCCATGTCCCTCATCTCATGGTATAGCAGGCTACATAGGCGTAAAGCTGTTAGTAGCAATGCTGCTGAGTGCAGGGCAGTTGTGTCAGCTGTGCTACATGCCAGGTATCTCAATCATGTCCTGGTTTGGTTACAGAAGCAAGCAGGCAGTCAGGCTGGGGTGGTGGCGCACTTGCACACCGACAGTCAACCTCTTCTCAGTTTCCTTGACAACCCTTATGCTGTGCACACTGATTTGGACTGGGTGATCCTGAAACAGGAATGCACCTACTGGGAGTCTACCAATCATGTGCCGGACAAGGCCAACGCAGCGGATGCGTTGACCAAGGTGCCCCAGCTGGCACCTGAGCAGTACCAACTGCTATATCACATGATGAACCCCTACAGCAAGCAGGCCAGCCTGCCCCCGCCGGTAGACACCTAGTCCACCCCTCCCCAGGGAGGGTGGCTAGTCTCCTCACCCCTACTATGGGGCAACCCCTGTCAGGGGGTAGGGGTACCCAGACCCGGGCCCAGGCCACGGGGTGTCTTATCATCAGCACTAGCTCCTGGGGAGGAGCTGAGCCCTGTATGCCTTGTAAGCCCTGTTTTATGGTGAATAATTTGAGTCTCTTTGACTTTGTCTCTCTCAATGAATTTCGTTAGTTCATCTCTTGGGAGGTGAGCTGTCATATCCTTCACAAGTGTGTCATTGTGTCAGTCATGGTGGCAGTACTTGTACATGGCATGGTTATGTGGCTGGGTCATGTTCATGGTTACCTGGTACATGTGCATGTGCATGTGCATGTAACGTGTGACAGTCTTAGTCCTGTTACTGTGCCTGTTGTGTCTTATGCTGCCATCTGGTCCCAGGACCTGTGGTAGGGTGATGGGCAGTCCATCCATTCGCCATGTGCAAATCAAGTGGAGAACCAGTTCTCCCTTGTCAGTTGCCTGTGCTTACCACCATGTGGCACTCACTGTCAGGTATCTGGCTGCTCTGGCCCAGGTCAGCAGTGGCGAAACATCAGGTCCTAAGCACCTGGGGAAGACCTCTGGTTTCACTAGAGTCATCCCCTTGGTTTTTGGGAAGTGGATGTTGCATGGGGTTCCATCCACAAGTGGCAATCAAGCCCCCCTTTTTCTACCATCTGCAGTGACAGATGCCAGGGAAATGACGACAGTTCGCTCCTTCAAAGATGGAAACTGGGCACTCCTTATATGCTGTGACATGTGACTTATATGACGTCCTGTGTGACGAATGGCAGCAGTACCTCATTTATGTTTTCCCCACTATTGAGGGGGAGGAACCCCCGTAGTGCTTGGCAGGGTTAAATCAGCAGTCAGCATCAGTGTAGTCCGTTTCTGGGGCCCTTTTCTAATCCAGTTGTGACTGTATGGGCTCTGGTTGCCTTGCAACGGTTGGTTGGTCAGACTTGGAGCATGTTCCAATCTGAAAGAAAACATAATGGGAGTTATCTGAGATACCTCGAGGCTGACTTGTGGCCGGAGCCACACAGGGGCAACATACAATGTGACCGGAGTTATTCTGGCGGAGACTGAATAACAGTGCCGAGCGCCGGTTGTGGCGCGACGCACACACGTGTACGCAAGTTACGTAGCTAGCAACTAGCCTAGTGGACGTTGTGCGTAGTAACGTTGCTACAGGTCTAGAAGCCTCTAGAGCCTGGACACGTGGCGGACAATTGAGCGTAGTCCAGTTGTCCTAGGGAACTCGTGTGAGTGATGTGTCCACGACATATAATGTGTGCCCACATATGGAGTGAATAATGACAAGGAACGCCCGATCCCTGGCGTTACTGCATCTCACAGTCTCACTCTGAGTCTCCCCAACGTCTCCAACGTCTTTCTATATCTAACTTCCGCGCCTTAGTAGGTGCTGGAATACATAGTGGTGCAGGTGCACTTTGTGCACCCAAAGCAGGTGTAGTTTACACCCTACCCTTGCAGGAAGTAGCCCAGAATGCAGGAAGTAGCCCATATGCCCCATTCTCAGGGATATTGCTACATGTACTCCCCTAATATACCCTCCTAATGTACTCCCCTAATATATCCGGCCCTCGGCCACTATAGATTCTCTGCTGCCCATGTGCGGCGTGGGATACAACAACAATAACAACAACAACAACAACAACAACAACAACAACAACAACAACAACAACAACAACAACAACAACAACAACAACAACAACAACAACAACAACAACAACAACAACAACAACAACAACAACAACAACAACAACAACAACAACAACAACAACAACAACAACAACAACAACAACAACAACAACAACAACAACAACAACAACAACAACAACAACAACAACAACAACAACAACAACAACAACAACAACAACAACAACAACAACAACAACAACAACAACAACAACAACAACAACAACAACAACAACAACAACAACAACAACAACAACAACAACAACAACAACAACAACAACAACAACAACAACAACAACAACAACAACAACAACAACAACAACAACAACAACAACAACAACAACAACAACAACAACAACAACAACAACAACAACAACAACAACAACAACAACAACAACAACAACAACAACAACAACAACAACAACAACAACAACAACAATAACAACAACAACAACAACAACATGTACTCCCAACGGAGATATGTTCCAATTTAATTCAATTTAATTCAATGGGGGTGCCACGGGTGGGACTTTTTAGAGGCTGTCCCCGAAGCCTGTCAGCCGCAAGCCGACGAGTAGGGTGTTCTACCTACTGGAACCGACAGGGGCGTGACGCTTACGAGACTCTTAGTTAGTACACGAGACTCTACATTCTTGGTGTCAACACGAACACCATGAACAAATGCACCAAAGCTCAGTGCCATCCTGCATCAGGCGCAGCTGCACACGCTTCCCCCCCGGTACGTACCCCGCTCGCGCCTCCACGCCACCTGCTCGTGGTTGCAGAGCTGACTCCTGGCCTTCAGCTGGGCAGGTATGTAGTCCTCGTCCATGCTGATTTTGGTGGGCTGGAGCAGGCGACGGGCCCCTATGACCCGCCTCTTGTCATAATCATGGAGGCCATAGTGACAAGAACCGTGACTGTTGGAATAAAATACTTCTGTACGCGTACTTTACGCCGCGGATAAAATACGCATATTTTATGAAAAACGACTTGGACTAAGAACTTTTGGGGGGTACCAGGCTACCACTGAGCGGGCAGCGCGGCGCCTACATGTAGGTTCTTTGGCGCGGCGTTTACTTCCCCGTCTGCGGGAAAAATGTTTGCTTTGGGCCTGTTTGGGCCTAGGAATTAAAAGTTGGCTTGAATTTGGGTGCAAGGTGCGCGGGCTACAGTTAGCATATTGGGGCACCAATGTGCTAGATGGATGCAGGTTGAGGAGACCTTTCCAACGCCGTGTCAACCGCCTAGAACAGACAAGGGACTAGAAAGATATCAGGTCCCGAAGTACTGCGACCGGCGGGCGAGGGCGGTGCACTCTCAGGGCATAGTGGACAGGACTCGTGGCAGGCCGTGCCTGCACAGGCTTAGCCTGAACTCTCACGTGACTGGGACACAGTGTACTGAGGGCTCAACGGTCCTGTGGCTAGTAGAAGCCAGTAGCCAGCCAGCAGGTCTGCAAGGATGTAAGTCCATGCAGGACTGTGGCAGGTCCTGTGCTGTCCTAGACACAGGATAGCCAGAGATTCCTGTATGCTGCCTGCAACGAGGATGCAGGGCAGCGATACGAGGCTCTGGCAATGTAGCGTTGCCCAGCGTTGCTCATGACCGAGGAACAAGGATGGAACGAGGTTGCATATAGCTCGAGGCTCAACGAGGCAACGAGCATCTTCGCACACGAACCTTGGTCGTCACGACGAGTGGCGAGCCTATCGAGGGTCGTAGGCCTGGTGTGAGGATAAAGGTTGCTAGCCAGCAGCCTAGGGTCATTGCAGCCGGCAAGGACCAGGAGCTCACAAGCTCTGCTGACGAGTTGCTGCGCAAATCGTACTATTGCTTCCAAGCGCTTTCATGTCTGGTTCATCGTCAAGCAGCCACGGTGCTGGTGAGGCGAACGAGCAGCGAGACGCGCAAGCGTTTTTCCCCTACCGTAACCAAGCAAACGCTCCAACATTCGTGCAAGCGGCCTGCGTAGCGAGGCACTTGGCAGAAGAGGGGTGGGTGGCGGTGTGTGGGGGAGGCAGCAGGCCAGCGGCGGCGGACCCGATTATACAGCGGGCTCGCGTCGTGATTTCTCCGGGTGAGACAGGGCGAGTGGCGGTGGAGGAGTTGGTGCGCATTCGTGACGCGCTAGCTGAAACTGCTAATCGTGTGGAGGTCGCCTACCAGGGCGCCCATATCACGCTAGCCGGTCTCGACCTTGCCAGGGAGGCGCTTAGCCAGATCGTGGCGACAGCGCTCGGCAGCACCAGACTGTTCAACCACTGGGTGGCGACAGCAGTGCTAGGAGAGGGGGTACCAGACGCCGATATGATCCGGAACGCCCGAGCTCGCGAGGTTGTGAATCCTTGGAGCACGGCGGAGGTATTTGCTCAGACCATTGAGAATCTTGTTTCCATCCTTTTGCAAGAGTCGAGAGGGTACGCGGACAGGTTCTATATAACCACGCAGCCTTTCGGAGTGTACTCCAGGCTTGATACACCAAGGCCGGAAACCACCACTGCGTGGGGTCCGGAGGTGGAGATTGTCGCGGGTGTCGAGAAGACGCCTGAGGACGTCCATTTTGAGTGGACAGACAAGCCAGAGGGCTCCGTCAAGCGCTCGGCCCAGCAGATAAACGAGGGCGACGGCACTACAGAAACCTACGAGGAGAGGCAGAGGGCAGATCTGCACGTCCCTCGTGAGGTGACTCACGAGTACGATCGTTACGGCCGAGGCGAGCAAAACGAGCTTGTCGGAGGCGGTAAGCGGTGGGTACGCAATCTTGCTTGGCATCGCAACCCAGGTGAGGAACAACACCCAGTCGAACGCAAGGAAGACGGGCGACCTGTGACCTGCGTGCTGGGAGAGTTTAACCCAGACCTCCAGATTGTCGCAGCGGCAGCAGCAGCCACACCGGTTGCTGAGGGTGTTGAGGAGCGTCCGGACCGTGAGGAGGGGCAGGCGAGTGCAAGCCAGGAGGCGGCCTCGTCTGGAGTAAGTGCGTCAGCCTGAGTGGATTCCAGCAGCCATATCTGCGTGTGTTGTCTGTAGTATTTTATTATGCTTCGTAACACGCGCGGGAGCGGCAGCGGGAGCGGGGCGGGAGCGGGGGATGGCGGTGGTGAGGCAAGGGCGGATACGGGAGCGGGCCCCGCCAGCGTCGTGCCAGAGGGACAGGCAATCCCAACGGCAGAGGGCGCCAATGGCAGGAGGGCATCCATCCGGAAGAGGAAGGAGGTGGCACAAGGGGAGGAGCGTGCGGGGTGGCCAACCGACAGCGTGGTGCTGACGGGGGAGGGCCAGGAGGATGCTGAACGTCAAGGCCCGGGTAAGAGACCACGTGTGCCTGATGCTGGTGTCACTCCACCTGCAGCTAGTGTTCCTGCGCCATTAGCACCGGTAGGAGCTGTTGCGTGCCGGCCCTTTAGGACGGACGCAACAATGGAATAAATTATATACTTTGGCTTGTTGTCATAGTCCGTAGGACTTTGGGACTTATTTCGGGACTTAATTTGGGAATCGTCCCTTAGTCAGGACCTTTGTATGGAACTATGATAGTTTGTGTGATTCGGGCCAGTTATTTTGGGCCTAGGTTGTTGTATGCGATCTTCTAGGGGCCGGTGCAGTCGCGCCGCGCTGCGTACTTTATAGCTGGTTGAGATATTGTACTCATGCGTGGATTCTGTAGGTGAGGGTCGATGTCGACCCGAGATATTGTGTGGACTGCATGCTTAAGAAGGTCGGCGCCATGTCGGCGCCCTTTGCCAGCGTAGTGGCAGACCTAGGTGAAATTGGTCCGAGGACGAGAGTCTCGTCCTCTTGGTTTGATGAATGTAAAGTGCGATGACGCCTTCATATTAAACCTGGGGCAACTATCCATTTGTAATTGGTATTGCTAGCCATTATAAGTGTGTATTAATTAGCTTGGCGTCAAGCCGCGATGCCAGATATCTCACGACCCCAGTCGTGAAGCGCAATCTGCATTAGGTTACCTTGATTATTCCTAATTCCGGCATGGAGGATCTTTCGCTACGTCACTCAGGCTAGGGACCTGGGTTGGCACGTAACACTGGTTATCGGAGGAAAAATGTGCTGGAGAGGTTAGCTAACTCTCGCGGAGAGAGCTAGTGTAGCCAGTTAGGATAGCAAGGCGGTGCTTAGTGTAGATAGAGGTTCCGGTATTCAACGATTGCTGACTGGTCGGCGGCAGCCCGTAAAGGGATTCAACGACGACCTCGGCAGCAAGCGGCAGTCCGGGATACTCGGCGGGGCTAGTAATAGCCCTGTGGTGAGGTGCCATAGGCAGTAGCGGCCATTACCCCTGTTTTCAACGACTTCTAGTGGCGGTAGAGCTCCGGCTTTCAACGACACTCGACGGCGGCCAGCCCAGGGGTTTTCAACGACATTGGTTATGGTACGTCCCCTAGTTTAGTGCTCTTTACTTAAACGCTTGCTTTCTTCCCGGGACTGCACGCGTAGAGGGGGGTTATGTTTAATGTTGTGCTCTCTGTAGGCGTTTCCATGTTGTTTGAGAGATGTGGGGGCCGCGGAGGCACCCATCGTTGTGTGACCTGCAACGGGTCTTGGGGTAGGTACCGTCGGGCTGTGGCCGATTATGTTTGACGGTGCTTACCTCTGTGAGCCCCGCGGAGGGGACCAGTGTACTGTGCCGTTGTTCGCGTAGAGCTTGGGCGTGTGTTGTGTTAGAGTCCGTCCTCCTCCCTCGTTGCGTTTATCACTGCACTTAGAGGTATCCTTGGGGATCCCTTTTCCTTTCTGTCTTGCAAGCTTCTGCCAGCCCTTTTCTTCTTCTCGCCAGCGTATGATAGACTACTACGCAATATGTCTTTGAAAGGGAAGCGAAGGATAAATAAGGGTGGACAGTCTGGATTTCCCTACTATGCAGTAGCCCATGACGGGGGTGAGGGTAGACCAGCCATATTTTATAGTTGGAAGACGTGTGAACATATCAAAGATAAGATAATGTCTAGGGACTCTAATGCTAGATGGAAGGGGTTTGATAACATCATAGATGCAGATAGGTTTGTTAGGGAGCACATGCCATTGCCAGAGGGTCTGCACACCACCCGTGAATGCCCTAAGCCACCCACGCACAGCAAGGGAGACAACAGTCAGGAGGTGGGGACAGCAGTTACAGTTACCTTCTCCCAGCTGACCATTGGCTCTAGCAGACAATAGAGGGGATTACTACTAGGAAATAGTACTAGGTCCTATATAAATAGATCTATAGTACGTGGTTGCTCTCTCTCTCTCCTTCTCTCTCTCTCTCTTTCTGGGGAGGTGTTGCCTGCAGTGTAAGGTACCGGTACGAGCACCATGCCGACGCCGCGTCGACGCCGGAACCAAACACGGAATGCCAGAGAGACAGATGACGGGAACAGAGCAAGAGAAACAGAGGATAGAGATATAGAACCGGTAGACAACCACGAGCAAGGTGTAGAGGTGCTAGAGGTGCCACCGCACGTCCAAGTAGGGACAAATAGAGGTGAGGACATGGAGAGACCTGCGGAAGGCTCACCACGGTCCAGCTTAGAAGATACCAGAGGGTACCAGGATCCTAGAGATTCATCAGATGATGACAGTCGAGACTCCAGGTTGGAACAAGGGGAAGACGGGCGCAGCCAGGAGATACTCCGGGGGGGTTCCCAGCAGCAGCAGCAGCGGCAGCTGCAGCAGCAGCAGCAGCAACAGCAGCAGCAGCAGCAGCAGCGGCGGCGGCAGCAGCAGCAACGACAGCAGCAGCAGCACCCGCAGCAGCAGCAGCAGCAACCGCAGCAGCAACAACCCCAGACGAGGTCACAGCGGCTGCCACGGTACCCTGAGCAGCCCGGGTACGAGAATGAAGACACGCTGCACTACAGTTATCGGCAGCCAGTCACGGAGCGACCATCGCATCCCTGGGCAGGGCGGGGTCGCCCCCTGGGACCGCCGCCGGCCCCAGCACATCGGGGCAGACGTAGAGTGTCTTTTGGCAGCACTTCCCTGTTACCCACGGTGTTGTGGAACTCGGATGATGACGGGGAGGACACCGGGGCAGATGGCGACTTCGGTGATTTGGAGGGGGCCGTGGCGGATATTGAGGGACCAGGGGCGCAGGGCCCGTCCTTTGGAGCTCATAGGCCCCGGGTTCGGCTAGGGGATGACAGAATCGCTACCGCACACGACGAGGAGACTCAGACACCCGTCCAGCGACCCGCCCCCCAGCCGCCGCGTCCTAGGACACATGACAGCAGCATCGTCCACTCGCCTGCGGTCGTCAGCAACCTGAATTTCAGCAGGGTGGCCTTGGATGACCCGGGGTACGAACACCCATCGTCTGTACAGGTGCGGCGAACGCACGGCACGCCGGCCAGCTCCGGATCTCTCCCCCGGTCGCAGCCCCCAGCCTTCGGCTCCATTGCCTATCGTGAGGTCGGTGGACCCAAGCCTAATACGGTGAAGGCCCCACCGATGCCTACTTTCAAGAATGTTCCCAAGCTGCACGCGGACATGAAACCGCGGGAGATTGACGAATGGGGGCGCATGTGGCAACAGCAGTATACCGTCTGGTGTAACCACCACAGTTGGGAACTGGCCACCTGCGATCTCATCCCGCATGTTGTCAACACCTGCATGGACCCCTCGGTGGTGAGCATCCTGAATTGTGAGAGCATCGCATCCCAGTCATACCCGCAAACCGTGGAGGAGCTGATGGACCGGGTGCGCCGCAAGCTGATACCCCCAGACGCGGAGCTCCACGAGCGGATCGCTTTCGGCAAGCTGCGCCAGGGGACCACCCCATATCGCGAGTTTCTGTCCAAGTTTGAGGCCAGCGCCGCTTATCTAACCGACATGACCTGGTACGAGTACAAGATCAGATTCATCGAGGCGCTCAGCCCCGAGCTACAGGACGAGGTATTCAAACACTACGCTGAGGTCCCCTGGAAGGAGTGGGACATCCTGAATATCCAGAGATACCTTCTGCAGGTGGCCGACGTGGTGACTCGCGGGCGCGCACCCTCGGTGCGTCGTTTCTTCAGGCCAGCTCCCCCGCGGCGGGTGAACCAGCTGTACTCCACTGAGTCCGCCGGCGAGGAGGAGGAAGACTATATCGACGACCCCGACGACGGCTACGCTGACCAGGGTATCAACGCCATCGACGCCAGCAAGGCGCGTTGCTTCATGTGCAGTGAGGTGGGGCACCTCAAGCGCGACTGCCCCAAGCTCAGAGGCAAGCACACCGGTCGCGGCGGAGGGGAGATTGAGCCCAGCGTTCGTTTCTCCGGCCCAGCGTTCGGCAGCCGCCCCGACTCCTCCGGTCCCCGGGACAGACCCCGCAATGCGGGCGAGCGGGCGGCTCGCCTGCAGCATGCCAGACAATCCCCGACCCAGTACCAGCAGCCGCGACCGCCCGCGACCAACTCTACCAAGGGTGTGTTGCGCGCGGTTAATGAGATCGAGGCTCGGCGGCAATCCTCCTCTTCCGGTCAGACGCAAGCAGACACCCTGTGGCTGGGTACGAGTATGAGGATGAGGAGGAGGCTGACGAGGAGGAGGAGGGGGGGGAAGAGGGCGGGCGGTCGGGCGAGGCGGCCTCCCGTCCCACCGCTCCTCGGGAGTAGTAGCCTTACCCGTGGGGTTGGGCCCCGGGGTAGATGATAGGGTAGATGATAGGAGAGATGATAGGGTAGTTGATAGGGTAGAGAGATCAGACAGTAGCCCTGAAGCGGAGCCGAGTAGAATAGAGGTAGACGTCAATCACGTGGCTTCCGGCTCAGACGCGGCCTCCCAACCGGCGCGCGTGTCTCCTGAAGGTCCGCGGCATTTGTTTCTTTTCAGTGGGGGGTTACTTGTTCCTCCCACCGTCCTGGACCCGTATTTGAAAAAGAAAACGGTCATGGACGTGAAGTTTTTGGTCGACACCGGCGCCTCCACGTCTTTCATCAACGAGGCCCTGGTGCGCCGACTGGGTCTGACCCCTCGCCCGCACACCACGGCCGTGCATGTGACCTATTCGGACGGTCGCCAACACCGGTCGCCCGGCTTGGCAGATATCAAGGGTGTGCTGCAAGGCACGCCGGTTGACTTGACGGCGACTATCGCGCCGCTGGGAGCCGCAGACATCATCATCGGGCTAGACTGGTTGGACAAGCAGGATGTGGACATCAGTGTGCGCCGACGAGTAGTTTGGTTTCCGGATGGATCCTTTTGGTGTCCCGACAGCGAGTACAGGGCACAGGCCGCGGAGGTCCATAACATTACACACGAGCGCTCGGCGGACGGGCCTCGACCAGCGTCCCGGATCCTGATGAGCAGCAAGACGCTGGCACGCCAACTTCGGAAGGGCAAGGAATACACGATGTACCGCATCGACCTGGACAGCACTCAGGCCATGCTCAACGAGATCGGCGTCGGCTTCACCCCGGACGAGCTGGCGCGGTTCAACGCCGTCTTGGAGAAGCGCGCCACTCTCTTCGCGGACCGCACGCCCCAGTTCCCTCCCCATCGTTCGGTGCTACATCGCATCCAGGTCCAGGAGGGTTCCGGGCCTACCGCGTCCCCCATGTACCGCATGGGTCCGGTCGAGCTGGTGGAGCTCAAGAAGATTCTCATTTCGCTGCTCGATGCCGGGCTCATCGAGCCCAGCAACAGTCCCTTCTCCGCAGGCGTGCTGCTCGTCCCCAAGCCAGGGGGCAAGTGGCGGCTGGTGACTGACTACCGGAAGCTGAACGCCATCACGGTCAAGTCCAAGTATCCCCTGCCGAGGATCGACGACATCTTCAACCGCGTCCAAGGGGCTACGTGCTTTACGGTCATTGACTGCGCGGACGGGTTCTGGCAGCTGCGCATCGCGCCCGAGGACTGCCACAAGACTGCGTTCGCCACGCCCTTTGGTCACTACCAGTTTCGGGTGGCGGCGATGGGCCTGTGTAATTCGCCCGCGTCCTTCCAGATGCTGATGAATGACATCCTCCGTCCGGTGATGGGCACGGCCCACCTGCCGCAGGTCTCCCGGGATCTGACGGACCCGCACAAGGGAGCGCGCCCACCATGGACCTACAAGCGCACGTGTGCGCTGGCGTACCTGGACGACATTCTGGTGTATTCCAAGACGTTCGAGGAGCACCTGGAGGATGTTGACGCGGTGCTACAGATCATGGAAGATGAGCACCTGTCGGCGCGGAAAGCCAAGGTGCGCGCCGGTCGCTGTGTGCCCTTCCTGGGCCACACCCTGTCTGCGGACGGCATCGCGACCGACCCTGAGAAGATCGAGTCCGTCCAGCAGTGGCCGGTTCCCACGGACGTGAAGGGGGTGCGCAGTTTTCTGGGGTTGGCTTCCTACTACCGACGGTTCATCCCGAGGTTCGCCACCATCGCTGCCCCGATCAACGCTCTTCTCAAGAAGGGTACTCCGTTCCTGTGGGCTGAGCAGTGCCAGCAGGCCTTTGAGGCTCTCAAGCGCCACCTCACCACAGCCCCTGTCCTCGTCCTGCCGGACCCGTCCCTTCCCTTCGTTGTGGCTACTGACGCCAGCAAGGTGGCCATCGGGGGCGTTCTCCTGCAGGATCAAGGCAAGGGTCTGCAGCCCATTGAGTATATCTCACGTACGATGATTCCGGCGGAACGGAATTATCCAGTACACCAACAGGAACTCTTGGCGGTAGTTTACTGCTGCCACACGTGGCGTCACCATCTTCTGGGCGCACAGTTCGCGGTGGCCATTAGTGAGCAGGGGGATCAGTTAGATATAAAGATGTACGTCGGAGACGTTGGGGACTCAGTGTGAGAATGATGGCTGCAGCAACGCCAGGGATCGGGCGTTCCTTGTCATTATTCACTCCATATGTGGGCACACATTATATGTCGTGGACACATCACTCACACGAGATCCCTAGGACAACTGGACTACGCTCACTTGTCCGCCACGTGTCCAGGTTCTAGAGGTTTCTAGACCTGGAGCAACGTTACTACGCACAACGTCCACTAGACTAGTTGCTAGCTACGTAACTTGCGTACACGTGTGTGCGTCGCGCCACAACCGGCGCTCGGCACCGTTATTCTGTCTCCGCCAGAATAACTCCGGTCACATTGTATGTTCCCCTGTGTGGCTCCGGCCACGAGTCAGCCTCGAGGTATCTCAGCTAACTCCCATTATGTTTTCTTTCAGATTGGAACATGCTCCAAGTCTGACCTACCAACCGTTGCAAGGCAACCAGAGCCCATACAGTCACAACTGGATTAGAGAAGGGCCCCAGAAACGGACTATACTGATGCTGACTGCTGATTTAACCCTGCCAAGCACTACGGGGGTTCCTCCCCCTCAATAGTGGGGAAAACATAAATGAGGTACTGCGGCCATTCGTCACACAGGACGTCATGCAAGTCACATGTCACAGCATATAAGGAGTGCCCAGTTTCCATCTTTGAAGGAGCGAATTGTCGTCATTTCCCTGGCATCTGTCACTGCAGATGGTAGAAAAAGGGGGGCTTGATTGCCACTTGTGGATGGAACCCCATGCAACATCCACTTCCCAAAAACCAATGGGATGACTCTAGTGAAACCAGAGGTCTTCCCCAGGTGCTTAGGACCTGATGTTTTGCCACTGCTGACCTGGGCCAGAGCAGCCAGATACCTGTGAGTGCCACATGGTGGTAAGCACAGGCAACTGACAAGTGGGAACTGGTTCTCCACTTGATTTGCACATGGCGAATGGGTGGACTGCCCATCACCCTACCACAGGTCCTGGGACCAGATGGCAGCATAAGACACAACAGGCACAGTCACAAGACTAAGACTGTCACACGTTACATGCACATGCACATGCACATGTACAAGGTAACCATGAACATGACCCAGCCACATAACAATGCCATGTACAAGTACTGTCACCATGACTGACACAATGACACACTTGTGAAGGATTGACAGCTCACCTCCCAAGAGATGAGCTAACGAAATTCCATGAGAGAGACGAGGTCAAAGAGACTCCATTTATTCACCATAAAACAGGGCTTACAAGGCATACAGGTTCAGCTCCTCCCCAGGAGCTAGTGCTGATGATAAGACACCCCGTGGCCTGGGCCCGGGTCTGGGTACCCCTACCCCCTGACAGGGGTTGCCCCATAGTAGGGGTGGGGAGACTAGCCACCCTCCCTGGGGAGGGGTGGACTAGGTGTCTACCGGCGGGGGCAGGCTGGCCTGCTTGCCGTAGGGGTTCATCATGTGATAGAGCAGTTGGTACTGCTCAGGTGCTAGCTGGGGCACCTTGGTCAACGCATCCGCGGCGTTGGCCTTGTCCGGCACATGATTGGTAGACTCCCAGTAGGTGCACTCCTGTTTCAGGATCACCCAGTCCAAATCAGTATGCACAGCATAAGGGTTGTCAAGGAAACTGAGGAGAGATTGACTGTCGGTGTGCAAGTGAGCCACCACCCCAGCCTGACTGCCTGCTTGCTTCTGTAACCAAACCAGGACATGATTGAGATACCTGGCATGTAGCACAGCTGACACAACTGCCCTGCACTCAGCAGCATTGCTACTAACAGCTTTACGCCTATGTAGCCTGCTATACCATGAGATGAGTGACATGGGTTGGTCAGCATTTTGTACAAAAAATAAGCCAGCCTCCCTAGCCTGCAGTTGAGTAATCTGCCGTGATTCCATGGAACTGTCCATTATAGCCTGAATGTGAATGGGCTTAAAGAGTTCCAGGGAATGCAAGATAAGGGGTGGACCAGCCTGCAGGAGCTTGTTGATAGCCTTGTGGCCTACCTGCATAAGAACTGCATCATCAACCCTGCTGACTACTGCCAAGTGTGGTGCACAAGTAGAACACAACCACCCCAGCTTGCCCCTAATGGTGGGACAGTCACAAGGTTTGATTTTAGTCTGCAGCACTTCCTTACAACTGTGCATGTAATCTGATGGAGAGTACATTGCACAGACCCACTGATCTGCTTGCTTCTGAAGCTGCAACATTGTGCCACAGAACTTAATAGCAATGGTGCCCAGCTCTAGCTGCTTGCCAATCTCAAAAGACTTAGACACGTTGGCAATAAAATCATCCACAGCCTGCCTAGGCCCAGCAATAAGCTGATCATCCCCATGCCACACAAACATGATCATGCCATGAGGGTGAGGGACAACAAAGAAGCAAGGGTCTATGTCATCATACCGAGCACCTAGCTTCTCAAACACAGCTTGAGCTGACATTCTGAAAATTCTAGGAGCAGATTGCAGACCTTCCACTCCTATGTTGGCTTTCAGAAATGGTTGTGGGATATCCTTAGACCACACCTGAGGTGTGTTGACCACATACACCTTCCCATGCCAAACTTGCTCAGCTATTTCAGGTGAGCCTTTCAGAAATGCACGTTTAATGTCAGTGGCTTTGCACACATAATCATCACCTTGATTGATGTGCCCTAGAAAAACAGACAGCAAAATTTTAAGAGAAGTTTGCTGAATGCCAGGTGTATACAGGTCTGCCTCTGTCAAATCAGTGGATCCCTTAAACTCAGTCACACAAGGCCTAGCATGGAAAATGACAGAGCCATCTGCTGCTTGCTTGTGCTTGCACACGAACTTAAGTCTTAGGTGCTTGCTCCCGTTGGGCTTACGCTCTAAGGGAGTGACTGGAGGTGTGTGGGTGGGACTACGTGGATCTGGAACCACCCATTCATCCATAGCCTTTCTAAAAGCTTCAACCCACTTAGTGAAACCTTCCTGAGTTTGACAGTCCTGGACAATCTGCTCATAGGAGAGGGGAGACATTTTTGCAACATCATACTTTCCCAATCCAAATGCTTTGGGGTGCAGTTTCTGACTGTGCACCAAATCTGCCACACGTGGCTCGTGCCCAGGTGCATACTTTGGTGCAACAAATTTGACAGTGGCTGGCTGTGTGTCAACCAAAGTCTGGAGTGGTACCTGAAAATGATCAAGTGACACCCCACCCAGGCCCTGTACCTCAAGCCTATCACAAGAGATGGTGACACCTGGGTAAGAAATAAATGGATCACCCAACAAAGCATTTCCTGTGTATCCTTCCAGTACCTGAAAAGGTGTGGGGATACCAAGAATGTTTAAGGTAACCTGACCTTTAACAGTCAAGCTAGCCTGCCCAGAGAAATCAGCCACCCGTTGCCAAGGGGAAGGCTCTAACTCTAGGTGTGGTACAGCCAATGCACTGATGATGCTAACCTGAGCTTGGGTGTCAACCGCGACTAGAGCTGGATTGTTGTCGCTGTGACCTGCCCTACTCACTTTGGCTGACCCTGCAGCAGTGTGAGCTTTGGCTCTATGCGCTGCTTGCAGTATGCGGACCGCTTCTGCTAGCCCATGTTTGGACACGGTAGGTATGGGTTGAGCTGGTACCGCTGAAGGTGTGCTGTCTTGCTGACCACCTTCTTGGTTAGTGCCCTCATTGACAGGTGGTCTAACCTGCTGTGGCTGGCTAGGCTCACTGAGGGTGACCTGGGGTGCACATGTGTTGTGGCTATCACACTCACCAGTGTGTGTTCCAAACAACCACTCACTGGGTACTCCAGATATACCAGGCAACTGTACTGAGCTGTCGACCATCAGCTCTTCCTCCTCTGCCACGTCTGACAGTGGAGTGTAATACAATTTAATCCTGTGAGGTGAGCACTTGTGCACATGCCCAGTGTCATTGTGTTTCACATGCACAGTCTTGCCTGTGCTGGAAAACTTAAGGATAGTGGCTGGGCCTAACCATGTCCCAACCTTCCCTAGCCCTGACTCCTTATAGAAGAGAACTGTGTCCCCTTCCTTGAAGGAGGGGCGTGGATGCTTGGCATCCTTGGCTGCCAATCTGCTGGCAGCGTGGGCACGCTGTGCATTGTACACAGCTAGTACCTCAGGTGGGTATATCCCAGCCTGTAACCCATCTGGTGTGATAATACCATAGGGTGTCTGCAGGAGTGGTCGTCTATTGAGTATCTGGCATATCTTAGTAGCCCACAGTGCCCTATCAGCGTATGACCCACTGTCAGCTAACAGGTTCTCACCTTCTTTGGCTACCAAGGTTTTGATAGACCTAATTGCCCTCTCAATGATACCTTGTCTCTCATGATCTTCTAGCCCAGCCAGGTCTATAGCTTCACAGCCCTCTGCCCCAGCAAGGCAACTAAATTGCTGATCTAACAGCAGTGCTTCTACTGGGTAGTACCTGGCTTGTGCTATTAATATAGCTCTATGCAACTGAGACTTGTCCATACCAGGGAGAGGTTCTATTGCTGTGTACCTGGACCATGCGTCCTTTAAAGCCAGATAGGGCTGTCCCTTAATATGGAACACATCCCCGACCACTCTGCCCTTGCACTTAGGTGGTGTAGCTACATGCCACTTGGGTGGTTTAGGTGCATACATTTGGCAGTGCTGACAGTGTTTTCTGATCAGCTGACATGCCTTCCTGAGTGCCGTACCTCCCAATGCAGCTGCTACCACCTCTGCACATGTCTCATGACCATACAGTAAGTGCAGTTGCAATGCCAGCTCCTCATAACTGATGTTACTAAGAGCTTGGGTCATGACCCTGGACACCTTGGGTATCAAGGAGGTGAACCTGGGTTCACTGTCAGAGGTTTCTGTGTAATACTTCAACACTTTGCCAACCTTGCTTACAGCCTTGACAGCTGAGCATGAAGGTGGAGAGTGAGAGGTAACAGAGTTAACTTGACATCCTGTCAACATCCTCCCATCCTGTGTCCCTGCCTGGGCAGTGGAGCTGGATATTGGGTGGTGTAGGGGACACGACTCATCATGACACGTGTGAGGGTGTGAGGACTTACATTTAGGGGGCTGCCACGGCTCCTTGGTGCACTTGGCGGGGTCCCCGTGAGGCGGTCCCAGGCACTTGTGGCAGAGCACCTCCAGGTGCGCAGGTGCTCCTTGTGTTTGTGGCACTTGTCCTTGCTGTGTCCACGACGCCCACAACGCACACATTTCACATCCTTCTTGGGGGTGGAGGACCCAGCCCCAGAAGACTTGTTAGCGTTCCCCCCTGGGGGGGATGACCTACCCTTCCCCTTCCCCTGCCCCTTGCCCTTGCCCTTGCCCTTGCCCTTGCCCTTGCCCTTGCCCTTGAGGCTCTTAACAAACTGACTCATAAGAGTCTTCACCTCCCCTAGCGTCACAGGACGCTTGTCCTTGGCCTTCCTGGCCTTACCCTCCTCATCTGATTCCTCCCCCCGGGCCCGCTTGACAGCAGGGGGGAAGAGGTAGAGGGGGGAGGGGCTGAGTCCTGACACAGTGGACCCAGGGCTAGCTTAACATAATCGAGAGCCTCTTTCATCGACTCCCAATGGGTGGCCAAGCCTGTGGTGATCATGGCAAAGGTGTTACGATCAAGGTTAAGCTTCTCGAGCAGGGAATGAACAAGCCACTTGTGATCTAGCTTGCTAACCTCGGGGTGGGCCTTCACTGCAAGTTCCCACTTCTTGATCTCTGCTACATAGTTCTGAGTTTCTACCTTATAGGTTTTCACCCAGTTAAACGCAGAGTACATGTCAACAGTGGTGGGAGCAGACAGCAGGTCATGCAGATCACGCAGAAAATTCTCCCATGGCTCCCTACCCTGTGTATCCTGCCACCTGGGATACCTTTGCTGATATATGGATACCAAGTGCTGGATGGAGGGATTGGATTGGTGGAAGAAATCACCCTGCATGAGTGCCCCAAACCAGTTCTTGATATTCAGCTCCTCCCTAGCAGCTTGAGAGAGAGAAGAAGCTGAGCACCCTGCTGCCTAGTATACCCCTCTGGCAGCCCCCTCACCATAATCCTGTCAATTGGCCTATGCTCGTTATAGACTGGCCAATCCTGAGAGGGTGAAGAGGGAGAGGGAGAAGAAGACCTGCCTGGGGATGTAGCAGCATTGGCAGTGTTGGGATGCTAGGTGAGACCTGTGAGGGCCTGCTACGCGTGGCTGGCTGCACTGGGGGTTAGGTGCCTGCACAACATGTGCTGGTGAAGATGACATGTCCATGCCCCCCTGCACACCCTGACTCTGTGCCTGCCTCTTGCGTGCCCTAGCTGCCTCCCATTGCTCAAAGGTAGGGGTGAGAGAAACATCACTATCCTCACTGCTAGATGAGCTTGTCTGCTGCACGTCCCCCCCTGCTGGCTACCTGTCTGTACACGCAACCAAGTGGGGAGATACATACTTGCTTGCTGCATGCACACCCGGTGCAACGTCTGCACCATCTCCACCATCGTGGCCAGATTCACCCTGATCTTCTTGCCTCGCAGCAAGGTCTGCAGGGCGGGGAGGAGTGCCTCGCACATCCTCCTGGTCATCGGCTCAATCGAGGGTTGATCGAGCAAATGATAGATGATCGCACACAACAGGCTGGTGTGTTCAGCCAACCTGTCGTCCAGCCTCTCGCTGGCCACCCCTTGGATACCCTGGGCGCAGCGCTGGACTGCGCGCCAAAGGGTTGGCTCACGGAGTGAGACGACGTCATCCCCAGGGATGCGTGCCTCGGCTGTCTCCATGGCCACATCCTCCTCCCCTGGGGGAGATGGATGATCCCTTGCCACGGCCTGGGCCGTGGCAGGTCCCTTGCCGGCCCTGCCGGGGGCTTGGGACTGCGATGGGGGTGCCGAAGCACCCGCCTTCGCGGGGGGTGGGTGGTGATGGCGTTGGTGTTGTCGGCTGATGCCGACGGTGCCGACTCAGCGGCGGGTGTGTCGTGGGGAGGCGGCTGGCGCTTGCCCTCCGCCCGCCTAGGGGTCGCTGCCGCTGTCGCTGTCGCTGCTGCTGTCGCTGTCGCTGTCGCTGTCGCTGCCACCACTGGAGAAGACGGGGCGCCCACCGGTGCTGCAGTCTTGGATGCCGCGGCCGGCAAGGTCGCCGCCGACGCCGGGGGCGACACAGTTGCAGCCAGCTGCTGCGACGCAGTCGATGTCGCTGCCGAACCAGGGGATGCCGTCGCAGGTCCCCAGCCGACTGGCACGACAGGTGGCATCCTTGGCATCTCCTCGGCCGGCCGAGGTGGCTTGGCCACCACCGTGGCCGCTGCCACCTGGCGAGCCTCCGAATACATGTCGAGAGCCGTTACTCCTTGTCTCACGGCCAAGAAGTACAGCCGGATCAAAATCGCAACCTGAACATGCGAAAAACGACAATGGACGTCCTCCGGGAGCTCGGCCGCCACCGCCTGAACCGCGAACTTGGTCAGGACGAAGCCGCCAGGGAGGGTACTCTGCTGGCGGAGTCGCCAGCCGTCGAAAGGCAAAAATTTGGTGCATTACGCACCGGGATCTTGAAGGGGAGCTGGCCCCAACCGTCAACATAAACCTCACCTGCGTCCTGGGACGCAGGGGTCGGGTTCGCGCCGAGGCTCATGCCTGCCAGCGCCCTCCCGACAGAGGTGTTGCCAGACGATGACCTCGTCTGGCCGGAGGTCACCTCTCTCCTAGGAGAGGGTGAAGCCTCCCCCTCCTCCATAGAGGAGGAATCCTCTTCCACCTGTCGCCCTGGGGCGGGTGGCATGAGGTGCGGGGCAACCTCGGACTCGTTGCGAGTCCCGGTGCCCCGGTTCCCCTGGGGGGCAGACTCCTCGGCAGCGACAGCTTCACGCTGCCGGCGAGGGTTGTCCGCCACCACCATGCGGTAGGTGACATTTTCGTCACGCTCCCGCGGTGGGGAACTGCGAGGAGACATTCTCCTCTGAGACGCCGTGAAAGGCAGTCTCGTGGTAATGGGGGGCTCCCGGTTAGCGGGAGGCCGACCCCGACCGTTTCCTGCCCCTCCCCGCTGAAGGGTGGGGCGGACATTGTTGTTCTTAGCTTCCGAGTTCTTCGGCGCCATGTCTAATCCAAGTTAGATATAAAGATGTACGTCGGAGACGTTGGGGACTCAGTGTGAGAATGATGGCTGCAGCAACGCCAGGGCCGGATCGGGCGTTCCTTGTCATTATTCACTCCATATGTGGGCACACATTATATGTCGTGGACACATCACTCACACGAGATCCCTAGGACAACTGGACTACGCTCACTTGTCCGCCACGTGTCCAGGTTCTAGAGGTTTCTAGACCTGGAGCAACGTTACTACGCACAACGTCCACTAGACTAGTTGCTAGCTACGTAACTTGCGTACACGTGTGTGCGTCGCGCCACAACCGGCGCTCGGCACCGTTATTCTGTCTCCGCCAGAATAACTCCGGTCACATTGTATGTTCCCCTGTGTGGCTCCGGCCACAAGTCAGCCTCGAGGTATCTCAGCTAACTGGATCTTGACCCCCACCGCCTGGTGATCCACACCGACCACCGGCCTCTCACCCACCTCCTGGTGCAGCCCAACCTGACGCCCCGTCAAGCGCGGTGGATGGAGTACTTGTCGCAATTCGCCCCGTTTAAGATCCAATACGTCAAGGGCGCGGACAACGTTGTGCCCGACGCCCTCTCGCGACGGGCTGACTATTGGTTCTACGAGGACATGGACGTGCTGCATACCACCTGCGTCCCAGTGGCCGCCCCGGGGACCGCCTACGGCGCGGAGCCACGGTCTCCTCGGGCCCGCCATCTTTTTCATCTCGGGCACACCACCATGGATGACTTGTCTCCCACCCTGGATGAGCCTTTCCGTCAGGGTTCCCACGAGGACGTGGAGACCCCCGGGGGAGGGGAGGGGTCGCACACGCGCGTGCCACTCAGTCATGTGGTGCCGCCCCAGGGAATTTTTCAGCTTCATCCGCTCGGCCCTCCCACAGTCTTCTCAGAGTTCGTCAACCAGGTGATGGCGGACGCGGAGGACTCGGCAGAGGATGTGTTCACGGTCACATCTGACCTAGAGACGATGATAAGTCGTTTCACGGTCACGGAAGAAGCGGCCCTCGAGGCCATCAGGGCACACCCGCAGCAGATGGGCGCCTTCCCGTGCAAGTTCCAGGAAGGGCGCCTGCTCGTGTGTGTCCAGCCGGAGGAATGGCGGCTGTACGTCCCCGAGCTGTGTAGAGCAGCCTTGCTCCACGAGCTCCATGACTCCCTCCTAGGCGGTCACCAAGGAATACATCGCCTTCTCCCACGGGCCCGTAAGCATTTCTATTGGCCAGGGATGACGGAGTATATCAAGACGTACGTGCGCCAGTACGTGCCCCTCGTGCCAGATCATGAAGTCCAGGAACACGGGCTCTCAAGCCGTCCCAAAGACGTTACCGGATCCGATGGGTCCGTGGGACTCTATTATGATGGATTTCATCGGTCCATTCAAGAAGACGAAGAGCGGCAACAGCATGGTCTTGGTGTTTGTGGACCGACTGACGCGTATGTGTCATCTGGCCCCCTGTCCTGCCGACCTCACGGCGGAAGGGTGTGCCAAGCTATACCTTACTCACGTGTTCCGGTTCCACGGGCTCAGCCGACAGTTCATCTCTGACCGCGACAAGCTCTTCACGGCCAAATTCTGGCAGGAGTTCTTCGAGCGGTTGGGCACCAAGGTGTCACTGGGCACGGCCTACCACAGCTCTTCGTCGCACATGGTGGAGCGGCTGAACCGTACGGTGCAAGAGACCATGCGCCACTACACCGACGCAGTGGGTAGCAATTGGGAGGAACTCCTGGGCTTGGTGGAATTTTCATTGAATAATGCCCCCCAGGCCGCTCACGGATTCACTCCCTTTTTCCTCAACTCCGGCCGACATCCCCTCACGCCGCCCGATTTGCTCCTGAGTCCAGAACGTGGTGAGGATCAGATCAGACGGGATACCCTGCAAGGGGTCGAGCGGCTGCTGCAGCAGATGCACCAGGCGCATAACAGCGCAGTCCAGGGTTATCGCGCAGCGGCAGAGCGGTACATGGCCAGGACAGCAGGGAAGCGGGATGCTCGGACGCCGCCCATCGAGGTGGGCGACTGGGTCCTGGTGGAGGGCCCGCAGATCGGACGTTTCGCTCACAAGGTGGAGAAGGAGCTGAAGACTAAGCTCCGTCCCATGTTCTTGGGCCCCTACAAGGTCCTCGACAAGTTCGACGAGGTCATGTTCCAGGTGGACATCCCCGTGTCCTGGAACCTCACGTCCAACCGGTTCCATCGTGACCAGCTCAAGCTGTATCACCAGAACACCATCCAGGGCCGGGTAAATCCCCCAGCCCCGTTGGAGTTCAATCCGGACACGGGGGAACAAGAGGATGAGGTGGCGGAGATTGTGGGACACCGGGACGTCAAGCGAGGACGCGGGGTCCAACGACAATACCGCGTGCGATGGCGATTTGGACAGCATGAGTCAGAGGACTCCTGGCGCACCGCGACGGAGCTAGCCGGGTGCGCTCGTTTACTAGAGGCATACAAGAAGACGCACCACTTACGATAGAGGACTCCACACGATGCAGGAAGTGAGGGTTGTGTGAGTCAGGTATCAAGGTGCACGTTGACTGATACCTCTGTTGTCGTGTGTTGCTTATGCAGGGGGACGCCGCGGAGGCGCATCCCAGAGACACGACTCCCAATGCCGCGGAGGCAGCGGATACCGACATTCCTGATGCAGCAGACGGGGTCCAGAGCGAGGATGATTTAGTCGATCTGGAGATGCCAGATCCAGAGTCCCCCGAGCCGCCCAGCCAGCAGTTTGGGCCGGTACCTGCTCGTGGCCAGCCCCCGGCATCAGAGGCAAGGACGCAGCCAGCTCGCGGAGAGCCTGCGGTCCGAGGAGATATTTCAGGAGCTGGGGGGTCAGGAGGCGGGGCCCGCCGACCGGTGGCACCAGACGCGCGCACCTTGCAGTTGGTGAAAGAGATGAACGAGGAGACCTTCAACCCTCGTATGTTTCTGCGTGACTACGGCAAGGAGGGTGAGACCCTACTCGAGCGGCGGCGGCGGCGTCATAATCGGATGCCGTCCGAACACCGGGCCGATTCTATTTTGTCCCGTGTCGCCCCCGGTCCGCTGGAGAAATTCCAGCTGCACATTGTTAGGGATATTATATCCACCTGGCCACAATATATCCCAGCCTGATTTATTTCTTGTTGGATTTATTCCATATGGACTGGGAATTTGATAGCTATGATGAGCTAGATGGAACAGGCTCAATGAGCTGATCAATATTCATGTGCCATAGTCCTATACTTGGACATGGATGACTTGTACCCTGAGTCAGCCTAGTGGCATCACGTATTTGATTGACAAGTGGTGCTATGGCCTATTGGACAAGTGTTTCGTCCATGAGCTGACAAATGTTAGAAGCTCATGATGACACATGTTATCACTTACATGATGACAAGTGGGTAGACTCATTGCATGACACTTGTCACTCCAAGGAGAAGAGATGTGTCACTTGATTAATCATGTTATGTGGCACATTATTATGTAGACACTTGGCATCTAGCTATTATGCCAGCTCATTGGATAATGTCTAGAATGTTCTAGGAATGTTCTAAGAATATGCCAGGAATATTCCTGGAATATGCTGAGAATATGCTGGGAATATGCTAGGAATATGCTAGGATGTTTCTACAAGCTTCTGTGATGATGTCATTGCTGATGTCATCCTTCCTAGCCTAAAAGGTATAAAAGGAAACTGCCCCCTAAGGGCAGGTACCTCCATTTAACCTCCATTGAACCTCCATTCAACCTCCATTCAAGTTCTTCTCCAACTATTATATTCTAATAAAGCCATTTATTCTTCCACGTAAATTGTCTTCAACCTCTCTTTCTTTCAGCACCTGCAAGGTGTGTGGGTATGTAGCAAGGCCAAGCACAAGGCATTGTGTAAAACCCATTAGTCTCCTCTCCTAATCCAAACATGGTATCGGAGGAAAGTTCCTGAGGAACAAGAAGACCACTGTGAACCCAGAGACATCCAGTTCCATTGGCGACTGAAGACACCATGGCTACCAAGGAAGCGTGCTACAAGCAATTCCGGGCAACAAGCAAGTCCATTACAACGTTTGATGGGCGGTCTCTGAGGAAATGGGAAGAAATCAAGGCTGTGTTGAAGGCCTTAGCATCGGCCTATTGTGACCTGGTCAAGGTCCTAACTGGAGAGGAGGATTCGCTAAAGGAGGTCAAGACTGCGCTGCTGGAGGCGGAGGAGCTACTGCACGGAAGGCGTTCTGCTCAAGCAAAGAAGGAGGGCTCCCCTAACGGCCAGGTTTTCCACACTACTACGAAGAAAAGTGGAGGAAAGAGGCGGTGCAATTACTGCAAGAAGGCCGGGCACGTGGACACCCAGTGCTGGGAGAAGCATCCGGAGCTGAAGCAAGAACGCAAGAACAAGGCAACGCGACGGAACCAAGCGAGAAAGGAGCACTCACCAGGTGCCAGCGAGGCGCGTATCACCGAGGAGGCTGCGGAGCGGTCCGGCTTCGTCTTCGCCACCATCGCCGAGTCGCCATCGCCGTCGGATGCTGCTGCACTCACGCAGTATGAAAAGAAAGCACCGACCAGCTGGGTGCTGGATTCCGCAGCGAGCTGTCACATGACGCCATGCCCGTCGGACTTCGTGTGCCTGCACCCTCATGACAGGGAAATCGCCGGCTCAGGCGGCCAACTGAAGGCGACAGCCATCGGGACTGTCAAACTGAAGCTGCCGGGTCAGGACGCGGACGTGCACCTCCAAAACGCGCTGCTCGTTCCAAAGCTGAGCACCCGACTTTTATCTGTCGGCCAGCTCGTCAAGGATGGCCACAACGTCGACCTCGCCAGCGGGTTGCTGTGCTGGACAGCAGGCCCTGCAGCATCGTGACGAGGAACAACACCTACTTTTTGCCCGCGCGCGGTGCGGACGCAGCGATGGACGCCATCCCAGAGCTGAAATCTTCGGCGACGAGCTTCAAGAACGACGCTGCCTGTCAAGGGCAGAAAATGGCGAGCAGCGAGCGCAGCATCTCACGTGCCTCGGGACACGCGGCGGAGTGGCTGGCCGTGGGCCTAACGGTCATACTGGCCATGCTTGCCCGTGTATGCGGGATCGGGGGCGGCCTACTGGGCATTACTCGCACACTGCGTGGCTTTTTATACTCTGCGCCGGCCCAGTGGAAGTTCACGCCAATTCGAGAAGTTTCCAGCGCAATGGAGAAGTCCGTGTCAGACGCTGAAGTACTTCCAGAAACTGCGGTCCAGAACAGCCCAGTGCAGGCGGAGCGCGTTGTCGCCGCCAGCATACCAGGTGATACTGGTGCTAGTAACCAAAGTCCGGCGACCAGACCAAAGGCGCGGCGCTCGAACGCTGCCAGCCTAACTGAGGGGGAACAAATTCGTGACGCGAGGGCGAAATCGACCAAGCTGCCAAATTTTTCCAAGTCCTGGACTGCCAAGTCCGGTGCTGGCGCGAGGCCTCGAGCGAGCCGACCACGTGGTGGACAGCGACCTGTCAGCCAAAGTGCTGTCAAGCACCAACGGTCAAGTCGACTGCAAAATGCTGCCAAGGTATCACGTCGGTCAGTTGACGGTGTTCGGCCAGGCCATGGCATTTGCAATTGCGCTAGCTGCAACGACCCTTGGAAATTGTCGCCCAGGATGCACAGACCCCACTCCTCAAGGTTGCCCTAATGTTTTGTCTGTGGGAAATGAACTTGTATGTCGACTTTTGTGTCGTGTTTGCTGGAAATTGTGAGGCGCCGTAAGCCTGCGTTTTCTGGTTCTTTCTTTGTGTTCTTCCAGCAATTATGTGTTTATTTTGCCATGCGTTCAGTGGCGATGGCCCACGCATTTGGTATTGTTCCCACGAGACGTTTTCTACGTACCTGGAGTGTATCTCCAGAGTTTTTGCACGCTATTTGTGGCACTGGTCTGCGGCGTAGTGAAGCGCCGTTGTATCGTCGTCTACGACTTGTTTTCGTAAGTAAAGTGCCTGTGACGCGTGTGTTATTTTGTTTTGTGCTGAGAGCATTGCTTTTATGCAAGTGTTTACGTCCTTTGTGTCGAGTTCGGCTGTGCATTTCGGCATAGCCTGTAATGTCGGACGTAATGTTTACTCTCGGGCACTGATTTGTGAATCGTGACCAAGTAATCGTTACTTGTGTTCGCCTTTGTGGCGGTAATGTTTTGCACGTCCTGTTTTCTTTGCTATGAAGCGCGTTTATCTGTTATGGCCACTGTGTTTTGTGTTGAAGGTTGTATTGCACCTTGTTTGTGTGGCATTTGTTGCCAACATGTTTGTTTGCTCACCCCGTTTAATTGGCGTAAAACGTGATGATGGTGTCGTTTATTTTGTGAGATGGCGTATGTTATGTTGCTCCGTGTGTGTACAGCACGTATTGTTGCCGTTACCCTACCTCTATACCGTTTTTTGGGTTAGTTCATAGGGACCTTCTTTGTTGGCATGTGTTGCCGTATTATTATATGTGTGGGACTGTGTGCCCCTATTGTGTCCATGGGCATCCGCTTTGAGTGAGGGGGGAATGTAGCATCTAGAGCACTTTTTCCAACTAAGGGTTGGGTATCAGCCATCCAGGATGGGCAGCTAGTGCGTCGCTGCTAGCTATGGTTGGACACTCATTCGCGTTGCCGGGGGGGGACGGATCAGTGGCGGTAGTGCGGCTCATGACCGCATGTTGGAGCTTCAAGCGTTTCACGAGGACGGCATCTTCATTTTTCAGTTGCACTATGCTAGCAACTGGACGGCATGCTACGAGCATGTGGTTAAGGGGGGTGTTGAGATTCCACCTACCCAGTCATCTCTTGCATTGTGCCCATGTGGCTAAGGGGGGTGTTAGGGATATTATATCCACCTGGCCACAATATATCCCAGCCTGATTTATTTCTTGTTGGATTTATTCCATATGGACTGGGAATTTGATAGCTATGATGAGCTAGATGGAACAGGCTCAATGAGCTGATCAATATTCATGTGCCATAGTCCTATACTTGGACATGGATGACTTGTACCCTGAGTCAGCCTAGTGGCATCACGTATTTGATTGACAAGTGGTGCTATGGCCTATTGGACAAGTGTTTGGTCCATGAGCTGACAAGTGTTGGAAGCTCATGATGACACATGTTATCACTTACATGATGACAAGTGGGTAGACTCATTGCATGACACTTGTCACTCCAAGGAGAAGAGATGTGTCACTTTATTAATCATGTTATGTGGCACATTATTATGTAGACACTTGGCATCTAGCTATTATGCCAGCTCATTGGATCATGTCTAGAATGTTCTAGGAATGTTCTAAGAATATGCCAGGAATATTCCTGGAATATGCTGAGAATATGCTGGGAATATGCTAGGAATATGCTAGGATGTTTCTACAAGCTTCTGTGATGATGTCATTGCTGATGTCATCCTTCCTAGCCTAAAAGGTATAAAAGGAAACTGCCCCCTAAGGGCAGGTACCTCCATTTAACCTCCATTGAACCTCCATTCAACCTCCATTCAAGTTCTTCTCCAACTATTATATTCTAATAAAGCCATTTATTCTTCCACGTAAATTGTCTTCAACCTCTCTTTCTTTCAGCACCTGCAAGGTGTGTCGGTAGCAAGGCCAAGCACAAGGCATTGTGTAAAACCCATTAGTCTCCTCTCCTAATCCAAACACACATTCAGAGGAATGTGGGGTTCAAGGTAGAGACCAGCACCGCAGTGCGCAACGGCGTGGTAACCGGCACGGCTTGGGCTACCCATGAGAGGGAGTGTCCGTGTAACCAGTGCATCGCCACTGTCGAGGCCAGCCTGGCTTACCCGCGCCTGTTGCTACTCCTAGTCCCAGCGCCAGTGCGGGACCACCTTCGGAACTGGTTTCCCCGGTACCTCCCTTTGGAGGGGGCATTGCGGGGCGAGAAGTGCCTACGGGAGGGGCAGTACTCTCTCCGGATGGCCTTGGATCGCATCGTTGAGATGGACAACGAAGACCAAGACAGCGGGAGTGATGGCTATGATTCAGACTACCCTCCCCCACGTTCTCCTCCGCGCGACCCGCGCCCCCGGAACCCTCGTGACCCGCGTGACCCTCCTCCCTTGGTGGGCGGGCCAGGATACCGTCCCGCCGTGCGCTATGACGCACCCCCGCCTGCGACCGGTTGGGGACGGCACTCCAGTCGGGAACACCGGTCTACCCAGGCGGTGGCAGGAAGGGGTGAGCGGAGCCGGCCAGCTACACGGCGCGAGCCCGAGCGACCTGTTCCCCGCCGTTCACCTTCGTCGCGGTCGCGTTCCCAACCCGGCTCCAGGGACGAGTCGTCACCGCCCCCAGCCAGCCATCGGAACGATCAGCAATGGAAGCGGACGTGGGATGCCGCGCGTGAGCTTGAGCGGGAGACAGAGCGGCGGCGGCGACAGGCGACGATGGAAATCCAGGAGCAGACAGCGCGGCCGCCTGGGGGCGAGCCCTCTGGAGAGGCCTCGGGCGGGCCCCCGGCTGCGGGCCAACTGGAACCAACCTTCATCGTAGAGTTGGAACCCCGCCCCCGGCCTGGCCGAGCTGGCCCATCTCGTTCCGGGGAGGCACTCAACGACCCTCCCGGAGCCGAGGCGCCGCCACGCGCCGTGCAGGGACTCAGCGAGACAGGCGTGTTGGTGCCAGCAGAGCCCTCGGTGCCCATAGAGACGCTCGTGGCCGCCATGCAGAATCAGCAAGAGCTTCTTCAACGGTTGCTGGCTCAGCAGGGTCGCCAGACCGACCAGTCGGCCGACACGTCAGTGGGCAATGCTGCGGCATCCGGAGCCCCCGGGATATCTTCTGAGGAATGGACGTTGGGGGATTTTATGCGGACTCAGCCGGGCAGAGCGGTGAGATATGGTGGTCCGGGGCCGCGCACCGAGAAACTCTGTGTGCATTTCGAGGGACCGTCGCTCCAAGCCCCCATTGGAATGTATATGCCCGAGCCTTTGGTCTTTCAAGCCGGGCCCTGGTGTGCTGTGGACCGTGGGGCATACTGGGAACAGCTGGAGATGACCTTCTCACCACAGATTCCGGTGCCCCTGCCGCGACCCTCCAGCCCGCACCTCCCCTTCACTGTGGGGCACATCGTGAAGTATGGCACAGAGGACTGGTGGGACTGGCAGTATTATGCGGACGGGATAGGGCACACGGTGGCGCCTCCCAAGGTGGCCCCAGTGGATGGGCGTGCTTTCCTGGACAAGACGGCGCCAGACTTCGCGTGGACCCTGAAGACTACCTATGATGAGGACCACGTGCGCACCGAGGTATTCAAGATGGGGGTGGACTTCGTTAGTGTTCATCGTTGTGGGGTGGTGGACAAGTCGGCTTTGACCCTGATGTTCACTCACCCTCAGTACCTCGCTGGATTCCTGGCCATGTGGCCCGCGGGCACGTGGGTGGAGCTCTCTCGGGTCGGCCGACAGAAGGTGTCGCCCTATCAGGTGGCCTTCGAGCAGGACCTGCGCTCGTATCCCGGTAGTCTGATTCAGCATATGACGCCCCTGGGTCGTCAGGCCCTGATCGCGGCCCAGCAACAACGGCGCGCCCACAACGGCGGTCGCTGAGATGGTTGTGAGAGTTTTATGACGGATAGCGGAATGATCCTGTCATCCTGTTTCATGCTACTACGTCAGGGTTGGTCCTGTGTATCAACCTCTAGAGGAACTGGTATTACTAACCCGCGGGTGAACCGGGGTTGGGACATAGTACTCTTATAGTAGCGTAGCATACTTGTTTCTTTTCCCACTCTTGTACGGTAGGGACTACCGACCCCCGTGGGGGGGAGGAGTGTTGCGTGCCGGCCCTTTAGGACGGACGCAACAATGGAATAAATTATATACTTTGGCTTGTTGTCATAGTCCGTAAGACTTTGGGACTTATTTCGGGACTTCATTTGGGAATCGTCCCTTAGTCAGGACCTTTGTATGGAACTATGATAGTTTGTGTGATTCGGGCCAGTTATTTTGGGCCTAGGTTGTTGTATGCGATCTTCTAGGGGCCGGTGCAGTCGCGCCGCGCTGCGTACTTTATAGCTGGTTGAGATATTGTACTCATGCGTGGATTCTGTAGGTGAGGGTCGATGTCGACCCGAGATATTGTGTGGACTGCATGCTTAGGAAGGTCGGCGCCATGTCGGCGCCCTTTGCCAGCGTAGTGGCAGACCTAGGTGAAATTGGTCCGAGGACGAGAGTCTCGTCCTCTTGGTTTGATGAATGTAAAGTGCGATGACGCCTTCATATTAAACCTGGGGCAACTATCCATTTGTAATTGGTATTGCTAGCCATTATAAGTGTGTATTAATTAGCTTGGCGTCAAGCCGCGATGCCAGATATCTCACGACCCCAGTCGTGAAGCGCAATCTGCATTAGGTTACCTTGATTATTCCTAATTCCGGCATGGAGGATCTTTCGCTACGTCACTCAGGCTAGGGACCTGGGTTGGCACGTAACAGGAGCTGCTGTCATTGGCAGTGACCCTCGAGTTAAAGCCCGACCGGCTCAGCTATGGCGGTCGGTCACGTTGAGCTTGGGATAAGGTGAACACAGAGAACTGCTGTCGGAGCTGGCCCACCACTGGTTTATGTCTTAGCCAGCAAACCCTATCCGGTTAGCCGTAACCGTGAGACAAGCTAGCCGTCCGTACTGACCCGGATAAGGCCCCGGACTGGGGCCTAGGTGGCGCCGGCCCTAGGCGCCACCCTTAGACCGGTCGACCGCATCGGACCGCCGGATTATAGCCGGCGGCTGAGCGGACGCTAGCGGAAGGCGTGCGGACGGACATGGGGAACTCAGAGCCAGATCCTAGGGCTCTAGAGTTACTCAACTCCTCGTGCTTTGCCTGGGACTAGACCTCACATGAGTGCTGTGGCTGTGATGAATGGCCAGAAGCCTCTCAAGCCTCCTGTGGGACAGGAAGAGCTAGACAAGTGGTTGGAGGATATGGAGCTAGTTTCTTGCTCTGTAGATCCCACTGTCAACCTTGTGCAATGTGCAGGTATTCCACACATCCACGACTAATAGGGATTCCAGTGAGCGTGTGAGGGACAAGGCTAGGCAAGCTGTCAAGGACAAGCTGACTTGGTCTCAGTTCCTAGAGGGCCTACGTCAGGAGTTCTCTGATAAGGTACTCAACCTCACTAATCACTATAAGCTCAGCTATGATACCTTTGAGATCAAGGGCACGGTAGCTGAGGAGCTGCAGCGGCTCACCCGCATCAGGGAGAAGGGGGCCAAGCATGGCTTCAATCTGACTGACAGAGCAGTGGCAGATTACTTCCTGGATCGCATGGGGCTGAGTGTGGATGGGAGAAATGCAGCTAGGATGTTTGCTGATCAGACAGATGGGAAGTGGACAGCCTTGCAAAGGGTTATTTTCAATATCCGTCCATCTGACAATGCTGCTTGCAAGGCAATCCAGGTGACTGGTGCCCCTTCAGCCTCCGCTCATCAGGTCCATGGTGATGCCCCTGGGCAGGGTGCTCAGGGAGATCCAGGCCTAGTAGGCGTCAGAGGGCTAACAGGCGCAGGCAGAATGGTAACCAGGGTGGCAAGGGCCAGCAGCAGGGATCCAAAGGCAAGGGTCAGCAGCAGGCTGGTGGTCACCAGGGTGGTCAGCAGAACAAGGGTGGCCAAGGGCAAGGCAAGAGCCAGGGCCAGGGCACCCAGGCCAGTCAGAGCAGCCAGAACCAGGGTGGCCTGAAGAAGGCTGCTGCTGGGAAGGATGACAAGTGCTTTGGATGTGGCAGGACGGGTCATTGGCGACGTGACTGCCCAGACCAGGCCAAGTCTGCTGGAGCAGGCTCTGGCCAGGTGGGTAAGCCATGACTTGAGATGTTGTCCCCTGTAAATAGTCAATCACCCCTAGTGGGACGAACAGTTGTACATAGTAATGGGGGTGTCCCTCTTGTGCAGCAGCAAGGGGTTGGGAATGATGAGGTGCTTCCACTCAATGATTGCAATAACGCTGCTGCAGCAGTGGAATTCCCTGTGCCTGTGGCAGGTGCAGGGTCTCCAGTTGTTGGGGTTGACTCTGGGAGTCAAGCCGCCAGACTGGAAGGACCTGCAGCTTCTGTGGGAACCGGGGCTGGCTCTGGGAGCCGAGCTACCTTGGAGGAGGTCCCTGGAGCAAGAGAACAGCAGGTGGGTCGTGCTATCCCAAGCACACAGTCTTTGTCACGTTCCTCTCTGTGCAGCCAGGCTGACAGGGGGTTGAGCTATGCTCAGGCTGGAAACACTCTACACCATATCTTTGGCCACTCTAAGCAGGCAGAGATGTTTGCTTGGAAGATTCGCAAGGAGCCTTTGCTTGAGGCCTGCAGTGCAGCTGCTCAGAATTGTGTCTGTCAGGAGAATGCTGTTCGCCTCCCACAGTCCCATGCCAGAGAACCTGCTAGAGAGCGGGGGGATATCCAGGTGGACATCCAACACATCGGGGGCATGTATCTGTTGGTGGGGGTGGATAGGTTTAGCAGATATAGGTTGCTGACCATTCTTCCTGGAATGCAGGAGCATCAGCTGTTGATGGGTCTCCAGTCTTTGTTGCCAGGCTTTGGGGTGTACACAAAGGTGCAAGCTGACTTGCAGTTTGACTGCTTGATCAAGCTGGCTGACCAGCTTCCTTGCAAGTTGGTAGTGGTCCCTAGGGAATGCCATGGGCAGCAGGGAGCTGTAGAGAGATCTATACGTGAAGTAAAAACAGTGGTGCTAGCAGCTAGGAGTGGGCCTGTTGTGGCATCAGCTCTAGAGCGAGCAGCTTGGTGTAAGGGGATTGAGGAGCAGCTTAACCACAGGGTAACCTAGGTAACCCCGGCTCGAGCCTTACTATGATGGTGTGGCAGTCTCTCCCCTGGCATTGCAGTTTGGTATGCTATCACAGGACGTGGTGGCAGCCTGCCTGAAGAAGGCAGACAGGGTGTTCTCCAGGTTGAGGCGTAAGGACAAGGGCTGGAAAATGCTGAGGCCCCAGGTGGGACTGAGGGTCAGGATGTGGAAGGAACCGTCATTACCAGGCAAGCGTGGCAAGTGGCAAGATGGGCAGGTAACCCATGTTGGAAGAGGCTAACCATTCTTGTCTGGTGGCTTTGGAGAGTAATCCCAAGCACGTGTACAGGCTATCCTGGGCTCACGTCAAGGAGAGAAGGCCAACTGCAATCTGGCCTGAAGACGGCCCTGATCCTCCCTTGGAGGGAGATGAGCAGGATGAGAGCCAGGCAGCAGATGCTAACCCGCCATGCTTGGATTATGGTCTGTCCTGGATGGATGAGGGTGAGCAGGAGTCTGCTGAGACGTCTGTCACAAGGCCAGAGGTGGCCAGGGCTGCACCACAGTCCAGGGGGCTGCTTATGGCGGACATCATTCGAGCTCTGCAGAACAGCAAGCGTGATCCCAAGGTATCTAAGCTCACGGGATGGGGGTCATGTGGGGCACCAGCACTAGAAGTGGATACCAACTCACAGGTGTCCATTCTAAGGGTAGAGGATGCTGCAGGCTTGCAGTGGTCATCCCCTAGCTGCCTAGCTGTGTCTGATTTCTCTGGGAATGTGTCCATGAAGATCTTGGGAGAAGTGAGTGTGCCTATCCTGGGGGTGCCCACCACGTTCAGTGTGGTTGAAGGGTATCAGGGGCCTGCCATTCTAGGTCAGAACTTCTTGTGCTTACCAGGGGTGAGGATATCCTCTGAGGAGCTAGCATTAGAGGGCAGGGCCGCCTTCCCTTGCAGAGATATCGCTACTCCCAGGGTCTTAGTGTGGCTGTAAGGGCTGTGAGGGGTCTAGAGGCAGAGGGTCCTGATACAAAGGAGCCCATTGCTGGGGACCTGCTGATCCTCCCTACTACGTTTGACCCACGTGAGTTGGGTGTGCAGAGGTACCAGATCCCAGGAACGAGTCCTGTACCTTGGCGCAAGCTAGTGGAGATGATGCAAAGCCCCAAGATGGCTAAGGCATGGACTCTTGGCTTTGTTGCTTCTGGGCATGAGTGGATAGTTGCCAACTGTGCAGAGCCTGTGGATGTCCTCCCTGAGGATCACCAGCTGCTCAGGTTGATGTTTGTCCTCAAGCTCAAGGAGGTATGGCGTGCAGGTGCCACATGTTAGACCAGTTGTGACTGAGTACCATGGCACTGGACAGTTAGCAGATGAGGAGCTTTACACACCAGGGATGCTGCATGATACATGGAGGATTTTGTTGTGCATTTACTTGTCTTTTCTGCAGAAGGGGATACCCTATAGCTCTGTGTTGGTAGATTTCAAGAGGGCTTTTCTTAAGGGTGATCAGCAGGAAGCACAGGATACTTGGCGCACAATACCCCCTTTCTTTGTTAAGGTGCCTGCAGTGTGGAGGGCAGAGCTGAAGACGAGGTATTTGAGGATTCTCAAAGGCGTGGAAGGCCTTAGATCGAGTCCCATCATCTGGAGGAAGAGCTTGGAGAAGTACCTCAGGTCTGTCTGTGGTCTCTCAGTCTCTCCAGTTGATCCTTGTCTGTTTCAGGGTAGCTATGAGGGGCTGCCAGCGTTTGCCTCCCTGCATGGTGATGATCTGCATCTCCTGGGCCATCCCACTTGGCAAGAGTTGACTCTGGCCAGGATCCAGAAACGGTTTGAACTGGGTAAGATCCAGTACATGGTTGAGAATGAGCCCATGGTGTTTTGTGGAATGCAGGCGACCTTGGTCCATCAGCAGGGTACATGGTCCATCAAGCTGGAGGGTGGTAAGGATTATCCTCAGCAGATCATAGATGCCTTGCAGGAGCCCATCACCCAGGCCAGATGTGCAACAATACGAGGTATGTTGGCATGGCTGGCCAGCATTTGTGCTCCTGACCTGTTGGTACTGAGTCGGTTGACCGATTCCCAACTGGTTGAGGTGGGTGCTGAGAGAGTGGTAGAGGCTGTTCGCATGTCTCCCCCTCTCATGCTGGGTCCTTTGGATTTGTACAGGCCTTTTGACATGATGCTCTATGTGGACAGTTCTATGGATAGTAGGAAGGTCACAGAGGTCAGGGGCCGTGCAGCAGCATTAATATCCCTGGTGCAGGAACAGTCCTCTCTGGTCTGCTGGTACTGTCGGTTGCAAAACAGGGTAACTCCCAGCAGTGACATTGCTGAGTGCAGGGCAATCTGTGAAGGGCTTCATACTGCTCTTTACTTGAGGGAGCTATTTTACCAGCTGTGTCAAGTGGCTTCCTGTCGGTTGCAGATGCACACACTGGTAAGAACTGACAGCATGGGCATGGTGCAGTTTGTGCACAGGCAGCTGGCCAGGAGCAGGGACCTTGATTGTTTGTTGCTCAAGGAAATGTCTTGCTTAGCTAACATTGAACATGTGGCTGGCGTGGACAACCCTGCAGATGCTCTCACCAAGCTGGAGGAGAAGGCTGAGCTGCAATACCCTTTGCTTCGTGGGCTCATGGCCTCCAAGGGGGGAGGGCCAGAGTAGACCAAACAGCCTTGCTCTACTGTAGGTGGGAGGCATCCCAGTGGGCTGGGCAGCCACGTGGTGGCTGACAGCAGGTCCTTCAGAGTTCAGACTGTTTGGATTGGGAGAGGAGACTAATGGGTTTTACACAATGCCTTGTGCTTGGCCTTGCTACCCACACACCTTGCAGGTGCTGAAAGAAAGAGAGGTTGAAGACAATTTACGTGGAAGAATAAATGGCTTTATTAGAATATAATAGTTGGAGAAGAGCTTGAATGGAGGTTGAATGGAGGTACCTGCCCTTAGGGGGCAGTTTCCTTTTATACCTTTTAGGCTAGGAAGGATGACATCAGCAATGACATCATCACAGAAGCTTGTAGAAACATCCTAGCATATTCCTAGCATATTCCCAGCATATTCTCAGTATATTCCAGGAATATTCCTGGCATATTCTTAGAACATTCCTAGAACATTCTAGACATGATCCAATTTGAGCTGGCATAATAGCTAGATGCCAAGTGTCTACGTAATAATGTGCCACATAACATAATTAATAAAGTGACACATCTCTTCTCCTTGGAGTGACAAGTGTCATGCAATGAGTCTACCCACTTGTCATCATGTAAGTGATAACATGTGTCATCATGAGCTGCCAACACTTGTCAGCTCATGGACCAAACACTTGTCCAATAGGCCATAGCACCACTTGTCAATCAAATACGTGATGCTACTAGGCTGACTCAGGTTACAAGTCATCCATGTCCAAGTATAGGACTATGGCACATGAATATTGATCAGCTCATTGAGCCCAATTCATCTAGCTTATCAAAGCTATCAAATTCCCAGTCCATATGGAATAAATCCAACAAGAAATAAATCAGGCTGGGATATATTGTGGCCAGGTGGATATAATATCCCTAACACCCCCCTTAGCCACATGGGCACAAAGCAAAAGATGACTGGGTAGGTGGAATCTCAACACCCCCCTTAACCACATGCTCGTAGCATGCCGTCCAGTTGCTAGCATAGTGCAACTGAAAATGAAGATGCCGTCCTCGTGAAATGCTTGGAAGCTCCAACATGCGGTCATGAGCCGCACTACCGCCACTGATCCCCCCCCGGCAACGCGAATGAGTGTCCAACCATAGCAGCGACGCACTAGCTGCCCATCCTGGATGGCTGATACCCAACCCTTAGTTGGAAAAAGTGCTCTAGATGCGACATTCCCCCCCTCACTCAAAGCGGCTGCCCATGGACACAATAGGGCCACACAGTCCCACACATATGATACGGCAACACATGCCAACAAAGAAAGTCCCTATGAGCTAACCCGAACGGTATAGAGGTAGGGTAACGGCAACAACACGTGCTGTACACACACGGAGCAACATAAATATGCCATCTCACGAAAGAAATGACACCAACATCACGTTTTACGCCAAATAAACGGGGTGAGCAAACAAACATATTGGCAACAAATGCCACACAAACAAGGTACAATACAACCTTCAACACAAAACACAGTGGCCATAACAGATAAACACGCTTCATAGCAAAGAAAACAGGACGTGCAAGACATTACCGCCACAAAGGCGAACACAGGTAACGATTACTTCGTCACGATTCACAAATCAGTGCCCGAGAGTAAACATAACGTCCGACATTACAGGCTATGCCGAAGTGCACAGCCGAATTCGACACAAAGGACGTAAGCATTTGCATACAAGCAATGCTCTCAGCACAAAACAAAATAACACACGCGTCACAGGCACTTTACTTACGAAAACAAGTCGTAGACGACGATACAACGGCGCTTCACTACGCCGCAAACTAGTGCCACAAATAGCGTGCAAAAACTCTGGAGATACACTCCAGGTACGTAGAAAACGTCTCGTGGGAACAATACCAAAATGCGTGGGCCATCGCCACTGAACGCATGGCAAAATAAACACATAATTGCTGGAAGAACACAAAGAAAGAACCAGAAAACGCAGGCTTACGGCGCCTCACAATTTCCAGCAAACACGACACAAAAGTCGACATACAAGTTCATTTCCCACAGACAAAATTAGGGCAACCTTGAGGAGTGGGGTCTGTGCATCCTGGGCGACAATTTCCAAGGGTCGTTGCAGCTAGCGCAATTGCAAATGCCATGGCCTGGCCGAACACCGTCAACTGACCGACGTGATGCCTTGGCAGCATTTTGCAGTCGACTTGACCGTTGGTGCTTGACCGCACTTTGGCTGACAGGTCGCTGTCCACGTCGTTGTCGGCTCGCTCGAGGCCTCGCGCCAGCACCGGACTTGGCAGTCCAGGACTTAGAAAAATTTGGCAGCTTGGTCGATTTCGCCCTCGCGTCACGAATTTGTTCCCCCTCAGTTAGGCTGGCAGCGTTCGAGCGCCGCGCCTTTGGTCTGGTCGCCGGACTTTGGTTACTAGCACCAGTATCACCTGGTATGCTGGCGGCGACAACGCGCTCCGCCTGCACTGGGCTGTTCTGGACCGCAGTTTCTGGAAGTACTTCAGCGTCTGACACGGACTTCTCCATTGCGCTGGAAACTTCTCGAATTGGCGTGAACTTCCACTGGGCCGGCGCAGAGTATAAAAAGCCACGCAGTGTGCGAGTAATGCCCAGTAGGCCGCCCCCGATCCCGCATACACGGGCAAGCATGGCCAGTATGACCGTTAGGCCCACGGCCAGCCACTCCGCCGCGTGTCCCGAGGCACGTGAGATGCTGCGCTCGCTGCTCGCCATTTTCTGCCCTTGACAGGCAGCGTCGACGTCCTTGAAGCTCGTCGCCGAAGATTTCAGCTCTGGGATGGCGTCCATCGCTGCGTCCGCACCGCGCGCGGGCAAAAAGTAGGTGTTGTTCCTCGTCACGATGCTGCAGTGCCTGCTGTCCAGCACAGCAACCCGCTGGCGAGGTCGACCTTGTGGCCATCCTTGACGAGCTGGCCGACTGATAGAAGTCGGGTGCTCAGCCTGGGAACGAGCAGCGCGTTTTGGAGGTGCACGTCCGCGTCCTGACCCGGCAGCTTCAGTTTGACAGTCCCGATGGCTGTCGCCTTCAGTTGGCCGCCTGAGCCGGCGATTTCCCTGTCATGAGGGTGCAGGCACACGAAGTCCGACGGGCATGGCGTCATGTGACAGCTCGCTGCGGAATCCAGCACCCAGCTGGTCGGTGCTTTCTTTTCATACTGCGTGAGTGCAGCAGCATCCGACGGCGATGGCGACTCGGCGATGGTGGCGAAGACGAAGCCGGACCGCTCCGCAGCCTCCTCGGTGATACGCGCCTCGCTGGCACCTGGTGAGTGCTCCTTTCTCGCTTGGTTCCGTCGCGTTGCCTTGTTCTTGCGTTCTTGCTTCAGCTCCGGATGCTTCTCCCAGCACTGGGTGTCCACGTGCCCGGCCTTCTTGCAGTAATTGCACCGCCTCTTTCCTCCACTTTTCTTCGTAGTAGTGTGGAAAACCTGGCCGTTAGGGGAGCCCTCCTTCTTTGCTTGAGCAGAACGCCTTCCGTGCAGTAGCTCCTCCGCCTCCAGCAGCGCAGTCTTGACCTCCTTTAGCGAATCCTCCTCTCCAGTTAGGACCTTGACCAGGTCACAATAGGCCGATGCTAAGGCCTTCAACACAGCCTTGATTTCTTCCCATTTCCTCAGAGACCGCCCATCAAACGTTGTGATGGACTTGCTTGTTGCCCGGAATTGCTTGTAGCACGCTTCCTTGGTAGCCATGGTGTCTTCAGTCGCCAATGGAACTGGATGTCTCTGGGTTCACAGTGGTCTTCTTGTTCCTCAGTAACAAACCTCCGATACCATGTTTGGATTGGGAGAGGAGACTAATGGGTTTTACACAATGCCTTGTGCTTGGCCTTGCTACCCACACACCTTGCAGGTGCTGAAAGAAAGAGAGGTTGAAGACAATTTACGTGGAAGAATAAATGGCTTTATTAGAATATAATAGTTGGAGAAGAGCTTGAATGGAGGTTGAATGGAGGTACCTGCCCTTAGGGGGCAGTTTCCTTTTATACCTTTTAGGCTAGGAAGGATGACATCAGCAATGACATCATCACAGAAGCTTGTAGAAACATCCTAGCATATTCCTAGCATATTCCCAGCATATTCTCAGTATATTCCAGGAATATTCCTGGCATATTCTTAGAACATTCCTAGAACATTCTAGACATGATCCAATGAGCTGGCATAATAGCTAGATGCCAAGTGTCTACGTAATAATGTGCCACATAACATAATTAATAAAGTGACACATCTCTTCTCCTTGGAGTGACAAGTGTCATGCAATGAGTCTACCCACTTGTCATCATGTAAGTGATAACATGTGTCATCATGAGCTGCCAACACTTGTCAGCTCATGGACCAAACACTTGTCCAATAGGCCATAGCACCACTTGTCAATCAAATACGTGATGCTACTAGGCTGACTCAGGTTACAAGTCATCCATGTCCAAGTATAGGACTATGGCACATGAATATTGATCAGCTCATTGAGCCCAATTCATCTAGCTTATCAAAGCTATCAAATTCCCAGTCCATATGGAATAAATCCAACAAGAAATAAATCAGGCTGGGATATATTGTGGCCAGGTGGATATAATATCCCTAACACAGACACACTCTGCTGGACAGGGGTCAGGGTGGAGTCACTCCCCTGGCTGAGAATTTCGCCTGGCTCTGTCATAAGAGCTGCAGAAGAGTCTTAAGGACTTTGTAATGGGCCTTGGGTCTTCATGGAATGGACCCTGCAAGGGCAGCCCAAGTGTTGGCTCTAACAGGTTGCTGTACGTTTGTATATATTCTCTGTAACCAACCTGTTGCATGCTAATAAAATCCCTGGTTGTGTGACCATGTTGGACGTGGTTGCCAGGGGCCTCACTATGGGTTATACTTCTTTATAATAAAACATAATCTTGTTATTGTCATGTCATGTTGTTTGTAATGCTCAGTTCCAGGAGCTGATTCAAACCTGGAGGATATGGGGTGGGGTTCGATTCCCCAGCTGACCTCAGCCTGGCATGTGTGAATCCTGAGTTTATCCCTCAGTGAGGACATGGGCTTCCCATGTGTTGGCTAACATTTGTCAGGGCTCTCTCAGTCTTTGGAAGGATTTAAAAGATAAAGGAGGCTCCGTGGCGGGCGCCATATGAACGGGCGCCAGTGATAACTGGATGACCAGGAACTCACAATAGTACGTTCATGGACTCCTCTATCCAAACTCCTCTGACTAAGTGAAGACCTAACTTTAAGCTACACCAGGTTCCCAAAGAAAGGGTTGGGATGTCATGTGGGTCAGAGGGCAACCTTTGAACCAATGAGCAGGCCTAGCTAATATTTGGAGGCACTTCAGGTTCCAAAAGAAAAGGCAGGTCTGGTCTCTGGGAGGGATCAGATGTCTGAAGGCTTGTGGGGACAGTGGCTGATAGGTTCTCAGGCTGGTCCAAGCTCCAAAACAAAAAAGGGTTGGAGTTAGCATATTGGGGCACCAATGTGCTAGATGGATGCAGGTTGAGGAGACCTTTCCAACGCCGTGTCAACCGCCTAGAACAGACAAGGGACTAGAAAGATATCAGGTCCCGAAGTACTGCCGACCGGCGGGCGAGGGCGGTGCACTCTCAGGGCATAGTGGACAGGACACGTGGCAGGCCGTGCCTGCACAGGCTTAGCCTGAACTCTCACGTGACTGGGACACAGTGTACTGAGGGCTCAACGGTCCTGTGGCTAGTAGAAGCCAGTAGCCAGCCAGCAGGTCTGCAAGGATGTAAGTCCATGCAGGACTGTGGCAGGTCCTGTGCTGTCCTAGACACAGGATAGCCAGAGATTCCTGTATGCTGCCTGCAACGAGGATGCAGGGCAGCGATACGAGGCTCTGGCAATGTAGCGTTGCCCAGCGTTGCTCATGACCGAGGAACAAGGATGGAACGAGGTAATTGCATATAGCTCGAGGCTCAACGAGGCAACGAGCATCTTCGCACACGAACCTTGGTCGTCACGACGAGTGGCGAGCCTATCGAGGGTCGTAGGCCTGGTGTGAGGATAATAAAGGTTGCTAGCCAGCAGCCTAGGGTCATTCCAGCCGGCAAGGACCAGGAGCTCACAAGCTCTGCTGACGAGTTGCTGCGCAAATGCTACTGTACTTGCGAGAGTGGCCATGGCGAAATAAGCGACATATGTAGGGCGAGAGAAATGCAAACCAAATGCTCAAAAGTTGAAGACGATGAGTTCATGATGTTAGATTGTGGCGGAGAGTAGCTGGTCCATAATGTCTCTGCTTTCTTTTTATGCGTGCATCGGCATGCTGGGAATACTATGCATTTTTCGGTCACGCAGAATGAAATGGGATTCATGATAGCGGCAGTAAATGCGAGGTTCTGGGGGGGGTTCAGACCGTGAAGGACGCATTACAGTAATATTGATAGCATCGGATTCTAAACAGAACGGGTGCTTTGTTCCAAATTTACGGCCATTTTTGGTAAGTAATTATTGAGGCATGCACAGTTTGTGCCTGCCCTTTTCATCATAGAAGAACGGATGGTAGGGCGACGCCGGAGCCGGAGCTGCAGTCTGACGTATTTTCAGGGCTTAGCCGGCGCCCTACGAAAATGGCTGACGGCGATCGGGCTGACGGCGGAGTTCAGATCTTTTGCGTCTGAACCCCAAATTCCGTCAGATCACTTGCATTCGATGCGCCTTTTAAAGACGCACTCTCCAGTATCATCGGTTACGGCTGAAACGCAGTATCGACAAAGTTGCGCACGTCGTGACAAGCAGCTATGACGACTCCGAAAGCCAAACGAGGGCTGGAAAAGGAGCTGGCACAGCTTCCCAGCGCCAAACCCAACCCTCTCGCTCTCGCCATTGCCCAGCCGCCTGGCTTACCCGCCAAACCATCGCCAAGCGCCTTGCCTGAGCCCAAGAAACCCTGCCACGATCGATCACAAATGGCGCCACTTCTTCCCCGGCGACAAAATGTTCACTCTCCTCGAGTGGCAAGAGTTGTCGCCACAGGAATGCGTCGAGGTACTCCAGTTCCTCGCACAGGAATGGAAGCTCTTCGTGCCCAGAGGGGGGGGCGGCTATTGACTACCGCGAAACGTCCTGGCTCTACTTCTGGCACTTCCCGGCCCGAACCACGCCAACAACGCCTGTTTATCTTGACCCGCTACTACCAGCGCAGCCTCGGCGACATCTCCAGAGCGCTCAGCGCCCCAGCCCCCGCGCAGCCGGCAGCCCCATCGGCTCCCTCCCTCTGCAAGGATGACATCCGCGCAGTGCTGGAGGAGCACGTGACCTGGCCTCTGGCCGAGAAGGTGACATCGCTGAACACCACGCTCAACACGGTGGAGGCCCGGGTCTCCAAGTTACGCGGAAAACATTAGGTCGTCCACAAGCTCCAACCTCAGTTCACGACGCTACACACCGCAGCGCAGGCATCGGAAACGCACTGTTACGGCGCGTAACAAACTGTGTTATTATGGCCGTAAATTCAGGCCTTACGTTATTGGTGGCCTCAGCTATTCCGAAACAGTCTGTGGTTACGACTGTTGTCTTTCCCACGTTTACGTGTGGTTAGGACCCTTTTGTTAGTCGGTCCAGTGACGTGTCAATTGTTCAGTACTGTGGGCCGGTGCAGTCGCACCGCGCTGCGTACTTTATGGCCTGGACTGTTGGCGCTCTGTGTGTTCTGGACCAGCGCCTCCCTACGGGGCAATAGAATGTTGTCCTGCGTAGATCTACCCTGTCTGTGATCGTACGGGCGAGGGCCATGTTTGGCCCGAGCACGCACGAGGCTGTCGGCCAATTTAGGTGTTGCAATTTCCTTGTGTTGAGAGTTCGACCTTTGATATGGCTTGTTACAGCTAGTCGAACCATGGATGTACGTTATTGCCAGTTAATGTCTAAGTAAATGTGTCAATGGCTCAGTATGGAAACAATTATCGGAAAGCATTAGAGTCGGGAGTTCAACGATCTTTCAGAAAGCAAAACAGGGTTCCTTCTTCTACCGGGTTAGTTAGTTTAGGACAGGTCAGGTCCTGGGGTCGAGGTGGAGGAGAAGGACCGGGTCGTAACAATGGTAATCGAGGAGTTAGTTTAGGGAACCCCGATCAAGCTCTCCATAACAATCTATACACGGCGTTGGCACCCCGCGACCTAGACGGCGCTGCCTGCAATGATGACGACAATTTAACAGGTAATGGTCGAGTCGCCTGTTAGACGCCTAGATACCGTGCTGCCTGCATTCCAGGACACCTTCTAGACGAAGTTAGACTTGATCGCCGCGGGCTGTGTGCATAGATAGATACATTACCTACTCTGTCCTTAGAACCTACGCATTTTGCATAATTAGGGTTGCTTTTTCAGTTCCGGCACCAGTAGGGTTGCTGGTCCGGTGTTGGCCTACCTACCATTCGGTTTGCTGGTTGCTGTCTTGGCAGACGTAGTGGGACGGTCAGCGTCCTTGTTTCTACACGTTTTGTACCTTGCTGCTGCTTTCTAGTCACCTTCCCCTACATGCAGAATTCTGTAATCTGGCCGCCTACTGACGCAACAAGGGGGCGCTGGACTCTACGCGTTCGTCTTGCTTCTTTTCAATCGGTTTGATTCAGACTCGCCAGATAGTTCGTCCCCTACCTACACTCCTTTCGTGATTGCTGCGGAACCACAAGGTATGTTAACATGCGTGGGACTGCTGGGCAACGTCAGTTTTCTTACCGGGCTCGTTCCCATTCAACTAGTGACAATAGTCGTGCTAAGTACTACGTAGTCATTACTCCTACATGGTCTTCTATTATTTTTCTGTCGTGGGCTGACGCACGTACTATAGTTAACGAGCCTTCCTTTTTTGGTGTATTAAAGTACAAAAAGTTTCATCGGTTTGAGGAGGCCCAGCACTATTGTCTTTGGCATAGCCAGACAGATATTGGGTTTCACACCGGTCCTACTGGTCCTCCCGCTGAGCATCCTACTGGAGATATCACTCCTACCTTTGTGACTCCTCTACCTTCTCCTATCCGTGAAACTGCCTCTTCTTTATCTTCTAACGTTTCCCCTATAACATTGGAGTTTGGTTCCTTGTCCATTACGGTTACTAAGAAAGAGTAAATTATTATTTCCTACTCAGTGGAGTGGTTGCATGTAAACTTTTCTGCTTTATTATTTCTTACCCATTTTGGTGGTTGAGTGTTTTCTTTTGTTACTACCTTTGTTGTTTTCTTTTACTTACTTTTTACGGCATCTTCCTACTTTCTTGTACCTTGTTCATTACTTTACCTTATTTTTCCATAATGGCCTCTAATCATTCTCTGGGGGGTGGTATGTCACCTATTTCCCAACGTATGTCAGGTAATATGGTGGAGATGTCCACTAACACGGACTTACCTTCTACTACTAATAATGTTAATGCTAGACGGGAATTGGATACTGTGCACCATCTTACCCCTCAAGGTGATTCCCTACGTACTAGAATATCACCTCCTGCTACCCCTTCCTTCTACTTGCGCCGTACCCCTTCTGGAGCCCCTCTAACTCATGAGGAGCGGGTACGTACGTGTTACTAGGGCTCAAAGGGAAGCATCCCTTCCCCCTACATATACCCCAGCCCCAGTGGCTACAGCAGCCCCTACTGATAATGCAGCTCCTACTACTGCAGTTTGTGTTGCCCCTACTGCTCCTTCTGTTACTACGACTTCATATGTGCCTCCTTATGGTTTGGGTCGTAGTCAGGCTCCTATGGGCCCTAGTGGTCGTCCCAGCGCTGTGCCCACCAGTCCCCCTGTCGCCTGGTCCTACCCTGATACCGCTTATGAGGCTGCACAAGCTCCATCGTGTGTGGCTGATTTAGAAATAAATAGTGATTTTAGTACCTTGTTAAGCCTCCCACGGTCCTTAATTTAGGACTTTGTCCTAAATTAAAGACCAATTTACTATAACCGAGGTACCGGGGGGGGGGTCACTATATGGACCGTACCCCATGTGGACCGTACCCGGCATGATGTACCCGACCCGTGGTACCGGCACATGGTACCCGGATTCCGTACCCGGGTACCGGGTATAATGGCGGGAAAGTAGGTACCTCGACCAAAAATATAACCGATTTTGGAGCGAAAAAGTGGGTGCGGGAATGATCTGAGGTGGATATGGCGACCTGACAATCGTGGCCGGCGTTTTCACGTGCGTTTATCATTTCGGGCGCCCAGTAGCAAAAACGAAAGGTCGTTGGTTATGCTTAAAGGCTGTGAAATTTTCTGCGCAAGTTTTTATGTGTAGCGCTGTAGCACAGCGGCACAACACAAATGGGTCGCAGATCGCCTGCTCGCGGAGGGTCGATTTTGGCACAAACATGTTAGTGTATTAGCAATGGTGGTGCGAATCAAGCCAGGAAATTTTGTGGACGATTTTGATTGTAGTCTGGAGTTTATAAACGGAGTATTTGACATGGGAGCGCCTGGGCCGTGATATTCTTGCCCGATTTCCATTGTCGACCATGTTTTAGGGACGTTCAGGCTGGGCAGCGAGCGCACCTTATAGGTCTTCACTTTCGGTATTTCTTGGACCTAGAACGCAGCACAAGCGTGGTTTATATCATTTTCGAACCGGTTGGCCAGCTTTGGTGCGCTCAGCTCTCGGAAAGCTGACCTCGCTGCGGATTTTAGCGACTTTTTTGCAACCATCTGGAATGAGGCGACGTAAGTAGCAGGTACGTGCCGGGGTGCCCTAGATCATGAGTGTAACTGGCAACGCTGTCGTGGTGTTTTGAGTCAGTAAGCTATGCCTAAAAAGAGGGGACGCTCTCTGTGCACATAACTGTCACACATAGTTGGTTTACGTCATACAACTTTTTACGTCTCTATCTTCGTCGTCCGCTGCAGCTAAAACACACATGCGTAAGAGCAGTTTTACTCATGTGTTAGTTATAAACCATGGTCCTATGGCCTGCAGTCGTTCAGGGTGTTCTCAGACAGTATATACAATATGGTTTACGTGTTACATGCACCCTGAATTGGCTCACAAAGCGTTGCATGTTAGCACAACGTTGTTCTGTAACTTGATTTGGCTGCATTCATGTGTTAGTTGCAATGCAAATGCAATGTTTTTTCATCGCTGGGTGGTGGCCAGCATGTCCGTGATGTCAAAGAAGGTGTGGCATATGCTTAGAGAAAGTTTACCGCAAGGGGTGGGCCATGTTCAAGCCGGGCAACCTCAGCAACCATGCAACCGTATATTGCATTACCTGCACCATCTGTGACACCGTTAAGCACGCGTATATATAGAGGCAGCCACAGCAGGGTATGGCCTTGTTATACGCTGCCCCGCCATCCCAAGGCCTCGTAGGGTCCCCTAGCGCTTGTAAGATGCTCAAGGGACCGTGTGGATAGCATGGTCATGCGTTGACACTAATTGGTCCTATTGGTCCTAAAATCTCATTTTGACCAAATTCGCGGTTTGAGGCCTGCCATGGGCCAGGGTCCACTCAGGCACTAAATGTAATTATTTGAGCCCAGGTTTTTGTCCAAAATTCAAAAAGTGTGTTATCTGTCAGTGGTAAAAATGCCAGGGTCAAAATTTGATGTTTGCACATATATTTTTTAATTCAAACTGGTCCTAAAATAAGGACTTTTCTTGGGAACATGGACACTTACATGATAAGAATTATGACCACTACGCCTACTCGTCTGTTAGGGAAGAATATACTGTTCCATACATGTATGGTCATGCACCTGAAGCTGTGGCTCCTTCCAAACCTCTGGTTAAAACCTATCCCAGCCCCACGTTCCTACCTCCCTTTGTATCGGATGAGGATGGTGGGCCTATTGGTACATATGACCCTGCCCACCCCCCTAAGCCCCCCTCTCTACCTTTGTTTGCTAATATCCCTATTAATATCCTTGTTGGATGGGTTATTAAGTCTACCCCCCAACAATTCTTTACCTTTGTCATGCTACTAACTCAGAATACTGAGTCCTGGCAAAACCATAGTAGGTGGCGCCTACCTGATTCAGTGCTAGTTCCACACTACCTTACTAGTAACCTGGATCACGTCTGAACTAGCTACTGTTATTCAGTGTTCGAGTCGCTTGCCTCCCATGCCTACCCCAACTCTGTCGCTGAGTTATTTAAGCGTCTAGAAAGTCACCTAGTCCCGCCAGATTCAGATTGGCAGGACAGGTTGGCCTAGTTTGGAACCCTCCAGCAGGGTACAAAGTCCTTTAAAGACTATATGAAAGAATTTGATTCACAAATGGTTAGGATTAGGGATCTGTCGGGTTCAGAGGTCCGTGCCCGTTATCTGCAGGGTCTTAACAAGCCTCTCCTCCGTGAAGTTAAACGTGAAATTTCTGCCTACCGCTTTCGTGATCTACCTCTTAAGCTGGTTCGCCAGCATCTCCTACGCGTGGCAGATTTCTTCACTACCCCTTTTCCTACCCGTACTCGTGTGCACAGTGAACAGCCATACGGCGTATAATACGCCGTATGGCGCGTATTATACGCCATACGCAAGATTTCCGTATGAAAATGGGAAAGTGCGTATTTTTTGCGTATTGCGTATTTTTTGCGTATTTTTTGCGTTAGAACCTCGTTCGAAGTAGCTTCTGGCATCATTTTGGACGGCACGTGGAGCCGGAACTAGATGCAGGTGCCAAGCTGGCCGTGCATGTACGACTGTACGTGCATTGCTGCAGATTGCTGCGTGTCGGACTAGGGTCTAGGAGACGAAGGACGAGGAAATTAGGTGACGAAGTTACACCCTCCGCATTGGTAGATTTACTAAATAATTATGAGGCTGGGCGCCGGCCACCTGCAAACGATAAATAAAACAAAAGATTTTCAATTAACTAATTCCTGAGTGTACTCCCCTGTAGTTTTTCTAGCTACCAAACAAACAAAGAACGTGTAAATAAATATTCTTAGACTGCCAAGAGCTCTTCTTTTGCGGTAAAAAACAAAGAAATATGAAATCTCTGGCTGAAAAATGTGCTTTTACTAGCCGTAAGAGCAGTGCATCCGGCTGGGTTATACAAAACAAACAAAGAATTATTAAATTTTGCAGCCAGTTCAACGGTTGTTCGGTAACCAAACAAACAAACTAATAATTAATTAATTGGGCGGGCACGGTAGCACTTTCAACCAATAAAACGCTATTGTCTAATTCCGAAGGGCCTTTCGGCTGAACTGATTAAAACTACCAATGCGGAGGGTGTATGTTGTCTGCCAACAAGGGCGCGCATCTGGCACCTAACATTTAATCGTAGCACAATTGACATCCAGGCACCATGGCTAGCGACGGTGATGGTGTGGGTCTATGGAACACGATGATAATGGGGCCGACGAGATGCAGGCCGTATTCGAGACTGTCTGGACACACATCATGAAAGAACAGACTCTCAACAAGAAAGGGCAGCCGACAGGTAACTACTAGCTCAGTGACGTGCACACTTTTGGATGCAAAATTCTCGGGTTCTACCACCCGAGCAAGGCTAGCACCCGCCATATCATGGGCGCTACGTATGCGAAGGAGGCAAGAGTGAGCGAGTGCAAGAGGCCGCCGGAGGCATTACGTCGCAGGCTGCGGGGTATTTGGTGTGACTCGCGATGCACATAAATGCCTTATTTAGCCATGCAGGCTGCTGCTAGCCAGCCACCGTACCATATGTGTTAATTAATGGTTTAGGGAAGCTGGGTCGGGTTGCTGGCATGCATGCTATCCTGCACGCTAGCCACATTGTTGGCAGCCCGTATGGATTCTTGCTTCATGTAGATCAATATTGCATGGTGGCCTACCACGAGTAGGCAAGATGTCTGTTTCTGGCACAATGTCTTATTACTTTTGGCAAGTTGGCCGACTGACCATGTGCAGTATTTCAGTCCTAGTATAGCCATTCCATGCAGTGATGGCATGGTTTTTTAACTTCAACATACAGTAATGGTGGCAGCGATCTCTATACCACTGCAAGTGTCAATGTGCATGCATATCTACTTGTGTTATTATCCTTTTCAGGTGTGCACTGATTGTGCATACAACTTTGTTATTTTGTGCTATTTATAGACATTATTAATAACAACAGATGTACAATGCTTGTATTTGTAGGCATGCAGCGAGGGCAACGGCAATATTATGTGATGATGTGTTAAATAAAGGCAAGTGGTGTTGCAAGAACACAAAAAAAAACATGCCTGATTGGTCAGAATGTTGAAGAACCCCCTGAACCATGCAAAAAACAGCATTTTCAAGAGTCCCCGTATGATTTGCGTATTATACCCCGTATGGCGTATTATACACCATACCCATGGGCCCCGTATGATTGCGTATTGCGTATGGCTGTACACTGCGTGTGCATAACCTTATTCTCTCCCCTGAGGAAGAATCCTCCTACGTTGAAGAACTAGATATATGTGTTATTGATATTTCTGCTCTTGATGTATCCCACATTACTTGTTATCACTGTAAGGAGGTTGGGCATCTTAAACGGGAGTGTCCTAAATGTTTGTCAGGTGCTCCCCCTCATCCTGATGCCCGCCCCCCTCTTGCCCCTCAGAGGGCCCCTATTCGCCCTACCCTAGGCCGTTCGTCTACCACTACCCCCAACCCTAGGTTGAATGCTTTGCAAGCAGCCTCCCCTGGGGTTCCCTACTCTGATTTGCCTCCCGAACCCTCTTCCTTCCCTCGTGAATCTCCACCAGTGGCCTTTTCGCCGGGGTCTCTACCAGGGTTCTCTCCTGTGGATTATGGGGGGGAGGGGAAACAGCTAGTAGACCTGTCAGCCGGGGGTAACCTAGGCAGGTCCATAGTGCCCCGTTAATCAATAGTACAAATTTTTGTTTACCTGTATTTGTTACTACTGTGGATGCTAATTCTACCTTTCCCTCTCGTGTTAGGCCACTCATGTTTTTAAAGGGTGGTTTAACTGTTCCTTTCTCTGTTGTAGATCCCTTCCTACACAGTAACGACTTACTTAATGTTTCTGTTCTTGTTGATAGCGGTGCAGCCAGCTCATTTGTGAGTGAGGCATTGGTTAGTGTGACGATTTAGGATTAACGCCTACACCTCACCCTATACCTGTTACTGTACATTACGCTGATGGCCGTACTAGTCACTCACCCGGTACAGTCTCCCTACCCCTTGTTATTCAGGGTCGTCCCATTCATCTGGTGGCTGCTACAGGCCCTATCACCACTGCCGATGTGCTGTTAGGCCTGGATTGGCACCAGGATAGTAAAATTACTATTAACTATGATACGATAGTAATTTGGTTACCTGATAACACCTACTGGCTACCTGAACGCCACTATAAAAGTGAGAAATTATCCTTGGTGGATATTACCCCTGTACCTCCTTCCGAACCTATTGTACGTTCCACTTCTGAAGTATTAATGTCTGAAACAGAACTACGAGCAGAACTTAAGGAAAATGGTTACCTACTATGTATGTTCCTACAATTAGAAGTTGAGAAGGTTGACTGTCCTACCAATACAGTACGTGTATGAAATAGGAGTAGGATTCAATAAAACAGAATTAGCCAGATATATGGCTGTAATAGATTAGTCGAAGGTCTTTGAAGAGAAGACCCCTTCTTATCCCCCTCCTCGTTCTGTGCTACACCATGTGGTGGGGACGGTGCGGTACCTACCCATTCTCCGATGTATCAGATGGGTCCTTCCGAGTTGATAGAGTAAAAGAAAATACTTGTTTCTTTGTCAGAGGCTGGATTAATTGAACCTAGTAACTCACCCTATTCTGCGGGTGTCCTACTTGTACCCAAACCTAATGGTAAATTTCGCCTGGTTACCGACTACCGTAAACTAAACGACATTACCGTTAAGTCTAAATATCCCCTACCCAGAATAGATGATATATTTAATAAGGTGAAAGGGTCTACCTGTTTTACTGTGCTAGATTGTGCGGATGGCTTCTGGCAGCTGCGTATTGCTCCAGAAGATTGCCATAAAACCGCTTTTGCCACCCTCTATGGTCACTATCAGTTTAGAGTCGCTGCGATGGGTCTATGCAATTCTCCTGCCTCCTTCCAAATGCTGATGAACGAGGTCCTTAGACCCGTTATGGGCAACTCTAACCTACCGCAAGTCTCTTCTGATCTTAAGGACCCTACCTTCTCTTCTGTCCCTATCTCGGAACATGCTCGTTCCTGTGCCCAAGCCTATTTGGATGACATCCTTATCTATTCCCCCGATTTTGAGGAGACCCACCTCTCTGATGTAAAGAAGGTACTGGATATTATGGCTGCTAATTCTCTGTGGGCTAGAAGGGCCAAGGTTCGGTCTGGGAGAAGTGTACCTTTTCTAGGCCATGTTCGCTCTGATCAAGGTGTTTCTACCGATCCTGACAAGACCAGGTCTATACAGGATTGGCCTACTCCTACGGATGTTAAAAGTGTGCGTAACTTTTTAGGTATTGCTTCTTACTACCGACGATTTATTCCTCATTTTGCCACTATTGCGGCGCCTATCAACCACTTATTAAAGAAAGACATACCTTTTATTTGGAGTGACGAGTGTCAGAAGGCGTTTGAAACATTGATGTCCCTGTTACTCTCTCCTCCTGTTCTCATCCTATACCAGACACCTCCGAACCCTTCGTGGTAGCTACCGATGCTAGTAAAGTAGCTATTGGTGGTGTATTACTCCAGGACCAGGGTAACGGCCTACAGCCTATCGAATACATCTCCAGGACTATGTTGCCAGCTGAACGTAACTATCCGGTGCATCAGCAAGAATTACTAGCTGTTGTATATTGCTGTCATACCTGGCAGCACTTCCTTAAGGGTGCTGAGTTCGACGTGTGCTTAAATGAGCCTTGTGACTCTGACCCACACCGACTAGTGATACAGACTGATCACCGTCCTCTTACCCATCTCTTGTCGCAACCCAACCTTACCCCTAGGCAAGAGCGTTAAATGGAATTCCGAGCACAGTTTGCCCTATCCCGTAGACCTGACTATTCTTTTTTTGAAGACCTGGATGTATTAAATACTACCCGTGTCCCTACCGCGGCTGGCGTGTCTCATTATGGTGCTATTCCGGATGACGAAATGCATTCCTACCTTTTTCATACGGCCGTACGTATGCCGGACCTCCTATCCCATGTCGGGCTGTCGCTTAGGTGTGAGGGCACCCCTGTTACGTTTGTGGGGGGGGAGAGTTAGGTTAAATAGTGCCGAATTAACTTGGGTGCTCGGAAGTGGTTATTCCGGGCAAAATAGTGTTCTGGCCCGATTTGCCTCAGTGGGCAAAAGGTTCCGGCACTATTTAACCTAACTAAAACCTGTGCAACTTGGAGGTCAGACATTCAGGGGTTCGAATCCTCACTGAGGCAGTTCCGGCGCAATATTATTTGCGTGCTCAGCGGCCCAGGCGGATGTCTCGGGCTCTTCGTCCCCCCTCCACGAGGCCAGGTTTTAGTTAGGTTAAATAGTGCCGGAACCTTTTGCCGCCTGAGGCAAATCGGCTGAATTAACTTGGGTGCTCGGAAGTGGTTATTCCGGGCAAAATAGTGTTCCGGCCCGATTTGCCTCAGGCGGCAAAAGGTTCCGGCACTATTTAACCTAACTGGGAGGAATCTGAAAAATCTGAAAAATCTTTTATTTCTGTTGACAGACCCCTTAGTCATGTCTCTACCCGTGCGGGCAAATCCTACAATAATATTGAACCCTTGGGTCCTCCGTTGCTTTTTGGTAAAGCGGTCGCGGATCTGTTCAAACCTACTGTGGATACGGCGATAGCTACTCCTACCTCTGATATGGAACGCCTCATTAGTAGATTTACTGCTACCGAGCCTGAGGCTCTAGCCGCTATTGCTTCTCACCCTCAACAGTTTGGTAAATGCCCTTGTAAGTTTGTAGGTGGTTTCTTATATGTGCTTATTAAAGACAACCCTCCTCAGTGGCGTCTCTACGTTCCACCCATCTGTCGGTCCGGGTTGTTATTCGAGTTGCATGATTTATCTGCCCATCAAGGTAATAAACGGGTAATTGATCTGGTTACTCGTTCCTACTTCTGGCCCTCTCTCACTCGGGATGTAGAGGAATATGTTAGGACGTGTCAATCTTGCCAGGAGATGAAACCTACCAATGTGGGGCAGATAGCAAAACCCCGCACACTACCCGACCCCATTATGCCTTGGGACTCTATTATGATGGACTTCGTTGGTCCTTTCAAAAAGAATTCTAAGGGTAATGCTCAGATAGTTTTTTTGGATCGCCTCACGCGTATGTGCCACTTGGTGCCGTGCCCAGCTCTAGAGCTCACGGCACGGGACTGCGCTCACCTCTACCTTCAGAATGTTTATAGGTATCACGGTTTGAGTAAGCAGTTTATTTCAGATAAGGATAAACTGTTTCCTTCTGATTTCTGGCAGGAGTTCTTTGCTGCCATCGGTACCAAGGTCACTTTTGGTACTGCCTACCACTCTTCCTCCTCCCATTTAGTAGAACGTTTAAACAGAGTCGTGGAGGAGGCCCTCCGCCATTATGTTAACAGTACTGGGAGTGATTGGGAGGACTACCTATGCCCAGTAGAATTTTCTTTGAATAACTGCCCGCAAGCGGCCCATGGATTTACTCCCTTCTTCCTGGACACGGGCAGGCAGCCTCTTACCCCTACCTCTATCATCGCTAGCCCTCTTCGTGATAAAGATATGGTGGCTCGCGATACTATTGCTGGTGTGAATGAGTTATTAGCTAAAATGTGTGATGTTCATGATCGTGCCATCGAGGGCTATCATAAGGCCCAATCTACAGTAAATATTTAGCTAGATTGCGAGCTTCGCTAGATCGCAGGGCCCCATCTAGATAGAAGTAGGAGATTTGGTGCTAGTAGAAGGCCCTCGTGTTGGCCGGTTTGCGCATACGTTCGAGGCGGAACTTAGAGTGAAGCTTCGGGCTGCCTACCTAGGTCCCTTTAGGGTTCTTGCTCGCGTAGGAAATTTCTTGTATGACTGGTTGATATCCCTACTTTCTGGCAGACCTTCTCTCGTACCTTCCACAGGAGCCAGCTAAAATTATATCACCAGAGCACCTTCGCTGGTCGTGAACAGGCTCCTAGCTGCTCCCCTAGAACATAACCCAGAAACGGGTGAGGTGGAGGACGAGGTTGAGGCCATAGTAGCACACCGTGATGTCAAGCGTGGACGGGGTGTGCAGCGCCAGTACAAAATCAAGTGGATGTATTCCTGTGGTGAGGTGGACAGGGTACGTGTGGTATACAGAAGCAGAATTAGACGGGTGCGCCCGCCTTCTTCAAGAATATAAAACCCTACACTCTCTGTAGAACCCCTTTCCCTCCCTCCTTGCCCCTTATCATGCTCTCATTGCTGCTGGCCGGTTGGTTGTCCCGCCCCCGTGCATCAGCCATGACAACGCCTACCACTACCTCCTACGCTGGGCCCTCGGAGGATCCAACCTACGAGATCCTACCAGGCTACCGAGTCTCCCGCCAGTGCGCGCCGGGCGGGCGTGTGTACCATGCTTTGGAGCCGGAGATCGCCCCGGCTGTGCGTAGCGCCTTATTTATGGCGCCCTGGTACGGTCCAGACCCCCAGGACCCCAATCTACTCAACCTGCACTCCAGTTAGGTTAAATAGTGCCGGAACCTTTTGCCCACTGAGGCAAATCGGTCCGTCACACTATTTTGCCCGGAATAACCACTTCCGAGCACCCAAGTTAATTCGGCCGAATTAACTTGGGTGCTCGGAAGTGGTTATTCCGGGCAAAATAGTGTGACGGACCGGCCGAATTAACTTGGGTGCTCGGAAGTGGTTATTCCGGGCAAAATAGTGTGACGGACCGATTTGCCTCAGTGGGCAAAAGGTTCCGGCACTATTTAACCTAACTACTCCTTCGACGACGCGGGTGTGTGCCTACTCGGGTGTGGTCAGGACTGCCCCGGTCTACCTCAGATCGAGGCGGTGCTGAACGGGCCGCGCATTTTCGCCTACCTGTCTACACCGGCCTACCGAGAGCGCATCCGGGTTGTTTTTCGCTGCTTTCCGGAGGACTCCGAGGTCATGTACGACGGTGAGCCATGCGACCTCCAGCGAGCTGTCGAATATATGCAGTACACAGATAACCAGTTTGTCGCGACTTCGTCGTCGGAGCCTCGATCCGGCGGTGTCTACGGAGGTCCTGTCGGCCCTACCTATTACGGACGTCCCGGAGGATGCGCTCCCTCCGTCCCGTGACGAAGCGTCGGGGTCCTACGACTCGGCCACGCCGTCGCCTCGGACGGCTAGCCCCGTGGACGACCCGCCTACCCCTGTGCCGGCGTCACCGCTGGCCATGCCCGTGTACCGGCCGCCACGCGAGAAGCGGACCCGGTCGTCGCTGCGCTGGTCGATTCCATGCAGGAGATGCGCGCGCAAATGCAGGTACTCACGTCGGCCTTCTTGGCTGCTGGTGCGCCTGTCACCGCCCCTACCGCTGTGGTGACTCCTACCGTCGTGTTAGCGCCGCCGTCGTGCCTGTTAGTGCGGTCGTCGCACCTACGCACGAGGTCGTCGCCCCTACCGTCGTGCCGGCTAGTGCCTCCGTCGCACCTATGCACGAGGTCGTCGCCCCTAGTACCGCCGCGCCTGCTAGTACCGCCGTTGCGCCCGCGCGCGAGGTCGTCGCCCCTACCGCCGCTGTTGTCGCGTCGACCCGCGAGGAGCCTGCGCCTGCTCGTGTTGCGGTCGCACCTGCACGCGCTGTCGTCGCTCCTACCTGTGCTGTCGGCGCTCCGGCGCGCGATGCAGTGGTGTCCTCCGGTTTGGTTGCCGAGCCGCGGCCAGTGGTTCCGCCGCCGGCTTCTGGTGGACCCCCTTCTACGTCTACCCTGCCGCCTACTAGTGGTGGTGTCTTACCGTACCGCCGGCTGTGGCGGCCAAGTTGATGGTGGACCAGGCCCGCTTGAGCGTCGTCGTGGGGCAGCGCTCCCTGTTCGCGCAGCTGAACGAGTTGTGCATGGGCGATCCGTTGGAGACTCCGTCGGTTGCGCACAACTGTCCGGTCATCTCTGACCAGGCGCGGTGGTGGGGCATGGCCTGTCGGTGTCAGCGTGTCGTGAGTTGCAGGTCCCCCGGGTGTCTGTGGATGTTGTACAGGTGCCCCGCTCGCTTGCGGCGAGCACTCGTCACGACATCCCCGCGGCTGCTGCTACGCAACCGCGGGACACAGATGTCCCTCCGTTCGGGATGATTGTGCTTCCCGACCCGTTGTACGAGGGCAACTGTTTGGTTCGCCGTCTCGCCTACCGTTGGGCGCGTCATCACAACGACCGCCTTACCTACGCCAGCTGGGCGTGGGCCTACCCTGCTCCCTTGCGCGTGCCGGCATCGGAGGACGCCGTCTTCTTCTACCGCCCACCGCGCTCTCCAGGTCTTCTGGCGACACAGCTGCAGCCCTCCCTGCTGTGGGACGCGTGCCGGCCCGCCCCCCTGCCCGGCCAGGGGCTGGACCATCGGTGTGGTCCGCCTCCCCGCGCGGGGCCCTACCTTTCTACTTTCGGTTCACGGCAGTGCCCCCGGCGTTGGTGAGGCCGAGAGATCTGGCATATTCGTCGGTGGCCGGCCAACATGGATCGGCTTCTCGAGCTTTTCTTCACGACTGTGCAGCTTTCCCAGTTGACTGTGGCCAGCTGTGCCTACCTCCGCATTTTGTGCGTGTGTGCAGTGGAACCCTTTTTCGCTCAATTTTCCTGCGGCCACATTGACTGGGCCAGGATGCAGGTTGTTTTGACACAAAACAGGTATGACTGGGCCTTTCTGGGGTTGTTCCCCGAGGGCGTGTGGGAGGATGTCTACCTTACCATTGACCGCCATGACAACGACGAGGATGTCGTTCATTACCGCGCGTACTTGGATGTGCTGATCGCGACGCGCGGGACCTACCAGGCTGATGGCCAGTAGATAGAGGGCTCTAGGCCCGACCTGAGGGTGTTGTCCCTCGGGTGTATAGAGTCGCCCTCTATGCTTGGCCAGTTGGTTGATTATCCTTGGCACTTGGTGTGAGTATTGTTTCCTACGCGTGTCCTGCCTAGTGCCGTCCCTCCTGGCAAGCCTCCGTGCAAGGCAGCTAGGGGAGCCTCACACCCGGCGTGGTGCTGGTGATCCCTACACCATTTGGGGTGGACCCGAGGTTGACATATTTGCGCTGGGAGCCCTGGGTGGCTAGTTGATTGTGTTGGGTTATAGTTGGGTGCGATAGGTTTTTATTCCTACCGACCTACCTCTGCTTATGATCCAGCGTTTATGCTCCCTTGACGTAGGGAGAGGACTCCCTACCTTTTATGGGGGGGAGGTGTTACGGCGCGTAACAAACTGTGCTATTACGGCCGTAAATTCAGGCCTTACGTTATTGGTGGCCTCAGCTATTCCGAAACAGTCCGTGGTTACGACTGTTGTCTATCCTACGTTTACGTGTGGTTAGGACCCTTTTGTTAGTCGGTCCAGTGACGTGTCAATTGTTCAGTACTGTGGGCCGGTGCAGTCGCGCCGCGCTGCGTACTTTATGGCCTGGACCGTTGGCGCTCTGTGTGTTCTGGACCAGCGCCTCCCTACGGGGCAATAGAATGTTGTCCTGCGTAGATCTACCCTGTCTGTGATCGTACGGGCGAGGGCCATGTTTGGCCCGAGCACGCACGAGGCTGTCGGCCAATTTAGGTGTTGCAATTTCCTTGTGTTGAGAGTTCGACCTTTGATATGGCTTGTTACAGCTAGTCGAACCATGGATGTACGTTATTGCCAGTTAATGTCTAAGTAAATGTGTCAATGGCTCAGTATGCAAACAATTATCGGAAAGCATTAGAGTCGGGAGTTCAACGATCTTTCAGAAAGCAAAACAGGGTTCCTTCTTCTACCGGGTTCGTTAATTTAGGACAGGTCAGGCCCTGGGGTCGAGGTGGAGGAGAAGGACAAGGTCGCAAGACGCACGCTGTACTTGTCTCCCGCCTTAACCAGGTGGAGGGCAAGTGCGGTGTGCTCATGAAGAAGCTTGAAGCCATCACCGCCCACACCGAGGCTCTGGCCACACAGGTCCCAAAGATAGCGGAGCAGACGGCCACCATCGCATCCCAGCCACCCCGGCAGGATGCTGGCGACCTCCCGCCGCTCTCCTACGCGGACCCGGCCTGCTGCGGTCAGCGACCGCCAGGGTGGTCCCACGCGGAATGGGGTCATTTTTGGCGCATTTTGCAAGAAAAAAACGCTAGTTTCAATCGTCCGATATCTTTTTTTCGCGCGAATTTGGCGTCCGATCGCGTATTTTCGAGCTAATTTGGTGTCATAATGCTTAATTCATGTCAATTTGAGCGTACATTCCACATCGAGAGGCTTGAAAGTTAGTAATTCATGTAAATTTTACGTGGAGAGACTCGACATCATCCTAACCTTTGTATTAACCATAGGACGAGCATTGCCAGCGCATGTCCAAGTGCTAACTTTCCCTCACACTTTCGAGGGCCTCTTCCGTAATTTCGCTTCCGCGATCTGCTGTTCCGTTTTCGAGTTCCTCCTCTTCTTATCGATCTCCTTTGCAGGCGCCCAGACTTCCACATCCTTCCAGCTCTTGCCATCCGTCAGCTTTACCACCTTCATCGCGTAGTCCAGCGGCATCCACCACAACTTGTTCTTCAACTTCCCTCCCTTCTCCCCCTCAGCGAAAAACTTAAATGCGACGTCCCTCCACTTGGTGTCGTATCCAGACACCTGCCCATAAAGCATGACGTCTTCTAGCTTGGCATACATTGGCGTAGCCGTATCCTTGTTCCCTGCTTGCATAATGGCTGCAGTCCACCCATCACACCAAAAGGCCTCTGGTGCTCCGAACCCCATTTCCCCGTCCATAAGTCTCATTTCCAACGTGGGCTTGTCATCATCCTCATCGCCCGCCTGACTGTCTTCCGCCCCCTTAGGCTCCTCCCGTCCGGAAGTGTCAGCATGTACAGCCGCTGGTCCGAAGCCCACCGCCACATTAGCCAAGCGAAGTAACTGCTCCACATCCTCATTACCTGCGAGCAAACCGATCATGCCATCAACGCATGACTAAAATCGAGTTAGTAGAAATCGGACTGCCAACCGTAAAAAATCAAAACACTCTACATACCAGAATTCACTCGCAGATTTTTTCTTACCCTTTTTGGCCTTTTCCTTCGACCTCTGCTCGCAGGTAGACCCCGTCTGGGGGTGGGGGGCAGGCGCCGGGGCGGGTTTGGCGGGCTCGGCAACCTTGGCAGTCTTCGCGGTCTTGGGTAACTTCTTGGAAGCAACGCGCTCCTTTCCCCCGTCCTCCTCCTCTCCGCCGCCATCCTCCTCCTCCTTCTCCTCCTCATCGTCCGAATCTGAAAGCACAACTGCTTTTCGACGCCGTTTCTGAGGCAGGGCAGGCTTGGGAGGCTTCCCACCTTGGCCGATTTCTTGGAAGCAACGTGCTCCGCAGCCTTCCCACCCTTGGCGGATTTCTTGGTAGCAACGTGCTGCTCCTCCTCCTCCTCCTCCTCCTCCTCCCCCTCCTCCTCCTCAGCATCGTCGTCCTCCTCCTCCTCCTCCTCCTCAGCATCGTCGTCCGAATCAGCCACTGCCACAACTGGCTTACGAAGCTGCTTCTTCGGTACCTGAGAAATGGCCAGAGTCGGCGGGGGAACCCGAAGCTGCTTCTTCGGTACCTGAGAACTGGGCAGAGGCGCCGGGGTGGGCAGAGTCGCCGGGGGAACCCGAAGCTGCTTCTTCGGAACCTGAAAAACGGGCTGCGACGCGGCAGGCTTGGAAGGCCCACCTCCATCATCCTCAACAAGTGACACGACTGCCCGTCGAGTCACTTGAGAAGCGGGCTTCTTCGCCGCAGGCGGATCCGAATCACCTTCAGGCCCCGTATCTGTTCGGCCTGCTGCGTTCTGACCTCGACGGGGGTCTCTCCGCGGTTAGACCCTCCTGCCGGACCTCCATCCCCTCCATCCCCTCCCTCCAACAACTGTTGGTCATCCCTCTCCACCACGGCGGACAATCCCCCAGCTTCGTGGGAAGCTTTTCGCTTCTTCGCCCTTCCGAGCCTAGGCCCCCCATCACCTTCCCCCTGTTCAAGCCGCTCCCACAATTCACTCCCTTTCCCGATCCTTTCCACTATCTCTTGAAACCCCTTAATCTCCGTCTCGGTACCAAACACGATCACCATCGGTTCGAACCTGGAGAAAAAGTCGTGGGCGCAAGCCTTCAGCACATGATCGTACATCCCGCCCGGTTGGGGAATGTCCGAAGCTTTCGGGCAAGGACCGAACGCCCACCACCTGGACTGAAAGTTACTCCACTTATCACCCCAAATGTTCGCCAAGTTCAGCAGGCTCAGGCACGGAAGGGACCTATAGCCCAAGGGAAAGGGGCGGGCTGAAGCTGAGGCAACCTCGCCTGCCACCTGCTTGACGAGCGACTTGTCATCATCATCACCGTCTAGTTCCTGACAGCAAAACCAGACCCGGCGACGGCCCCAGTCCACACTCTGCCACTCATACTTCACGTCCCACTCCTCCTCCTCCTTCTTCGCCTCCGTCTCCTTCCCCTTCCCCTTCCCCTTCGATCCCTTCTCCAGCCCCTTCACCGGCCCCTTCATCGCCGCCTCCTTCACCCCCCCTTCGAGTAATCCAACTGTTGGAGCGTACTTCCTGAACGCTTCCGGAGCAAAAAGTGCCAAACCCACCGTCTTGTCCTCGCTCTCTTTTAGCAGAATCTCCTGAAAGTCGATCTTGCCATTACTGATATCCTTTCTCGGAATCCTCAGATGTGCGGCGTGTTTTTTGGCTTTAAGAAGGTAGGCGATGTTCCTCGTTATGATGACGGCCACATCCCAAAATTCCCGGTATCTGGCCACAATCTCCTTCCTGCCGACCGGCCGAGCGAGAGGATGGAGATTGAAGACGAGTTCGAAAATATGAGACGCCACAAACTCCTTGCCATTTGCGTCCTTGCATCGCGCTTCCAGCGTCACATCCTCCTTGAATCTGGCGCAAATGGTCAGCCGCAGGCACTCCAGCACATCCTTGGCGATCTCCACCAACTTGGTGAGCTTTTCCGGTCCAACCTGGCAGCTCATGATGCAATCGATCACGGCGTCCATCATAGGAAGGCTGGCCAAGTTCCTGAAAGAAGTCCAAGAGACCTTCTGGCCTTTCTTCTCCCCCTCTGCATTGGCGAATTTGCACCTTTGCATCATCACCTCCTCAGGCGCGGGTTTCGTTGAGGCAGGATCATCAGTCTGCTCCTGTGTCAGACGGAGAAACGTGTTGGCCAGCGTGCGACTGTAAGCGGAATGCACTGAAGCAATGCTGTGGGCCGGCTTTTTCTTTCCTTCTGCTTCCTCCTCGTGTACATCCACCGCTGCCGGCTCCACATTCCCTTCCCTTCCCCCCGCTTGCCGCATAGCCGGGAGGATGTACGTGAGCAGATTGGTGTAGTGGCCATCCGCAATATAGTGGCCCTTCCCACGCGTGACTTTGCCGTATAGATATAGCTTGTTGTAGTTCCACACGTCAAGCAACGCCTGGCCCAGCGTACGATCCGCCACGGCTAAGTCCTCCGAATTCGCCCCCTTGGCGATGTCGAACAGCTTCTCCAGCTTGCCGGTCAGCACCGCCTGCGACATCAATTAACATCGAGCGAGCAACGACAAAACTCAGTCATAAAAGGCGAGGGGTATAGCTGCGGATAGACCCTAACAAAATTCGAAAAAGAAACGGCCGACAATACGCAACGAAAATTCCAACAAAAAAAAGGAGAGGGTCTAGCTGCAGCGAGACCCTCGCAAAAAACTTGAAGCGCACACAAAAAACAACCACGAAAATTCCGAGGGTCTACCCGCAGCTAGACCCTGCCAAAATAGATAGCTTACATCTTCTTTTGCCTTAGGTAGATTTCGCAGCTCACTCCACGACGGGAGCAGGTCGCCACCCTTGAGAAGAATGACGTTCGTACCCATGTAACCACCACGGAATTTCCGCAACAGGTCCTGGAAGGCGTGCTCCGCCTCCTTAGGAGTATTTGCGAAATTGGACTCCGCCCCACCCTCGCACATCATTGCCCGAACCTCTCCCCACCCGCCATCCGGCCCCCTGAGAAACGACTTTAACCCCTTAAAGTAGTGGTTCCCATCCACCACCGCGTACCGGAGAACCAGATACGGTACCGGTACCCGTTCCTCAAAAAATTTCGGATCGTAGGACTTCATCGCAGTATTGCACAGCAGGTTGAAAACCCGACTGCCCTCGATCTCCTGAGGCAAAACTGCTTCCACCTCGTCCACCCTGGCGTAGGTACGCCACTCAAGTCCTCTCGCGAGGAAAGAGGTGGTGGACTCCGTGTTAAGCCACACGTCGACTTCAGTATCCGAAAGGGGCCGGAAGTACCTGGACCCCACATCCTCCGCGTCAATCTTGGCGCCGTGGTAATGCTTCAGCCACTTGACGAAATCCGGCATGCACAAGATTTGCTTGTCGAACAGGTCAGGTTGAGATTCGGCAAGCGCCTGGAAAGGGAACTGCCAGACCGGGACAACAACCTTGAAGTGCAAGGCGTTGTCCCGCGCATTGAGGAGAATGCGGCCGTTCTCCTTAATGGTTTCAAGGTTTAAACGCCGCTGCCTCAAAGCCTCTGGCAAAATAAGCGCGTTGACCGTCTGGATCCGCATACTGAAACATCCGGTCTGCTTAAAATCGGCCGGCCGAATCCAACGCGTTTCCCTGAGAGTATTGGCCTTCCGGATGTTCTGGTCCCTGACCTCCTTGTTCGAGTCGACCTTTTTCGAAGGCTTCCAGCTTTCAATGATAGGGTCGGTGTCCGGGTTCCCACTGCTCGTGAGCACCCCCTCCTTAAAAAGCTTGTTGAGTGACCGGAGCAGCTCAAGAAAGGGGGAGAACTCGGGCCAGTTTGGCAGGTCATCGACGTCCGCCATCCGCCTACTCGAGCAGTACTTGAGCATATCCTTCACCAGCGCGAACACGGCGTCATGACCAGGTAACTTCTTCTCCACCGTGGCGTCTTCGTCCCCCCCGTCATCCTGAAGTAAAAAATCGAAAAGGACCGCAGGATTTGCTCAAGTCAGTAATATTTAGGCCGACCACGACATCCTGTTCAGGGACGAACAAAGTTCTGTTGGAATAATACCTTACTGACACTAAACACCAAGTCCCGCAGCCAGTCAGCGTCTACCCGCAGCGAGAGGTCTAAATTTTCACAACAATCGTACCTGTCCAGTTTTCTGCTGCTTCTTGGCCTCCTTAGCCTTCTCCTTCTCCGCCTTCTTCGCCTCCTTCTCCGCCGCCTTCGCCTCCGCGTTCTTCTTACTGTTGGCCTTTGCCACCGCATTCAGCGCCCTTTTTCCCTCAGCGGCCCGACGACGAAAATCAGCCTTCATGAATTTCTCGATCTTGTCAACCTTTGCCTCTGAGTACTCCTTAGGCTGCCACTTGAAATTCTTGGTGGCTTTCGACTTCACCAGATTTACAAATTCATATGCCAATTCACTCTTAAAGGTAGCGCACCCAACACCTCCGTATCGAAATCGGCATCGACTTCCGCCTCAAGTCGTGTCAGGTACTTGCGAAACTCGGACCCCGCAGGTCCCTCCGAATCGACGCCATCGGGCGGAGACTTAAGCATGATCAGGCCAACAGCAATAATATGATCCTTCGCAACCTTCTTGCGGGAATCCAGCTTTTCCCTTTCATGCTCAGTCAATGGAGGCTTCGCCGCCTTCCCCCCCGCAGTACCCCCAGCGACAGCCCCCGCCTGCATGACAAAAAAAAACGAACAAGAAGGGACTTGACCTCAGTTCGATTGTTGCACCATCGTCTCTCTGCGGAGATACCCCTCAGCACGAAAAAAATCACACGAACTCGCGGCGGATGAACGTACCTGCACAGCCACTTCTCCCTCAGCGTCTCCCCCATCCTCATCTCCTCCAGCGTTTTCATCCCCCCCATCCTCATCTCCTCCAGCGTTTTCTTCCTCTCCGGCAGCGCCTGCTGAGGCCAAACCCCCCGCCTGTCAACACCGAATACGACAGCTCATTGGAAATCAAAATTAGTCGACATTTGTATATTTCGCATAATGCGCTCACTAAAACTTCAGGCGAAATGCAGACATCCGGATATCGTTTAATGCTTACCATTTCCATCTCGAGTCCAGACCAAATACCAGCACTGTCAACAGCCATCGCCGCAGCCGCCCCCTGAAAAAAGACAACAGATTGGTTGGGGGCACCGTTGAAATTAGCCGAACATGTCAGTCTCAATAAAAGGGTGAGGGTCTACCTGCAGCTAGACCCCATGTAAGATGCTCGTGGAAACTCGACGGACAAGCACCCACCTTATCAACCAAGTCTGACAAATTAGGTAAATCCTCCGATACGTCCCCTGGCATGGAGCCCCCCTGCATGATATGACAGGACAAACCATGAAGGTTGGTCAGCATATAGAGCCCTATTCAGGGAATGGAAACAACCCAAATCGATAAACGATATCGGCAAGTTAACGTACCGAAACGTAGAACTTCCACCTCCTCAAAATCTTCCCCAAAGGCCATATCGGCACTTGATGGGCTCTCTCCTTTTCCAGTTGCCGCCTCAATTCCGCCTCGAAGAACAACTCGAGGGACTGCCAATGGCCTCCCGCCTCTAAATCAGACCACTCCGTGTCTGTCTTGGTTCGGATACTCTGGAGACAATCAACCAACGAGATTTGATCCAACCATTCCTGGACGACTTCCCGGTATGGCTTATATGTCTGAATAACATGGAAGTCCTCCCGGTGCCGGAAACTTTGGATCACCTGTCCAGCCCAATCCAAAAAGAAAGCGACCGCTTCCCGCGAAAGGCTGGCGTCCGGGCTGACAAGAAAGTCAGTCCGCCACTTAACAAAAGATTGCAGTAAGTGGTCTCTTGCCATGTCCAAATGCGCGATCACTTCATGTGCGCGCTCCTCCAATCCTCCTACGTCATTCATTCTTCCCGGCACAATTACGATAAGTCACTGTTGGACGTGTCAACAAATCCTTGCCTGACAATATCAAACACTTCATCTTCCGACAGTGAAGCCCTCGAATCCGCTCTCATATCTCCAGTCATGAGTTTAAAGAGCTGATGCAACGCAGTGGTTTTCAAGGTTTCCATATAGGAAGCCTCGATGCATGTGAAGCCAATGTGGACCTCGAACTTTTCAACCTCATCAAAGAGCGTCGACCATATTAAAGCACGACGGGGAAAGTAACGTCCGACATCCTCCTTCAGATTAAGGATGCACGACTGCGCGATCTTCAAAACCTCATACATGTCGTCACCAACGACCCTCTTCCCATGAATGGCTCGCTGTGTGGCTTCGAACAATGCAAGACGGCCCAGGCGGTCGTTCTTCCAAATTATGTTCTGACTGGACGGACACGGCGACGACACCGGACTTCTCTGCAAACGCTATCTCGGCCGAAAGAAAGCGGATCAAGCCTCTCAAGCCCTTTTCGGCTTTACGACTCACCCCAGACTCAGACTCAGCCTGAGCCAGGTACTGTTTCAGAATGGCCAGCGTGTCGGGCTGCAGACAACAAGAGTAAAAAAAAGGCCACACATCCGTCGTCGTCAACAACCTTAACTCCTAGGTCAACGTCTCTCCGCAGCTAGACCCTTACGATCAATGTATGACATAAAATCCCACCCTTTCTACGATACACACACGCCGTTCAAGCCATCTGAAAAATGTACGTCTCACATTAATAAACATACCTGATAATCGACTGAAAATCCTTCGTGAAGAAGGGGTGGGCTCCCGTTCTCGTCCTTCTCCCCCTCAACTGCCTTCGCAGCCTCCTCCTCCTTCCTCGCAGCCTCCTCCATCTTCCTCGCGGCCTCTTTCCGCCTTCATCCTCTCCTGTCGCATCTGCACAAAAAAGGCCGTCTAGCACCGCCGCACAGGTCAATTAACATTCAGCGAGCAACGACAAAATCAGTCATAAAAGGCGAGGGGTATAGCTGCGGATAGAACCCTAACAAAAATTCGAAAAAGAAACGGCCGACAATACGCAACGAAAATTCCAACAAAAAAAAGGAGAGGGCTAGCTGCAGCGAGACCCTCGCAAAAAACTTGAAGCGCACACAAAAAACAACCACGAAAATCGAGTCTACCGCAGCTAGACCTGCCAAATAGATAGCTACATCTTCTTTGCCTTAGGTAGATTTCGCAGCTCACTCCACGACGGGAGCATCAGTCGCACCCTTGAGAAGAAATGACGTTCGTACCCATTTAACCACCACGGAATTTCCGCAACAGGTCCTGAAAGGCGTCTCGCTCTCCTTAGGAGTACTTGCGAAATTGGACTCCGCCCCACCCTCGCACATCATTGCCCGAACCTCTCCCCACCCGCCATCCGCGCCCTGAGAGAAACGATTTAACCCCTTAAAGTAGTGTTCCCATCCACCACCGCGTACCGGAGAACCAGATACGGTACCGGTACCCGTTCCTCAAAAAATTCGGATCGTAGGACTTCATCGCAGTATTGCACAGCAGGTTGAACACAACCCGACTGCCCTCGATTCCTGAGGCACATGACGCGCCACCTCGTCCACCTGGGTAGGTACGCCACTCAAGTCCTCTCGCGAGGAAAGAGGTGGTGGACTCCGTGTTAAGCCACACGTCGACTTCAGTATCCGAAAGGGGCCGGAAGTACCTGGACCCCACATCCTCCGCGTCAATCTGCCCGTGGTAATGCTTCAGCACCTTGACGAAATCCGGCATGCACAAGATTTGCTTGTCGAACAGGTCAGTTGAGATTCGGCAAAGCGCCTGAAAGGGAACTGCCAGACCGGACAACAACCTTGAAGTGCAAGGCGTTTCCCGCGCATTGAGGAGAATGCGGGCGTTCTCCTAAATGGTTCAATGGTTAAACGCCGCTGCCTCAAAGCCTCTGCAAAATAAAGCGCGTTGACCGTCTGGATCCGCATACTGAACATCCGGTCTGCTGAAAATCGGCGCGGCCGAATCCAACGCGTTTCCCTGAGAGAATGGGCCTCGGAGATGTTCTGGTCCCTACCTCCTTGTTCGAGTCGAGCCTTTTTCGAAGCTTCCAGCTTCAATGATAGGGTCGGTGTCCGGGTTCCCACTGCTCGTGAGCACCCCTCCTTAAAAAGAGCTTGTTGAGTGACCGGTAGCAGCGTCAAGAAAGGGGAGAACTCGGGCCAGTTTGGCAGGTCATCGACGTCGCCATCCGCCTACTCGAGCAGTACTTGAAGCATATCCTTCACCAGCGCGAACACGCGTACATGACCAGGTAACTTCTCTCCACCGTGCGGTCTTCGCCCCCCGTCATCCTGAAGTAAAAAATCGAAAAGGACCGCAGGATTTGCTTCAAGTCAGTAATATTTAGGCCGACCACTGACATCCTGCTTCAGGGAACGAACAAAGTTCTGTTGGAATAATACCCTTACTGACACTCAACACCAAGTCCGCAGCCAGTCAGCGTCTACCCGCAGCGAGAGGTCGTAAATTTTCACAAACAATCGTACCCTGTCCAGTTTTCTGCTGCTTCTTGGGCCTCCTTAGCCTTCTCCTCTCCGCCTTCTTCGCCTCCTTCTCCGCCGGCCTTCGCTCCGTGTCTTCTTACTGTTGGCCCTTGCCACCGCATTCAGGCCCTTTTTCCCTCAGCGCCGGACGACGAAAATCAACCTTCAGAATCTCTTCGGATTCTTTCTCAACCTTTTTGCCTTGAGTATACTCACATACCCAGAAATTTCACCTCGCAGATTTTTTCTTACCCTTTTTGGCCTTTTCCTTCGACCTCTGCTCGCAGGTAGACCCCGTCTGGGGGTGGGGGGCAGGCGCCGGGGCGGGTTTGGCGGGCTCGGCAACCTTGGCAGTCTTCGCGGTCTTGGGTAACTTCTTGGAAGCAACGCGCTCCTTTCCCCCGTCCTCCTCCTCTCCGCCGCCATCCTCCTCCTCCTTCTCCTCCTCATCGTCCGAATCTGAAAGCACAACTGCTTTTCGACGCCGTTTCTGAGGCAGGGCAGGCTTGGGAGGCTTCCCACCTTGGCCGATTTCTTGGAAGCAACGTGCTCCGCAGCCTTCCCACCCTTGGCGGATTTCTTGGTAGCAACGTGCTGCTCCTCCTCCTCCTCCTCCTCCTCCTCCCCCTCCTCCTCCTCAGCATCGTCGTCCTCCTCCTCCTCCTCCTCCTCAGCATCGTCGTCCGAATCAGCCACTGCCACAACTGGCTTACGAAGCTGCTTCTTCGGTACCTGAGAAATGGCCAGAGTCGGCGGGGGAACCCGAAGCTGCTTCTTCGGTACCTGAGAACTGGGCAGAGGCGCCGGGGTGGGCAGAGTCGCCGGGGGAACCCGAAGCTGCTTCTTCGGAACCTGAAAAACGGGCTGCGACGCGGCAGGCTTGGAAGGCCCACCTCCATCATCCTCAACAAGTGACACGACTGCCCGTCGAGTCACTTGAGAAGCGGGCTTCTTCGCCGCAGGCGGATCCGAATCACCTTCAGGCCCCGTCTCTGTTCGGCCTGCTGCGTTCTGACCTCGACGGGGGTCTCTCCGCGGTTAGACCCTCCTGCCGGACCTCCATCCCCTCCATCCCCTCCCTCCAACAACTGTTGGTCATCCCTCTCCACCACGGCGGACGATCCCCCAGCTTCGTGGGAAGCTTTTCGCTTCTTCGCCCTTCCGAGCCTAGGCCCCCCATCACCTTCCCCCTGTTCAAGCCGCTCCCACAATTCACTCCCTTTCCCGATCCTTTCCACTATCTCTTGAAACCCCTTAATCTCCGTCTCGGTACCAAACACGATCACCATCGGTTCGAACCTGGAGAAAAAGTCGTGGGCGCAAGCCTTCAGCACATTATCGTACATCCCGCCCGGTTGGGGAATGTCGAAGCTTCGGGCAAGGACCGAACGCCCACCACCTCTCTGAAAGTTACTCCACTTATCACCCCAAATGTTCGCCAAGTTCAGCAGGCTCAGGCACGGAAGGGACCTGCCCAAGGGAAAGGGGCGGGCTGAAGCTGAGGCAACCTCGCCTGCCACCTGCTTGACGAGCGACTTGTCATCATCATCACCGTCTAGTCCTGACAGCAAAACCAGACCCGGCGACGGCCCCAGTCCACACTCTGCCACTCATACTTCACGTCCCACTCCTCCTCCTCCTTCTTCGCCTCCGTCTCCTTCCCCTTCCCCTTCCCCTTCCCCTTCTCCAGCCCCTTCACCGGCCCCTTCATCGCCGCCTCCTTCACCCCCCTTCGAGTAATCCAACTTTTGGAGCGTACTTCCTGAACGCTTCCGGAGCAAAAGTGCCAAACCCACCGTCTTGTCCTCGCTCTCTTTTAGCAGAATCTCCTGAAAGTCGATCTTGCCATTACTGATATCCTTTCTCGGAATCCTCAGATGTGCGGCGTGTTTTTTGGCTTTAAGAAGGTAGGCGATGTTCCTCGTTATGATGACGGCCACATCCCAAAATTCCCGGTATCTGGCCACAATCTCCTTCCTGCCGACCGGCCGAGCGAGAGGATGGAGATTGAAGACGAGTTCGAAAATATGAGACGCCACAAACTCCTTGCCATTTGCGTCCTTGCATTGCGCTTCCAGCGTCACATCCTCCTTGAATCTGGCGCAAATGGTCAGCCGCAGGCACTCCAGCACATCCTTGGCGATCTCCACCAACTTGGTGAGCTTTTCCGGTCCAACCTGGCAGCTCATGATGCAATCGATCACGGCGTCCATCATAGGAAGGCTGGCCAAGTTCCTGAAAGAAGTCCAAGAGACCTTCTGGCCTTTCTTCTCCCCCTCTGCATTGGCGAATTTGCACCTTTGCATCATCACCTCCTCAGGCGCGGGTTTCGTTGAGGCAGGATCATCAGTCTGCTCCTGTGTCAGACGGAGAAACGTGTTGGCCAGCGTGCGACTGTAAGCGGAATGCACTGAAGCAATGCTGTGGGCCGGCTTTTTCTTTCCTTCTGCTTCCTCCTCGTGTACATCCACCGCTGCCGGCTCCACATTCCCTTCCCTTCCCCCCGCTTGCCGCATAGCCGGGAGGATGTACGTGAGCAGATTGGTGTAGTGGCCATCCGCAATATAGTGGCCCTTCCCACGCGTGACTTTGCCGTATAGATATAGCTTGTTGTAGTTCCACACGTCAAGCAACGCCTGGCCCAGCGTACGATCCGCCACGGCTAAGTCCTCCGAATTCGCCCCTTGGCGATGTCGAACAGCTTCTCCAGCTTGCCGGTCAGCACCGCCTGCGACATCAATTAACATCGAGCGAGCAACGACAAAACTCAGTCATAAAAGGCGAGGGGTATAGCTGCGGATAGACCCTAACAAAATTCGAAAAAGAAACGGCCGACAATACGCAACGAAAATTCCAACAAAAAAAAGGAGAGGGTCTAGCTGCAGCGAGACCCTCGCAAAAAACTTGAAGCGCACACAAAAAACAACCACGAAAATTCCGAGGGTCTACCCGCAGCTAGACCCTGCCAAAATAGATAGCTTACATCTTCTTTTGCCTTAGGTAGATTTCGCAGCTCACTCCACGACGGGAGCAGGTCGCCACCCTTGAGAAGAATGACGTTCGTACCCATGTAACCACCACGGAATTTCCGCAACAGGTCCTGGAAGGCGTGCTCCGCCTCCTTAGGAGTATTGCGAAATTGGACTCCGCCCCACCCTCGCACATCATTGCCCGAACCTCTCCCCACCCGCCATCCGGCCCCCTGAGAAACGACTTTAACCCCTTAAAGTAGTGGTTCCCATCCACCACCGCGTACCGGAGAACCAGATACGGTACCGGTCGCCGTTCCTCAAAAAATTTCGGATCGTAGGACTTCATCGCAGTATTGCACAGCAGGTTGAAAACCCGACTGCCCTCGATCTCCTGAGGCAAAACTGCTTCCACCTCGTCCACCCTGGCGTAGGTACGCCACTCAAGTCCTCTCGCGAGGAAAGAGGTGGTGGACTCCGTGTTAAGCCACACGTCGACTTCAGTATCCGAAAGGGGCCGGAAGTACCTGGACCCCACATCCTCCGCGTCAATCTTGGCGCCGTGGTAATGCTTCAGCCACTTGACGAAATCCGGCATGCACAAGATTTGCTTGTCGAACAGGTCAGGTTGAGATTCGGCAAGCGCCTGGAAAGGGAACTGCCAGACCGGGACAACAACCTTGAAGTGCAAGGCGTTGTCCCGCGCATTGAGGAGAATGCGGCCGTTCTCCTTAATGGTTTCAAGGTTTAAACGCCGCTGCCTCAAAGCCTCTGGCAAAATAAGCGCGTTGACCGTCTGGATCCGCATACTGAAACATCCGGTCTGCTGAAAATCGGCCGGCCGAATCCAACGCGTTTCCCTGAGAGAATTGGCCTTCCGGATGTTCTGGTCCCTGACCTCCTTGTTCGAGTCGACCTTTTTCGAAGGCTTCCAGCTTTCAATGATAGGGTCGGTGTCCGGGTTCCCACTGCTCGTGAGCACCCCCTCCTTAAAAAGCTTGTTGAGTGACCGGAGCAGCTCAAGAAAGGGGGAGAACTCGGGCCAGTTTGGCAGGTCATCGACGTCCGCCATCCGCCTACTCGAGCAGTACTTGAGCATATCCTTCACCAGCGCGAACACGGCGTCATGACCAGGTAACTTCTTCTCCACCGTGGCGTCTTCGTCCCCCCCGTCATCCTGAAGTAAAAAATCGAAAAGGACCGCAGGATTTGCTCAAGTCAGTAAATTTAGGCCGACCACGACATCCTGTTCAGGGACGAACAAAGTTCTGTTGGAATAATACCTTACTGACACTAAACACCAAGTCCCGCAGCCAGTCAGCGTCTACCCGCAGCGAGAGGTCTAAATTTTCACAACAATCGTACCTGTCCAGTTTTCTGCTGCTTCTTGGCCTCCTTAGCCTTCTCCTTCTCCGCCTTCTTCGCCTCCTTCTCCGCCGCCTTCGCCTCCGCGTTCTTCTTACTGTTGGCCTTTGCCACCGCATTCAGCGCCCTTTTTCCCTCAGCGGCCCGACGACGAAAATCAACCTTCATGAATTTCTCGATCTTCTCAACCTTTGCCTCTGAGTACTCCTTAGGCTGCCACTTGAAATTCTTGGTGGCTTTCGACTCACCAGATTTGCAAATTCATATGCCAATTCACTATTAAGGGTAGCGACACCCAACACCTCCGTATCGAAATCGGCATCGACTTCCGCCTCAAGTCGTGTCAGGTACTTGCGAAACTCGGACCCCGCAGGTCCCTCCGAATCGACGCCATCGGGCGGAGACTTAAGCATGATCAGGCCAACAGCAATAATATGATCCTTCGCAACCTTCTTGCGGGAATCCAGCTTTTCCCTTTCATGCTCAGTCAATGGAGGCTTCGCCGCCTTCCCCCCGCAGTACCCCCAGCGACAGCCCCCGCCTGCATGACAAAAAAAAACGAACAAGAAGGGACTTCACCTCAGTTCGATTGTTGCACCATCGTCTCTCTGCGGAGATACCCCTCAGCACGAAAAAAATCACACGAACTCGCGGCGGATGAACGTACCTGCACAGCCACTTCTCCCTCAGCGTCTCCCCCATCCTCATCTCCTCCAGCGTTTTCATCCCCCCATCCTCATCTCCTCCAGCGTTTTCTTCCTCTCCGGCAGCGCCTGCTGAGGCCAAACCCCCCGCCTGTCAACACCGAATACGACAGCTCATTGGAAATCAAAATTAGTCGACATTTGTATATTTCGCATAATGCGCTCACTAAAACTTCAGGCGAAATGCAGACATCCGGATATCGTTTAATGCTTACCATTTCCATCTCGAGTCCAGACCAAATACCAGCACTGTCAACAGCCATCGCCGCAGCCGCCCCCTGAAAAAAGACAACAGATTGGTTGGGGCACCGTTGAAATTAGCCGAACATGTCAGTCTCAATAAAAGGGTGAGGGTCTACCTGCAGCTAGACCCCATGTAAGATGCTCGTGGAAACTCGACGGACAAGCACCCACCTTATCAACCAAGTCTGACAAATTAGGTAAATCCTCCGATACGTCCCCTGGCATGGAGCCCCCCTGCATGATATGACAGGACAAACCATGAAGGTTGGTCAGCATATAGAGCCCTATTCAGGGAATGGAAACAACCCAAATCGATAAACGATATCGGCAAGTTAACGTACCGAAACGTAGAACTTCCACCTCCTCAAAATCTTCCCCAAAGGCCATATCGGCACTTGATGGGCTCTCTCCTTTTCCAGTTGCCGCCTCAATTCCGCCTCGAAGAACAACTCGAGGGACTGCCAATGGCCTCCCGCCTCTAAATCAGACCACTCCGTGTCTGTCTTGGTTCGGATACTCTGGAGACAATCAACCAACGAGATTTGATCCAACCATTCCTGGACGATTTCCCGGTATGGCTTATATGTCTGAATAACATGGAAGTCCTCCCGGTGCCGGAAACTTTGGATCACCTGTCCAGCCCAATCCAAAAAGAAAGCGACCGCTTCCCGCGAAAGGCTGGCGTCCGGGCTAACAAGAAAGTCAGTCCGCCACTTAACAAAAGATTGCAGTAAGTGGTCTCTTGCCATGTCCAAATGCGCGATCACTTCATGTGCGCGCTCCTCCAATCCTCCTACGTCATTCATTCTTCCCGGCACAATTACGATAAAGTCACTGTTGGACGTGTCAACAAATCCTTGCCTGACAATATCAAACACTTCATCTTCCGACAGTGAAGCCCTCGAATCCGCTCTCATATCTCCAGTCATGAGTTTAAAGAGCTGATGCAACGCAGTGGTTTTCAAGGTTTCCATATAGGAAGCCTCGATGCATGTGAAGCCAATGTGGACCTCGAACTTTTCAACCTCATCAAAGAGCGTCGACCATATTAAAGCACGACGGGGAAAGTAACGTCCGACATCCTCCTTCAGATTAAGGATGCACGACTGCGCGATCTTCAAAACCTCATACATGTCGTCACCAACGACCCTCTTCCCATGAATGGCTCGCAGTGTGGCTCCGAACAAAGCAAGCTGGCCGCAGCGGTCGTTCTTCCAAATTATTGTGGGACACTCGGGGTCCACGACGACACCGGACTTCTCTGCAAACCCTATCTCGGCCGAAAGAAAGCGGATCAAGCCTCTCAAGCCCTTTTCGGCTTTACGACTCACCCCAGACTCAGACTCAGCCTGAGCCAGGTACTGTTTCAGAATGGCCCGTGTCGGGCTGCAGACAACAAGAGTAAAAAAAAGGCCACACCGTCGTCGTCAACAACCTTAACTCCTAGGTCAACGTCTCTCCGCAGCTAGACCCTTACGATCAATGTATGACATAAAATCCAACCCTTTCTACGATACACACACGCCGTTCAAGCCATCTGAAAAATGTACGTCTCACATTAATAAACATACCTGATAATCGACTGAAAATCCTTCGTGAAGAAGGGGTGGGCTCCCGTTCTCGTCCTTCTCCCCCTCAACTGCCTTCGCAGCCTCCTCCTCCTTCCTCGCAGCCTCCTCCATCTTCCTCGCGGCCTCTTCCGCCTTCATCCTCTCTTGTCGCATCTGCAAAAAAAGAGCGGCCTCCTCCGCAAGAACGTCCTTCGCTGCCGCCTCCGTCTTCTTCTTCGCCTCCTCCTTCTGCTTCGCCACCAGGATCCTGTGCTCCTTCTCCTGGGCAGCCTTTTTCTCCTTGTACTCCCTCTCCTCCTCCTCCCTCTCCGCCTTCTCCAGCCTCTCCTTCTCCTCCCTCTCCACCCTCTCCCTCTCCGCCTTCTCGATGGCCTCCCTCTCCGCCTTCTCCTTCTCCTTGTCCTTCTTGTCGAGAGCCGCGTATTCGTCAGCAAAGCTTGCGGCCATTGCTAACAAATCGGACAACCGCTTCTGACGCGACTCCCGAACCGGCGATTCCGGGTCTTCAGGCCTCCCGTTAGTCTGATCGCGCTCGTCTTCCTCAGCAAGCTCACTGATAGACTTCCTCAGCTTCCTGAGCTCTTTGGTGCGGTCGTCTTCCTCTACCCACTCGGCCGCAGGCTTACGCTTAGAACTGGAATGCTTGGGGGACGGCGAGCGGGACGCAGAAGCGGGGGACTTGGGTGGCGGCGAGCGGGACTTGGGGGAAGGAGAGCGGGACGGCGAGCGGGACGCAGTTGCGGGGTTCTTGGTTGACGGCGAGGGGGACTTGCGAGAAGGAGAGCGGGACGCGGTAGCGGGGGGAACTTTGGGCGGAGAGGGGGACTTGCGGTTCGGCGAACGGGTCGCAGTTGCGGGGGACTTGGGGGACTTGCGGGGCGGCGAGCGGGACGCAGTAGCTCCGGCCGACTTGGGGCGGCGATGGAGACTTACGGGGCGGAGAGCGGGACGGAGCGCGAGACGCAGCAGCGAGAGGGTTGGGGGGTATAATTCTGTCCAACTCGCTGGGGGGCAAGTTGGACTTGGAGGGCGAGGGGACTCGGTGGGGGGGACCTCGCAAGAGCATTTACGGGACCGAACTGCAACGGAGGAAACGCCTCCGTTGCCGTTCGGTCCGGCGAGGTGTTCGACGTCATCTTGGGTGAAACGGGAGTGGCCTTGACAGAATCGGAATAGGAGGACGACATCTGCAGAACAATATCAAAAAAGCAAGTTTCACAAATGTCATTCAGAATCTGAATCGCCGGCAGAAAAACGATGGGGAGGGTCTCGCTGCAGCTAGACCCTTTCGTGGATTCTAAAAGGGACATTTAGTTTAATGCAAAACTTTGGCGTCTCGCTGCAGCGAGACCCTCACTTCAAGCAAAAACAAATCATTTTTAGGGTGAGCGAAAACAAGCAACCTCCCATCATGCAAACATAAAAAAGTATACATTCCTTGGGGTCTCGCTGCAGCGAGACCCTAACGTCAAACAAAAACAAATAATTTTTAGGGTGAGCGAAGAAAGCCCCCTCCCATCTTGCAAACATTAAAAGTCGACATTCGTAGGGGTCTCGCTGCAGCGAGACCCTAACACCGATACAAAAACAAATCATTTTAAGGGTGAGAAAAGAAAGACCCCCCCATCATGAAAACATGAAAAATTGACATTCCTTGGGGTCTCGCTGCAGCGAGACCCTTACGTCAATACAAAAACAAAATTCCGAGGGTCTACCCGCAGCGAGACCCTTACGACCACGTATAAATACATGTGGGGGGGAAGCTACGTATAAATACATGTGGGGGGGGATGCTATGTATAAATGCATGTGGGGGGTGCTGGCATTAATAATTAAATGTGGGGGGTGATGGCATGAATAAATAAATGTGGGGGGTGCTGCCATGAATAAAAGAATGTGGGGGTGTGATGGCATGAATAAATGAATGTTGGGGGGTGCTGCCATGAATAAAAGAATGTGGGGGGGTGCTGCCATGAATAAAAGAATGTGGGGGTGTGATGGCATGAATAAATGAATGTTGGGGGGTGCTGGCATTAATAATTAAATGTGGGGGGTGATGGCATGAATAAATAAATGTGGGGGGGTGCTGCCATGAATAAAAGAATGTGGGGGTGATGGCATGAATAAATAAATGTGGGGGGTGCTGCCATGAATAAAAGAATGTGGGGGGTGATGGCATGAATAAATAAATGTGGGGGGTGCTGCCATGAATAAAAGAATGTGGGGGTGTGATGGCATGAATAAATGAATGTTGGGGGGTGCTGGCATTAATAATTAAATGTGGGGGGTGATGGCATGAATAAATAAATGTGGGGGGTGCTGCCATGAATAAAAGAATGTGGGGGGTGATGGCATGAATAAATAAATGTGGGGGGTGCTGCCATGAATAAAAGAATGTGGGGGTGTGATGGCATGAATAAATGAATGTTGGGGGGTGCTGGCATTAATCATTAAATGTGGGGGTGTGATGGCATGAATAAATAAATGTGGGGGGTGCTGCCATGAATAAAAGAATGTGGGGGTGTGATGGCATGAATAAATGAATGTTGGGGGGTGCTGGCATTAATAATTAAATGTGGGGGTGTGATGGCATGAATAAATAAATGATACGTAGCATCACCCCCCACATGTATTGATACGTACGTAGCATCACCCCCCACATGTATTGATACGTAGCAGCACCCCCCCACATGTATTGATACGTAGCAGCCCCCCCCAATGTATTGATACGTAGCAGCACCCCCCCACATGTATTGATACGTAGCAGCACCCCCCCACATGTATTGATACGTAGCAGCACCCCCCACATGTATTGATACGTAGCAGCACCCCCCCACATGTATTGATACGTAGCAGCACCCCCCCACATGTATTGATACGTAGCAGCACCCCCCCACATGTATTGATACGTAGCAGCACCCCCCACATGTATTGATACGTAGCAGCACCCCCCCACATGTATTGATACGTAGCAGCACCCCCCCACATGTATTGATACGTAGCAGCACCCCCCACATGTATTGATACGTAGCAGCACCCCCCCACATGTATTGATACGTAGCAGCACCCCCCCACATGTATTGATACGTAGCAGCACCCCCCCACATGTATTGATACGTAGCAGCACCCCCCCACATGTATTGATACGTAGCAGCACCCCCCACATGTATTGATACGTAGCAGCACCCCCCCACATGTATTGATACGTAGCAGCACCCCCCCACATGTATTGATACGTAGCAGCACCCCCCACATGTATTGATACGTAGCAGCACCCCCCACATGTATTGATACGTAGCAGCACCCCCCACATGTATTGATACGTAGCAGCACCCCCCACATGTATTGATACGTAGCAGCACCCCCCCACATGTATTGATACGTAGCAGCACCCCCCCACATGTATTGATACGTAGCAGCACCCCCCCACATGTATTGATACGTAGCAGCACCCCCCCACATGTATTGATACGTAGCAGCACCCCCCCACATGTATTGATACGTAGCAGCACCCCCCCACATGTATTGATACGTAGCAGCACCCCCCCACATGTATTGATACGTAGCAGCACCCCCCCACATGTATTGATACGTAGCAGCACCCCCCCACATGTATTGATACGTAGCAGCACCCCCCCACATGTATTGATACGTAGCAGCACCCCCCCACATGTATTGATACGTAGCAGCACCCCCCCACATGTATTGATACGTAGCAGCACCCCCCCACATGTATTGATACGTAGCAGCACCCCCCCACATGTATTGATACGTAGCAGCACCCCCCCACATGTATTGATACGTAGCAGCACAATTTTAGTCAGCCTACCATCCACGTTGCGGCAAAAGATCACCTTTTTTTGTGTTTCGGCAAAATGAAGATTTCTTGCAAACTATCGTTATGCAGGCAGGTAGCAACGTCCGATGTTATAATCCGGCAGGTAGCATGCAAACGTCGAAACGATATGAAGGGGAAAAAAAGCATCAAACAGGAGCACCGATTAGAAACGCAGCAAATGCAGTATGTGCACATCTACACCTACAACCTAACCAGACCAAAGGCATAGCAAACATGGAAAGGGTGACCCAAGTGAAAGCCTAGCACCACCATGATCGACATGTGCGAGACCAAGAAACGCTCCATGGCAACTAGACTAAAGGGATGGATGCCAGATGTGGATTAGGATCGGCTTAGCTGACTCTACCGAGATGTCTGCAGGGTTTCGCTAGCAACGAAAAGAAGGAAGCCAGACATTTTTATCACTCTTGCTGCAACATAGAGTTTCTTGCGATGGCAGCAAGGACATGTCTTCGCCCAGCTGGCTAACTGTGTCGTCGGCGTGCATGCGCTGTTTAGTTGCCGTTTTTGATAGAACGCAGTTTGTCAGCCTACCATCCACGATGCGGCAAAAGCTCACCTTTTTTCTTTATGCGGGAAAATGAAGACCGATTGCCTTAATTGCTTGAAGACCGATTTCCTTTCGTTATGCACAGGTAGCAAAGCGATGTTGTAAAAAAGCAGGTAGCATGCAAACGGTTGCAGCTGGTTACTATTAGCTATGGGGTCTCTCTGCGGCTGCGCTTCTTTTTCGATGGGCGATGGGACGGTCGCAATTCGCAAACCGGACGCGGCGTCACAGGGCTGAACGGTATTGAAAAAATTGGAAACGTGGCATCCTCGTTCCTCCCCACGGAACTGAAAACTGGAAGCGCGGCGCTGGTGCAAAAGCTCGATCCCATCTTTTGGAACCAAGCTAGCGGATTGGACGACATCCAATATGCCGTCACCCGTGCTTGTGGCCGCAGGTATAAAAAGAGACGACCTCCAGCCCATTTACCTGGGAACATTCGGATGTTTGGCTGACATCGTTACCATGCAGAAATGTCAATGAGGTTCTGGGTTCGATTCCTGGTGTGGTCATGGAAATAAATTTTTTTCTGCACATCTACTGAAATCAGTCATAGCACCAAACGGTCACGCTGCAGCGAGACGCTATAGCCCTGGAGGCCGCTGATAAACCTGACATCCGGTATGTCTTACTATCATAGATTGCCGAACTATATAATAATAATAGTCTATACCACTTTTTCTTGTAAATCATTTACTAAATAATGATTCTATATACTTTAACATACCATATTATTAAAGTATGTGGAATTTAACCATGCTATTCACAATATATTATAAAATCTTTTGCAAAATATACTGTAATTAGTATATATATTTTCTGATAAACAATTTTATCAATGCTACTGTGTTATTTTTGTTATTCTCGCCATGCAGGTATCTGAGTGTTCTGGGAGAACTAATAAGAGAATGAGCCGCGAAGGTGAGGAAAACCTGAAATCTTTTCGTCCTTATTGGGGTCTCTCTGCAGCTAGACCATTTATAACCACAAGCAATAGCTTAAATTCAAGGGTCTCGCTGCAGCTAGACCCTCTTTATGGTTGCTATAAAATTAATGAATCAGAAGTCTGTGATTTAACAATCGCACGCCGCAATGAAGGGTCTAGCTGCAGCGAGACCCCAATCTTGGTCGGGGTATGCTAAGTTCACCACATCAGGTAATCTTTTCGTCTAACGGAAAAAGCCCCTCTAAGGGTCTAGCTGCAGCTAGACCCCAATCGTGGTAAAAAATGATACACTTTCGAACTTTGTCTGTAATTGTCGCTTTTCCCAACGATACTCGATTTGCATGGATTTCGTTGTGCCGGTCGTCATGGCATGCAGCACGCGAACGGGTGGGAGTTTTCGCCCTTGCGTCCGGTCGTCCAGGATTCAGTGCAATTAAGTTGAACACCGGGACGAAGCAGTCAACTGGCGCAAAAAGGGTTTTCGGAGATGAGAACCAGAATCCAGCGCAGCCTGAAGCCAAGGAAGTCAAGCGGCCGGGAGAATACTCGAAATCAAAGAGGGTTATTGGGGAATATTTCGCTGACCAGGCGTTTGAAGCGGCTCAGGCGATGACAAAACCCGAGGGGCGGGGGCCGGCTTTCGACCAGATGATTGCTGGCTTTAACTCTAGGGCCGCTGAACTAGGTCACGGGAAGTATCATGAGGAGGCGAAAAAGCTTTACAATCAGGAGCGGATGGCAGAACTGAACAGGTTCTGGGTGGCTCGGATTAACGGCTTTTTTGATGGTCTGACCAAAAGCGACGCAGACAGAGACGTCAGGATGGTGCTGATGTCCACGCTTTACTGTGGTGACGACTTGGAGAAGGAGTTTTCGGCCGCGGAGTTGGAGAACCTGACGGGGATGGACGCCAAGAAGATTCGCGGAATTCGCGCGATACGAAGGCAGCAGAAGTTGGACTACCTCAGACACGCGCAGGCTCGCAAGGGGCGCCCTTTGCCGCAATTCGTGATTGACGCGATAGTGGACGCGTGGATGCACGATGATGAGTCGCGCGCCTCCTCCCAGATGAAGGATGTCAAGCGCACTTACAGCAGGGAGGGTCATGGCAATCGCGGGGTGCTCGTCGCCGTTGAGGGAGCGCGCTATTACATGACCTCCAAGGAGGACATGTACAATCACTTTCTCGAAAAGCATGCGTACTGGAACAAAAGGAGTAACCAGTATGATAAGGACGTGGGCATTCACGTGGGCTACACGACCTTCTGCAAATACGCGCCCGATTGCATCAAGGGCAAGTGGAAGGAGAGGAACCTGTGCGCGTGTGAGAAGCACGTCACCATGCAGTCGGCCATGGGGGCGTGGACCAAGCACTGCAATGCGAACCACGGCAAGAACTGCAAGTGTGGCGCGGAGTGTGCGGGATGCTCCAAGTACAGACAGCCGGACGGTACTTGCGGAATGTGGAAAGCCATTCACTCGACGGACTGGATCAAGCACTTTCACTGCCCGGTGTCCGCCGAGACTGACGGCAGGGATAACGGGCTGCGTGAAGGGGGCGGAATGGGCGGGGGGATGGAAGAGGGGGAGGGGGAAGATGAATGGCGGGGACGGGACCTGGAAGACCTCGACATTTCTGAGAGGCTGGTGGAGGACGAAGATGGGGTGCCGAGGACGGAGAGGGTTCACCGCATACTGAAGATGGCGTGTGTGGAGGGGTTCTGTCCTGAGGAATCATGCGGCATCCATAATAACTGGGTGCAGTGTGATCGGGACAAGAATTCCACGGAGATTCTGAATTGGTTCAAGTTCGAGATGGTGGAGCAGACTGTGACCCGAGGGTGAGGGTGAGTAGGTTTCGATTTTATTTCTCCGTTATGTTGTTGACTTTTTTTTTTGTGACCTATAGCTGCAGCGAGACCCTTTGTGAGTTGCAGTTATCTTATCGAAATGCGATTTTATTGCAAATCGAAACTGTCTGCGGACCTTTGCGAAACAGGGCGAGACCGATGGCAGGGCGGCGAAGAAGGTGAAGCGGCCCGAGCAAGTCCAAATGAGGTCCACCCCAGCTGAGCTGCGGGACGAGATTCTTAAGAGGTGGGACAAGTTCACCGTGCACTGCTTTACGGCCTGGTCGCAGGCGGATACAATCAAGGATCGGGAGAAGAATCTGAGAGAGGGGGACGTGCTCGTGCACGGCGACTGGGCCGAGAACTACGAGAACAGCAGCTACGTCCAACTGCAGTCGCAGTACTTCCACAAGCGCAGCCACATCCTGATGCCCATGATCGTGCGTTATCGGCTCAACGGCGAGCTGGAAAAGCGCGTCTTCTTTTTCCTGGGGGATTCCAGTATCAAGCGGGGCGAGCGCGCACTCGTATACGCTCTTCGCAAGATTCTGGAAACCCTGCGGGTAGAAGTAGGGGTAGAGGTGCGAAACCTGTACATGTGCTCGGACAACTGCGCGGTGCAGTTTAAGTCCAGGTACGTGATTAACCAGATTAACGGTCTGCTCATGGGGGATCCCGACCTGCAGGCCTTTGAGTTCCACTACATGGGGGAGCAGCATGGGAAGGGGGAGGTGGATGGTCAAGGAGCGAAGTGCAAGTGCGTCTTGAGGGAAATGCAGAGGATTCCCGAAAACCAGCACATACTTGAGACCCACCAGCTAGTCGCCTACTTGAACCAGAACTGGCAGGGCGGCAAGACATCGAGCAGGGAGTCGGCCCGCGCGCGGGCCGAGAACGTCACTCGCCACTTCTTCCTTTTACCCCCGGTACGGAATTGTGTGTTATTTCAGGTTTTAAGACGTCAACTGCCGCTGTTCTATAAAAATTCAAACCCAATAAAGGTATCTCTGCAGAGAGACCCTATATACTGTCCATGGGTTGCTTTTCTTTTAGGTATGAAATTTCGCTTGTTCTTTCGGTATGAAGGGGTCTCTCTGCAGCTATACCCTGTGTCGAATTTCGATCACTTGATATCTTGTCGTACGTTGTTATTATGATTCGAATGGGGTCTCTCTGCAGCTATACCCTGTGTCGAATTTTGATCACTTGATATCTTGTCGTACGTTGTTATTATGATTCGAATGGGGTCTCTCTGCAGCTATACCCTGTGTCGAATTTTGATCACTTGATGTCTTGTCGTTAATTTTTTTTTTAAGGGGTCTCTCTGCAGCTATACCCTGTTTTATTGGTTTTTGGTCAATTTTGCTAATTTGAACGGTATTCTTTTTGTCCTAACTATTTGATGACAGGACGTCGAGTCCGGCCGACGCGCGGAGGTTGAGGAGGTGCCTGGCATCAAGAAGGCGCATTGGTGGCGACTGGACAAGTCCGACCCTGGCCTTTTGATGATTAGGCGCTATTCCTGCTACTGTCCGCCCTGTTTGGCTGGGCGGTTTGAGGGATGTCTAAGCGAGTGGTCGTTTATCATCGAGTTCAATGATGCAGGAAGCTCGATGAAAACTGTCCGTTTGCTGCCACCGAGCCAGCCCAACCCTCCGGTTCGCATGGTGACGCGGGGGGAGCAGCTGAAGGACAAGCGGGAGGCGATGGGCCGGCAGATGAGACTCCACGACTATGTGGCAGTTCCATCGGACAAGGACACGGATCACGATCCCATCCACCCGTTCTGGTTGGCTGAGGTTGTAAGCGAAGCCGGGCCGATCGTGTTAGACGAGAACTTCGAGAGGTGGGTCGAGGGCCGGAACGGACGGGAGAAGGAGCTGTTCCTCGCCGGGAACGGCATTCTTCCCGTTCGGATTTGGAAGCGGGATAAGCATGACCCCCTGCATTTCACGCTCAACGTTGAGGATTGGCCACCGTCACGCCAGCCCGAGCTTGTGAATTGCTATCTCTGCGTCGCTCCGGCTCTCCGGCTAGAAGCACGCGTGCGCAGCGACGGAATGTGTGCCGACATCAGGATGAGCAAGGAGCTCGACAAGTGGCTTACTACGCTGGTGATCAAGGATGAAGCCCCGGAGGGGCCGGCACCGACTTAAATTAACAAGAAATTGGGGTCTCGCTGCGGGTAGACGACGCCCTAGTTTCGGCTCGTATTATATCTTTAGAGTGGGGCTTCAGTAGGGTGTAAAAAGGTGGCCGCATATATTGTATATATTTTTGAGATCTTTCTGTGGTCAAGTTTAAGGGTAGTTGATAATTTTTTGCGGCCTTCAATTAACAGTTATTTTTTACTGCAACATAATTTTATGCTGTATATTTAAATAATGATAAGGATTTCGATATTTTTTTGCACAATCTATTCGACATTTGTTTCTGCATGTCGAGAATTTATTGCTCCACCCCCACAAAAAAAATCGTTCCGGAACTGTTCGAAGCGAATAGCACTGACAGGATTCGAACCCGGGTCCACATTAATGTTCGGAGTGAGGTAGGCCAGCCATCATGTTCCGCACTGAAATCTGGCTCGGGTCCGATCCCTTCCATTGCTCTTCGCTTCGAACAGCTCCGGAACAAGTTAGGTTTGGGGTTGGAGCAATAAATACTTATTTGCCGGGCGCAGTTGTCATTCCGCCTAGTACAATTGCGTCACTAGTACAATTTTTGTCTGGGTACGGTACGAACCAATAACGCAATATTTAGTATCTAATCGCCGCTGCTCTTGCTGAATTTTATCCGGAAGCTGAAACAGGTGTCCGGTGAAGCGAATACTAGTGACTGGTGGTCGTGCCCTTCCATTACTCCTTATCGACAAATTTTGGGTTCTACCTGCAGTTATAACCCTTGCGCGTCTGGCTGTCGGGGTCACCAATTTCCTGTCGATTGCAAGCAGCCAACCTTGCCGAAATTTAACACTGTCACAAATGGAGCAGAGCAATATTTTCGGTTCTCAGCATACCTATGTGATGGTCGACAAAAATGAGCACGCTGCAAACATCAGAATTGATGTAGAGTTGCTCGGACCTTCTGCACAGTGGGGTGCAGGTGTCATTGCGTTCGGCAATGGCATGATCGATCTGGTGCCACCCGATTCAGATTTGAACCCTGCTTACCAATGCGTGCCTGACAATCAGGCGAGAGTGGTGGTGGAGAGCACGGAAATTCCGGGCTCTCCCAATGTATCAATGATGCGCCTGAGGGCCGAGGCCCAGCAGGAGTTCCTGGCTGCTGCGGAGAACGGCGGGGCCAAGTGGAACACCAAAATGTATACAGGCGAGCCTCCCAACTACAGGGGAGACCAGTACCAGGGAGTGTACTCCTTCGGCGATTTTGACATCGACGGATGGGGCACCTTTTTCTAGGCGCAATGCCTAAGTTGTCAAATACTCCGACAATGTCAAAATTGCGAATGATAAAATTACGGACATGTGCACATATATGTACTGATTCAATAAAAAATTTCGGCAATTTTGTTCCCGGCATTGATAATCAAAAGCTGCTAGCAAGCCAAGGACTTCAAAAGTGGCAATAGATCGATGTAGGTCGTCGATAAACTTGTCTAGTCGTCATATTTCGGTCGCAAAATTCGTGCGTGGCCTGCAGGCATCGGACAAAGTGCACGCAACAGCAGGAGTCGGTTGAGTTCGAAGCACGGCAGACACAAAATTTCGGCGCAAAGTCCGTCGGGCGAAAAATTCGCTCGGCTGCCAAATTTTCGGCAAGAATTTCGGCGCAATGTCCGGTTTTCGGACGATTGAAATTAGCGTTTTTTTCTTGCAAAAATCTACCCCATTCCGCGTGGGACCACCCGCCAGTCTTGTTATGGTTGCACCGCTAACCCATGGTACATACACACACAACCAGCAATATAGCCTTAGCTTAATTAGCCCTTGTGCAGCCATGCTATGTCCTGGATATGATCAGACTACTTGCCCACGCTCATTGTTATGCTAATAATGCTCACATGGGTCTTATCGCACCCACAGAACTTGCCGGATCGTATTAATTAATTAATTAATTAATTAATTAATTAATTAATTAATTAATTAATTAATTAATTAATTAATTAATTAGTCAATTAATTAATTAATTAATTAGTTCATTAAACTCGTGCTCCCGTTGGGGATTAATTCACGGAGCACCGAAGTGCTTTTAATCCCTGCATGTGCACAACAGGAAGGAAGGGCAGAGACCCCCTTTCTCCTTCATGCCAGAGGCATGCCACCGACAGCTGCAATCGGACACGCCATAGACGATCCGGCAATTACAGGGGTCACCCGCAGTATCGCAACAAGAATCGCAACTAAAAAAAAAAATTATCATCCATTCGATTAACCCGGCAGGTATAGGCACACCATGGCACCTTCACTTTTCAAAAGTGATGTTTGGATGAGAAATGGGAGCGTGCTCTGTCGCGTTTGCGTGCAACTATCTCCTGCATCACTATATGTCCTGGCCATTCAGCTTTTGGGAACCCCAGTGTTACGACTCAAACCTCTACCGCCACCTCTACCTCTAACCGGCCTAATGCTACCTAAACTAGTAAGGCCGCCTCTAGTTAAACCCCTAGCGAAAGACGAACGAGACGATCCAGATCTCAGTGCATTTACGTAGGTACTACTGTAATACGCCATAAGCCATTTACACAAACCCGTTTACTCAAGGATTAGAGGAAGGAAACACAACTACACTGCCATGACCCAAGCTAATATGTGTTAATTCATTTAACACAAGCCGAGTGCCAACACGAGGGGTAGAACGTGCATAAATGATCACCAACGGTCCAGCATGCTCGGGCCGACATGGCCCTCGCCTACAAATGCACAGATGCACGCTGGTCCACTACATTCTACCAGAAGGATAAGGACCACTACTAAAGTACGCGGCGCGATGCCAAAAGCATCCAATGCACCACGGTACTGTTACGAGGACAACAGTGTCCACCAGTACAAACTACACGTAAACCTAGGGACGACCGAGGCAAAGGACCTAATTTACGTCCGTAACTACAACAGATTGTTACGCGACGTAACACCTCCCCACCCACAAAGGTAGGGAGCCCTCTCCCTACGCACAGGGAGGAAACCAAGGGGTAGGAATAGCCTAACGCACCCAACACAACTCCAACACAATCGACAGGCCATCCAGGATACAAAGCACCAACAAGTTAACTCGGTTCCACCCCAAGTGGTGTAGGGTTAACCAGCACCAAGCCTGGTGGGAGGATCCCCTAACTGCCTGGCACGGAGGCCTTGCCGGGAGGGACGGCTCTGGGCAGGACACACAGAGTGAACAAAGTCAGCACCAAGGACCAAGAACGACCAATCAACTGGCAGAATATGAGGGCGACTCTATATATACCGGAGGGACAACACCCTCAGGTCGGGCCTAAGGCCCTCCATCTAGTTGCCATCAGTCTAGTAGGTACCACGCGAGGCCAGCAGAACATCCAGATACGCATGGTAGTGGGCCACGTCCTCCGCGTTATCATGCCTATCTACAGTGAGGAAAACATCGGCCCACACGCCATCAGGAAAAAGACCCAGAAAGGCCCAGTAATACCTATGCTGCGTTAGGACCACCTGGCCCCGGGCCCAGTCTAAGAAGCCACAGGCAAAGAGGCGTAGGAAAGGCTCTACCGCGATCAAACAGAGAGCCCGAACGAGTAGGCGATGATACCGGATCCGATGACGCAGACCCGTCGGGAAGAACAGATCTAGCAGAGGCTCCACATTAGCCGGCCACAACCTGATGTGCCGAATCTCACGTGAGCGCCACCGACGAGCGCACTGTCGCGACCCAAACGTCTCTAGATAATCGCTAGCCCGAGGGGAGGATGGCCACGGGAATCCAGGCCCTGGCCCGGGAGGGGCACTGGGCGGCGGGCATCCCACTCCAGGAGGGGCTGCAGGTGCACCGCACCATACGTAGCACCAGGCGCGGCAGGGTACTCGACCGTAAGGGCATCTGAGGCCATAATGCCCAGAGGCGGAGGGTAAGCCCACTGGTAACCACCGTAGGTGTCCAAGTCGTTATGACGCCTCGCCCACACTAGGAAGTCGGGTTCTGAGATTTTTCTCAGGAATCCTGAGATTTCCTGATTTTTTTTCTCAGGATTCCTGATATTTTTCCCAGGATTCCCGAGATCGCCTGATTTTTTTTCTCAAAAAATGCTGAGACATCCTGAGAAAACCTGAGATTTTCTCAGGATTCCTGAGATTATATCAGGACTTTCTCCTGAGAATCTTGAGAAGTGCCTGAGATGCGTCCCGCCAAACACTGAGAAACACTGAGAATCCTGAGAAAATCCTGAGATCCTGAGAAAAATGTCGGAACAACACAAAAAATCTGAAGATCTTGAGAAAACCCGCTGAATCAGAAAAAAATCAGGAAAATCAGGACACTTAGCATGGCACAAAAAATCAGGAAAATCAGGACACTGAGCATGACACTTGAGAACTCTCAAGTGCATGAAGACAGGACACTTATGCATTATATGTGGATGCAGAAATGATGCAGTTGACACACATGTTCATTGGAAATAAAGAAATATAATGCATGGTCCGGATTCTCCCGATTTCTGGCCTGCGCTGGCTGTCTCCTTGATAATGCAGTGCGACAAGCACACAACAAGTTACATTACAGGCATCATTGCCAGACATATAATCAATGCCACTCCTCATCAGTGTATGCAGCACTGTCAGAGTTGTCCGCATAATTTACTACAGCACGCTGCCTCTCACTTCTCCTTTGTGAGGGAATGCATGCCTCACCGTTGCTGCTGAACGACGAAACACTAGCTATGTCATCAGGGCTCGATGCGCTGACACTAGCCGCTGCCATGGACTTGCCAGCAGTGCGGCTCTTGCCACGCGAGCGGTTTGGTAGTGCAGCGGCTGTGTGTGGTTCTACTAAACGACTTTGAGAAATATGTGCCTACTCCATGGCCCCACGTGAGCACGTGCAAAACTCAAGGTATTGAAGAGGCCGCTATCAGCTCACATCAATCGGAGCACTACAGAACAGCATCGGGGCAACTACAGAACAGCAACCCGCGACCTTCAACCATCTTTACGTCATCGCAGCTCCGTCCGGAGTCATGGTTCATGGCGGCAAAGACGGGGTTTGGTATAGGCGCAGCATCACTTACATTCTGCAAGCGACCCCGCTACTTGCCCCGATGGGGCCACCATGGAGTAGGCACAAATTTCTGAAAGTCGTTTGGTAGAACCACACACAGCCGCTGCACTACCAAACCGCTTGAAGGCGGGTCAGAGCTAGTGATATACTATCTGAGCAAGTGACTTGACTAGTGCGAATCCCAAAGTGGAAATGCCGTGTCTATTCCGGCCTAACATGGCTGATGAAGGCGTTTATGGAATGGTGCGGCTAGGTGCAGGGTTGTGTTGTCTAACATGGCTGCTGAAGGCATTCATGGGTGCCGCTAGGTGCAGGGTCGCGTTGCCTAATCGCAACCTTTCTTAATTTTTCGCTCGTTGGACAAACGGTCTACCACGTAACGGTTAAGAGAGGTAGGGCGCGAAGTTGAAAGTTTGGAACGGCACCGGCTGTCGTCATGCGGCTATTTCACGGCACCATAACGGCCTTTATTTCAGTTATGTTCAGTTCAGTTTATTCCCACGCCGGTTCTCTAGCCTTGCCCGTACCGGCTTCGGAATAAACGGATGCCGGAACCGTATCCTTATTCCAATTTTTAACAGGCAGGTACTACTTCTATAAAGCCCGAATTAAGAGCTCTTTTGTAGAATGTTCTCACTGCTTTAGTGACTTTGCGTTAATAATTGTCGGCTGTCAGTCTGTCAGCCAACAATCAGAAATCGTTGTCGCACTTTATAACCTGCTCTAATGGTTGTCCGGCAAAGGAAGGACCAAGCGTTTTCTAGTGTCTGGCAGGACGGCAATTTTTGAAATGCCTTTGGCTTTCATTGGTGAATACTAGTTACTGTACCTGTAAATTTATCGGCAGTTTGCGGCTCCGACCGTTCTAAAAGGCTTTGAGACGAGTAGTAACCAGTGGAAAGGTAAGCTGTCATGACAATACGGAAGATCGCTTGGCTGGAATCACTCGAGACATTCCGCCTAGCTGCCGCTGGCTACGGATGTGACCTTTCGCAAGTCGCAATCTTTTTTTCTGCGCAAAATTCGAAAAAACGTTTGACGTAGCCGTTGTTCGCAGGCAAGTCCATGCTTAACAGTCAGTGCTGGGGCTAGCAGGCAGTGAGGGCACATACAGGCTAGCTCGAGCGATGGGGCAACCGATTTCCATACGTAACCAATGAATGCAACCACCGAATAACAAGCGCTGCAGGTCCGCTAAATGCGGTGATTTCTGTAGCAAACGCGGCGTATCAGTATGGATGTCGGTAGGTGCACAGTACACTAGGTATGGCCTTGAAGATAGCCAGCTGTGGTATATATCATGCAGTTCTTTACGCTTGCACGATCAGGGCCTCTGGAGCCTGCCAAGGACTTCAACCACTAAGGTCAGCGAAGTTTCGTCGTATGGTTTGACGGCTTTACAGTTAGCATGCCGGCCGTCAGTGCTCATGCGTAGGCCATTTCGTTGCGGGTAAAGCTGGCCATCTTTCTCAGAGCTATTCATGTGTTTTCTCTGAATGTTTTCATTACCATGGCCTTTTTGCGCTCAGCATCTTATGCATGTATGCTTCTATGTTGCCATTTCCCCTTCAATTTTGCGCGTGTATTGCGGGTGACCGACGCCTTCCAACTGGCATGATGCCCACGCGCGAATGGCAGAGACTGACTCTTGCTCGAGACCTGTGGTAAGTAGCTGCTAGTAACCATCCCATTCCTAGAGTCGATACTATTGTCGTCCGCGTTGATCTGTCTGCGGCCTTGCTAGAATGCATGCTTTTTCTTACTCCCTTTACATGACTTTTTTGCAATGCTCCTCTTACATTTAGCAAGATGTGCGTGGCATTTTCCCCACATGTGGTGCCAGTCTTTGCTGTCGACAACCAGAACCTGGCTTATTGCAATGTAATATCCCATCTGCTGAATGTTCTATTAATTACCTTCTGATCGTTATTACCATCGTTATCTTCGTGGTTCTCCAAGCTTAGTTTCTTATAGTGACATGAAGGTAAGCCACCATACTTGGGTTCTAGGTTCGGTGTGACTTGCTTTAATGCCGTTCCTGCCAGAATCAGCCCTTTAAAAGAAATTTAGTCTAGTTACCCTGGAGCTTCACAGTTAATAAACGTGTTTTCCCTTTTTCAATGCATCGGTCATATGCAATGTCGTGGTTTCTTGGTCTTGCACATCTCAATAATGGCGCTGCTAGGCTTTCACTTGGGTCACCCTTTCAATGTTTTGTACCAGTCAGAAGTATCTTTTTGTATGCCGAGCATGATGTTGTTTGCTATGCCTTTGGTCTGGTTAGGTGTACATGTGCACATGCTGCAGCCCAGCGTTTCTAATCATGGTCCTGTTTAATGCTGTTTTCCCCCCTTCCTGGTTTATGCGTGCAGGTAAATGTGCAACGAAGCACAGTTTGGCAGAGTAAATGAAGAACCAAATGATCTACAAGATCTGCCAAACGATGAAGAAACAATCCTCTTTTTGTTGTGATTTATTTTTTGCCTATGAATAAAAGATTTTTTAAATAATATTGATCAATGTGATAAATGCACTGATTGTGAGTCATGCCCCTGTTGTAATCATCTTGCATTGTTGTATTTCTGACGGTCCCTGATAACACCATTTTTTTGTCTCAGAATGGCTGGAGAATTCGCTTGTGCATGTTCTTGATTTTCTTGAGATTCTACTCGTTTTTTTGTCCTGAGATTGTCCTGAGATTTTGTCCTGAGATTGTCCTGAGATTTTCACTACAAAGTCAAAATCTCGAGACCTGAGTTTTTCGGTTGAAAATCTTGAGATTTTTTTCACCAGAAATCTCAGGACCCGAGGTATGCACTTACCAGATTTCGTCAAGACAAAATATCAAGATCAATCTCAGGACAATCTCAGGAAAACTCGAGATTAATCTCAAGACATTCTAAAGACATTCTCAAGACATCTCAGGATTTCTCAGGATTTCTCAAGATTAATAAAAAAAAACTCAGGACAATCTCAAGAAATCTCAGTGCGAATTTCCGCCGACTTCCTAGTGCAGCGATACAGGACTCGACGAACCAGGATCTCACCCTGGAACACAGGATCTGCTACAATAACCATGTCGAAAGGAGGCCGATCGGTATCAATGGGTAGGGTACGGTCCCGCGGCGCCCGACACACCTGGGAAAACCCATAGGACATGGGCGAAATGGACAGCTCCGGAGCGACGCGCGGGAGGTCACACTGTCGGCAGGCGAGCGCAGACATACCATACCCAGGAACGGGCGAGTCTCGCGACTCCGGCGTGGCATGCACCACGGAGGGGGCACGTTCCCGGTCGCCCTGGGACAACTCCCTTAATAAGGAGTCGGCCGCGCGGAGGGCGCGATGATCCACACCGCTGGTCCTAACAACCGAAGCCAGCGAACGAGGGGCCGAAGGGGCAGGAACCGAAACAGGGGTAGGATCCTGCACAGGCACAGAGGGAGCCGACACCGCAGGAGGCCGCGACGGACCTGCAACCGCAGCTGATGCCCCGGCCTCCGCTGGAGACGCACCCTCGGGCCACATGTTGAAAATGGGGCCCGTAGGGACAGGCACCTTACCATAAAACTGGCTACCATCAAGACTCCAGTCTGGCACTGGAACCCGCTGCGGGGGACCCCCCTCCCAGAGCCTGGGTAGCCCACTCGCATCGCCAAAGAAGCCCCGCAACGGCTGCGACTGAGCTTGTGAAGGCTCGGAAGCAGCGACGGCGGGCGCGATCGCAGGGGCAGGAGACTCGCGCGGAGGCGCAGGTAAGGCGGTCACAGGCGCGGAGGCAGCAGGAGGCGTAGGAGCCGCAGCAGCCGACAAAACCACAGCGACCGAGGGCTCGCACTGGGGCGCAGGCGAAGCCGTAGTCGCCGAAGCAACAGGAGGGGTAGGCGAAGCAGCAGCAACAGGCTCCACACCAGGCGCAACGACAGCAGGCGACTGAGACGCCATGAAGGCCCCGAATGCCGAGGCTAAGGACTGGATCTGGGCCTGCATTGCAGACACGGTAGCCGCAAGGTTGGCAGACTCTGGATCCACGCCCGGAGGGGTAGGCCACGGCTCCACCGACACGCGTCTGGTCGACACCGGCGATGACGGAACAGGAGAAGGCGCCGACACTGAGGAGGAAACTGCTGCTGAGGCCGAATACTCAGGAGTATACTGCGACTCTGCCGGTGCCTCCAGAGGAGAAGGATCGCCATATGGTATCACCCCAGCAGACTGGTCCGCGATCTCCATGAACTCGACAGCCCGCAGGAGGTCACAGGGGTTGTCATCTAACTCAGCGTCACCTTCTACCGGAAGCCACTGGAAAACCTCCCTGAGGCAAGAGCGCCCCACAGGGGTAGACAGGTAGGAGAAGATCCTGGGACACTGGAGAATGGCATCTATCTGCCCAATGGCGGGGCAGCGGGACCCACACTCAAGGACGCAGTGCCCAGCATCGTCAAAGCTGTGGACAACCAACTGCTGTGGGTCCTGTGGGTCCGGACCAAACCAGGAGACCCCGAAAAGAGCTGCCCGAACCAGAGCTGCATGGTTCGCCTGCAGGGCGGAGTCAGTGATGATTCATACGCGATACGCGTCGTACGCGGCCCCAGGTGTATAATGTATAATACGCGGTGTATAATGTATTATACGCTGATCGTACGCTAACCGTTGAAAACCCCTTTTTTGGCATGATTTTGAGGGGTTTTCAACATTCTGAGCAACCAAGCATAGTCTGCTGGTGTTTTTCCATACCTTTTGCCTATGCATGACATATGTAGCATGACCTTTGGCATTGCCACCACTACCTAAATACAAGCTTAGTTTCTAACGGTCTAACTTGATAGTTTCTCTTCAAAATCGAGACAACATGCATTTAAGTATCAATACCAGTATCAATGCACAACTCACTGGAAAGGATAATAAATTTGTAGAACTCAAGATATGCATGCACTATACATTGCCCCGAGGTGTCGATGACATTGAAGGGCGTCGATGGCATTGAAAGGCGCAAATGAATGCCTCGCACAGCTCCTCGTCCAGCTGCTCTTTGCTGAGCCCATAAGGTGCGGGCAAATTACCGTCGGTGGATTGGCCCTTTGATGATCCGCTTGGCCCAGCCGCCCCAGCAGCGCGCCCCGAGGTGTTGCTGGCATGAGGGGACACCCAGTTAGAGGCGTCGGTTTCTACAACGTCTGCAAGCCTGTCTTTAAGTGCCGCCCGCACATCAGCCTGCTTCTTGGCGTCACTAGTCGCCTTCCTCTTCCTGGTATTGCTTTCCTTCTCCGCCTGCTCGACCAGCAGCCTGTAACGGAGTACTCCATCATCCATGTAGTAGTTATTTGTCTGCTGCCGATTCTTGAGGATGCGCTCTTTGCTAATGTATGTCCAGACAGTTTCGGATGTGGCCTCTTCTTCATCGGGCCGCACATCATCATCGTGTTCCATTGACTCACGTGTCAGCCATGCCTGGATGTCGATATGCTACGATCTAGGTGCCAGACGACCACGACGTTGCTGGCACACCTTATCACCTTCTTGATCCAGATAAATAGGTGTACGTTTATTTCCAAATATACTGTTGCTTATCACCCTCTTGATGATGAATCTTCAGCCTTCCCGCCTTCACCTTCCCGCCTTCACAAGTCACAATGAACGCGCTTTTAGCTTTAGTGCACTATACACTAGCTAGCTCATCACGCAATTATTTGTTCCTACTACAGGTCGGCGCGCCGCAGTCTAGGCAAGCAAATGCACCCACCTCGTAAGCCAACAATATGCCAAAAAATACGCGAAAATACGCAAAAATACGCAAAAATACGCAAAAATACGCGTTTGCGTATGAAAGTACCCCATTTTCATACGCGCCGCGTGCGTATCGCGTATAATACGCTTCATACGGCGTATAATACGGCGTATGAATCATCACTGGGCGGAGTGGATGCGGCCACCAGGGTAGCTGGCCCTGGAGACCCAACGACCCGGAAGGACCTCATAATACAGCTCAGGATCAGGAGCCGGCGGTAGGGACTCCCGCGAAGGGGTAGGCTCTGACATGACGGCTGCGGAGGGGAGGGGGACAACCAACCACCCGTCGACAGCAGACATAACATAAGAGAGGAGAAGGTCTACAACTAGAGCTTATGCAGGGTTTTATACTCCTGCAAAAGGCGACTACACCCATCTAGCTCACTCTCCGTATACCAGACTTTATCTACCTCACTACGAGCATACATCCATTTAACCTTATACTGGCGTTGAGTACCGCGGCCTCTTTTAATGTCTCTACTATGGGCCACGATACTCTCTACCTCGTCCTCTACCTCGCCAGTATCAGGATTATGCTCTAAAGGGGCAGGGGCTAACTCTCTACCAGCAAACGTGCTTTGGTGGTAAAGCTTGAGCTGGCTTCTATGAAAGGTGCGCGAATGGGTTTGCCAAGAGGTAGGGATGTCTATCTCATACAAGAAATTACCTACTCTAGACAACACACGGAAGGGTCCTAAAAAGGCGGGCCTGAGTTTCACTTTAAGTTCAGCCTCGAACTTGTGGGCGAATCGGCCAACACGAGGGCCTTCTACTAAGACTAAATCTCCTATTTCTATCTCAGGTGCTCTCCTATATCTAATGAGGCACGCAACCTAGCAAGGTACTTGGCTTGCGCCCTATGGTACCCTGTAATAGCATTGTCGTGGGCATTCTTCATCTTATCTAATAACGCCTGCACACCTTCTACAGTATCTCGGGACACATCATCCTTGTCCCTTAACCCTTAAATGGTACTCGGTCCGTTTTGAAGGACTGAGTTTTTCTCAGTCCTATTAAACGGACCGAGTTTGTGGCCTGAGAACTAGCTCAGATTCTAGCAAACTTTTTGAGATTCTGTCTGGACCAGCTTTGAGATTTAGATTTGTAGATTCTCGTGCACCCCTGGTTTACTACTTTTGGACACCTGGACAGGGACCTATGGTCAAGGAAAGTTGGGGGGGTACCATGGCCAAACGAGGACGACGTGAATAAAAAGTATTCACGTCCGCGGCTATGGTGGCACAAACAACTGACTGAGGCGAGAGCATGGCTTGACGTATTCGACTGAAACTTTGTAGGCATCATCCCTAGGTCTTATAAATGCTATTTGCGTAGCCGTGCATCATTTACAAATGCCTAGATATGTCCCGAGGTTATGTGGCGGCGCAGCAAATTGCGTGAGCGGCCAGGCGATGACAGTGCAAGCTCTACTTGTTGCTCGGCAGGAAATGTTCGGACTTTTGCGCATGGATGAGTTAGTTACGCTGTTGCTAGCACAGTTGATCATCAATGGCGGCCAGGACATTATTGAGGCTACGTTCGTGGGGTGGGCGTGCTAGCTACCGCAAACAAGGTAATCTGCGGTTTCGACCAGGTACGTTTTAGCCTTTTATCACGTCTCAGTGACCGCGCATGTGTCATATATTGTTTCTATACAAGTCTCGGGGCTATAATCGAGGCTTTTGTTACGGCCCAGACCTTTGTATGGGCGTAACAATGCCTTCAATAAATAAGTCGAAAGTCATTTGTTATTCGTTTGGGACTTTCGATAGCTCGCTTTCATAGTCCGCCGGACTATAGGACTCAATTCGGGACTTATTTGGGAATTTGTCCTAAGTTCGAGACTTTGTGTGTTTATTTGGTACTTTGTGTGTTCCGGACCAGTTATTTTGGGCCTAGCCAGAAGTACGAGATCTTCTAGGGGCCGGGCCGGCCCTAGACGTCATACAGAACCTATTGGGGCTTGACGGCAGTATCTGGAAGATCAGCGCGCATGTCGGCGCGCCTGCACACCAACTTAAGGGGAGGTGGCACCCCAAAACCCTTAAAAATTGACATATGGTAATATCACTTGAAATCCATTTGCACAACCCTAAGTTATGATTGGGGGCACTAAATAAGATCTCTAGTGAGTTGTCCATGCACTTGTTGGGGGTACTACCCCCATAGATACGCCAATAATGCGCTATAAATAGCAAAAGACGCCAATTAGGGCTGGGTATGCCCCAGCCAATGCACACATTTATTTACAAAACTGCCTGCAGCGTTTTTAGTTCCCTGAGTTTGTAGCTTGCTGAGCTATTTACATCATGAAAAGGGCAAAACCTCGAACAGTTATTAATTTCCCGGCAAAATGACCCTTTTTTTACCGGACATTGGGAATAACTTTTTATAAACACGTCAAAAAAATACTTTTTCCTGCAGCGAAAATCCGTCTGACAGGGGGACAACTGTGTTCCAAGTCCCAGGTCATTCTCAGTCTAGCTCAAGTTATAATAAGGTTTTGCGTGCTAAATCCTGAACATACGCTAAATGAGGTTTTTCTGTGTATAAGGCCACCTAGACATGATGTTTCCCATCCAAGAAGCCAAAAAACATGCCCAACTCGATCACACAACATAAGAAAAGGCTAGGCACTTCATCTGCCCTCCCCTGCCCTCAGCATGGCCAGCCTTGCCAGCGTGGGCATAGCAACACCATCGCTAGGCATACATGCACCAAGAGAGCATACACTATGCTCAGCCCAAGGTTACCGTGCAAATTTATGCCAAGAACTCAGCAAGTATACGTGTAAAAACCTTAGAAAGAATGCCCAAGCAATAGAGGCAACTGCAGCCTGCAAACTTGGCAGCAAATCATACATGCTGTCTGCCAAGCATTCACATCCTATCCAGCTTGCCTTGCTGCACACATAGCAGGGAAGTCTTAATGGTTATAGCTCAAGGAAAGCAATGGAAACACCAGGCTATCTAATGCCATGCCACTCATGCAGTATGGCCAGCAAAAGAACCACTCTCACCTTCCTTTCCAATATGGCAATTTGCTAAGAAGCTGATGCCAGCTTGTTAGCCTCTAGGCACATGCCGGATGTCGTTACTAAAACAGGCGTGTCAGATCCGGCACATAACAAAGCGTCTGAGCAAGCTCATGTCCAAAGGATGATGGAAAACAAATGTCAACACATTACCAACAACTTGACCTCGGCGCCTTAAGCATGCCAGCCACAAACTACACGAAATTGTACGAAATTGCTAGGAATCTGACGATGCAACCGAAAGAAATGGAGCGCTTCCTGCAGGGAAACTGCCCGAAAAAAGGGCGAAAGGCCGACGTTAATGCAACTGCCTGCGTGGAAATGTTTCATGCATAAACTGGCACGCAAGCTCGAACAATAAAAGACATCATCCATTGATCAGGCGAACAAGGAAGGTGCGCCTTCCGTGAATACGTCGAAGGCGACATGCGCAGGCCTGCGTAGGTTCTTACCTTGAATGCCGGAAATGTAAAAGAAACCGGGAAGCTTTGGCACAAACTCGACAACACCATTAAGTTAGCCTCATAATCGCTCTTTAGAGCCTACGTTGCCTCACAATCGCTGCCGTAAACCTGCATTAAATTTCATGATCCGCAAGAGAAATTATTATATCCTGGACCCCCGCGCCCGTAGCCGTTCGAGAAATAAGCGATATTGCAAACCGTAAACTTTCCGCCATGAAATGAGGTCATCGACTAATCTTCTGCGAAATTCATGCATTTTTTCTAGCTTTTTAGATGCCATATCGATTAATATTGCCTGAAGGCAAGCCGCCATGGCCACCTCCGCGAGGGTTGAGCGGTCCGGGCACACATTATACACCGTACGGACGGTACCGCGAATTTTTTGGCGCGGAAAATATTCGGCGCGCCACGTCCCCTTAAGCCAGCTTGGTAGCGCAGCTAGGTGAAATTGGTCTGTGGACGATGGACTCTCTCTCTTTGGTTTGATGATTAATGAAACGAGTGTTGACGACTCTCTCAGACCAAGGGGCACTAATCCGGATGTCATTTGCCTCATGACATGCCGTGTTATATAGCTAGATTAATTAATCATGCTATAAGGCCTAGCTGAGGATAAGCCGCTGCTCAGTTAGTCAATTTACTGCGATCTTTGCTTGCTATCGCGGTACGCGGATGCGCGGCTATGCCGGCTTATTAACCCATAGTCCGCTGACCCATTTTTGGCACTTTCATACCCCTGAAAATGAAAAAAATCATAACTCACAGGCCACAACTCCAAATACCCCCAACCAAGATGCTAGGAGTATCTACACTTCAAGGGCTTTCAGAATATGCAATAATACCATAGCAGGGCTTTATCAAAGCATTTGGATGATAGCTCCAGTCAAAGTTGGCCAAAAGACGATTTTTTTTCCCCAAGGAAAAGTTAACCCCCCACTTTTTTCCCAGGGAGGGTAGGGAACCTCAATACCAACATATGAGAACTTAGTTGGATAGTCCAATTGGGGTTTCCTTGGGTCAGACCACCCGGATAACCCATTACCTCTATATAACGTGCTCATATATGAGTGTGGGTTACGCGCGTGTAAACAGCTATCTATGACATGCAACACAATAATGCATTATAAAAAGCTATAAAATGCTGCCAAAAGTGCTGGAATACAAACACGTTGCCTACCTGCACTAACGGAATGATACACTCCATAGATATGCCATAAACTGGGCACTTTCAGGGCTGAAACCACTCTCTACAACAGGCATGAAAGCTTGCTGAAATATGCAAAGATAAAATCGTCATATGTAAGTCGTCATATATATCGACCTCGAGGGACCGTCAGACCGCCCCGTGGTCGGCCCGCACGTGGTCCTCGTATTGGCGGCAGCGCCTGTCACTCGCCCTCACTCGCACCGTGGCTGATGTGTTATTCCGCCGCACCCGGGCCGACTTTGTCGCGACCCATGCGGTCTAAATCCCTTCCAGGCCTGCATGGTGGGCCGGCAGCGCTGTTGCTGCGTGTAGTTTTGTGATGTCTAGTTAGTTGTACCTTGTGCCGCTGGCGTGATCCTTGGATGTCTGTGTCAGATTACTATTAATTTCTTCAGGGTTATTCTCCCAGTTATCGGGTTTTTCCTTATGTTGCATGCCTATCTCACCTCCGAAATCTATCATTCTCAATGAATATATATTGCATGGGAGACGAATTCCGCTGCAAACAACACGCAAATACATTGTCGTACCCAGCTCGTTCATGTCCTGCCCGGGGTCCGCTGGCCGGGACCACCATAACTCACAGATACCGTGGCTCTACGGGCATAGGCCGCCATAGCCGCGTCAAGCATGCATCCTTTATGATTACCAGGTTGATGTTTCGTTCAAAGATGACCTATAAATGCGTCCGCATTCGCAGCAAATGCTGCAGGGGACATCCCGTAGCAAACCTAGATGCTCGGGCTGGCGCAGACTGCCCGGCCATAAGGAGAAAATCGACATATGATGGGCGATGACTTGTCTGGCACTGACGACCAAGAAGGCAGTATTTTCCTACCAGTATTTTCCAAATCCTAAAAATGTGGCCATGCCTGACCTACGAAAATCACGCATCATCATTCTGAGCAACATTCTAAACCGTTTCTAGCCGCGAGAAGCAAATTTCCCTGATAACGGCACGTTGGCAGCCATATCTTGTTGCGCGCGCGAGAGTGAAAATTTCCCGCCAAAGTCACGTGATACTTTCTCATTGCACGTACGTTGTAATTACCAAGCTATGGCGAATAACCCCCCCAAACCTATGCATCACCTTCGTCCTTTAAGTGTTCCCAGACCCACCGGACAACTTCCCTCCGTCACGGGTGGCGCGGCGCTCCGGGAATTACGTGGTTTATTACGTTAAGTCAAAGTGTATGCGATCACATACACTTTTTGGACTATGGGTTTAACTGCACCTTATACTAGATTAGATCTTTCGCACAATCCGGATCGGGATGTAACACTGGATCGGAGGTAGTTCTAGAGGTTTTCCACAGGTGCTCGCGAAGAGCCCTTGTGTTTAAGCCGCTAGGTGCATTCTTAATAGCGCAGGGCCTGCGCAGGACCGGCCCAATATTTAGTGAGATAGAAAGCCGAGTTCGACCCGCCAGCCTGGGAAGCTGGCTGTGGTGGACGACGGCATCGTCTAGCTGAAAGGGCGGTCATAGGATAGGGCTTAGAAGCATCACCTGTCGACTGGGCACCGACGGGGAGCTCGGCAGAGCCTCTGCACCACACAAGGAATCGGCGCCACAAGCTAGGGAGGAAAGTCGGTTGTGCAACGCCAAGGTACGTTTTGTCATGCAGTATGTGGTATAGTCGCTTGCAGCCAACCGCCTTGCTCCGTCTCTCTTACCTGCACGCGTAGGAGGTGAGGTGATGTGCGCCCATCCTTGTTGTTTTGTTTGTGAATTTGTCGTTTCTGTGACGTATAGTGACTAGCGTCCTGGCTGCGAAAGCCGAGGACGCTGGTAGGGTGGTTTCCGTGGCTTAGTCCTTGCGAAAAGGCGGGCAGTTATCACGGAGGCTACCCTCTTGTATGGAATTAGGGGCGCGAAGCTCCTGATTTCTGTGATAGTGATTAGATTAGAGCCAGTTGGCATCCCCCCCCCCTGTGACAGGTCACACACTAGAGGTAAAAAGGTTCCTTTCTCTTTTCTATCTCTGTCTGCTGGCAATAGATAGACAACGTGTGTGATGGCTAATAGTAATAATAGAAATAATAATAGATATAATAATGGACTTGGGGGTTGGGATAGTGATGTATCTAGGCAACTTTACTATGCTGTGGCACATGATGGAGGCACAGGGAAAGTAGGTATTTTCTATAGCTGGGTAGACTGCAAGAACTATATAGTGGATAGGCATAGGGCTATCTTTAAGGGATTCAAGACAGCATGGGAAGCAGATAGGTTTATCCAGGAATACATGACACGTCCAGTAGGCTTGCACGTAGAGGCACCACCTCAGGAGATTAGGACTCGCCCAATGCCTAGGGGCCGTAGCTGTGCACCCAATAGTGCAACAGTAGAGAGCAGGACGGGGGACACACAGGCTGTCACAGTCACGTTCAGCCAACTCACTGTCAGCACCCCACCTAGGCAGCCACCTAGTTTCTAGAGGAGTAGAGTACTAATTATAGCTTACTATATAATAGCTACATTAGCAGAATAACGTAGGGCAGTCGCTTGGTTGATTGCTTGTGGGCATGTGCATGGCATTTTCCTCCTTCTTCCTCTCTCCTTCCTTCCTTCTCTTGTGGATGTGGTACTGGTAAACATGCCGCGGGGTAAAAAGAAGGTACGCGGCACGACTAGGAGTCATTCCGAGGAGGGAGGTGCAGACTTGGATAGGCAGGGCAGCCCAGAGTACCAAGTACAGGAGGTATCACAACAGGGCTCGTCCTACCAGCAAGGCAGTCCTGTAGGTCACCCAGGTGAGCTGGCTAGTACCTCCCGTGAGCCGCGAAGGCCACGAGGAGCGGATAGGATGGATAATAGGGAGGAATACCAGCCGCAGCGAATGCAGGCTGAGTATAACCAGCTGATGGAACGGGCAGGTGATGAGACCCGGCCCAGATCGAATCCCACGAGTGCAGCCCAGCACCAGTCAGTGCAGCCGCAGCAACGCCCGCCCGGGCAGCCGCAGCAGCACCCAGTGCAGTCCCCACAGCAGCATTCGGAACAGCAACAGCCGTTGCCGCAGCAGTGGCAGCAGCAGCCAGTACAGCAGCAGCAGCCACCGCCGCCGCCGCAGCAACAGTGGCAGCAGCCGCAGCAGCTTCCGCCGTTGCAGCAGCAGCAGCAGCCGCTAAGCCAGCCGACCGGGTCGCAGATGTTTGGTCCGCTTAGTCAGAACGCGGCCTATTATCACGCGCAACGTGCCCAACGATTACAACATCCCTGGGCGAGCGGTCGACGGGTTTCTTTTAGCGGTGACCTGCAGTCCAATGCGACATCGCTGTGGACCCAGGACGAGGCTAGGGTTCCACCGCCGGTATACGATGAGGCTGGGCCCGCGTCGTCCCATCCGGCGCGCAATGTCCCAGCAGCCGGACCTGCGCGGCCGAGCGTGTCGCATGGCAATAACCTCAACTTGAGTCGCATGGCACCCAGTGATCCTGGCTACGCGCATCCCTCGTCTGTCTGGCTACAACGCAGCGCGACTAGGTCAGCGCCTGCATCGGCAGATGACTCGTTGTCGATCTTTAATGTTCCGCCGTATCGCGCAGTGGGCGGACCTCGGGCCGACGCGTTTAAGGCGCCGCCCATGCCTGACTTTAAACCAGTGCCCAAGCTGCGCGCGACTATGAACCCTCGCGAGATCGACGAATGGACGCGTATGTGGGTACAGATCTACTGGGCGTGGTGCAACCACAATGGGTGGGAGCTAGCTACCGAGGTTCTTATCTCCTACGTCGTCACCAACTGCATGGATCCCTCAGTGGTCGGCATACTCAACTGTGAGAGTGTCGCGTCGCGCTTGTACCCTCGCACAGTAGAGGAGCTACTAGAGCGCATTGAGCGCAAGCTGGTGCCCCCTGACTGGAAGCTCCACGAGCGTCTGGCTTTTTCCAAGCTACGCCAAGGCACCACCCGTTCCGCGAGTTTCTGACAGAGTTTGAAGCATTCTCGGCTCGCCTTGAGGACTTGACCTGGACCGAATATAGGGCGCGGTTCATTGAGGCGCTGAGTCCGGAACTCCTAGATGAGGTGCTAAAGCGCTTTGCTGAGATACCGTGGGAGCAGTGGGATGTGATCGAGATCCAGCAGTACCTTCTAAAGGTGTCAGATGTGCTCGCACGCCGCCGCGCAGCGGTCACCTATCGGCATGCTGGTGCTGCACCGCGTCGCGTCCACTTCACTACGGTGGACCAAGATGGGTCCTCTGAGGACATTATCGACCACGAGCAGGAGGACGGCGACTATGAAGCGCCCCAGGTCAATGCAATCGATGCGTCCAAGGCGCGATGCTTCCGGTGCGGCGAGGTCGGTCATCTCAAGAAGGACTGCACGCGACCACCACGGGATCGCGATCGTGGCGACGAGCAGACGTCACCCCGTTTCTCCGGGCCTGCCTTCGGTAAGCGCCCGGAACAAGCACGGCGCCCAGACCGGCCTCGCAACGCGGGCGAGCGCGCAGCCAAGTTGCAGGACGCCCGGCAGCGTCCCACGCAGCACCAGACGCCCCGCGCTACGGGTCCTTCGTTCCAGCGGGTGAACCGCGAGTTGAATGAGTTGTTCTCACAGCAACAGGACTCGGGTAATGGCGCCTCGGGGGTTATGGATGGCAAGGCGGTCGCCGGCTATGGGCATGGCGACGAGGAGGATGAGGTAGAGGGGGAAGAGTGGACCGGGCGGTCGAACGAGGCGGTCTCCCGGCCCTCCGTTCCTCGTGCGTAGTGTCCCTGCCTACACGGATAGAGGTAGATGTAGGACAGGTAGATAAGTAGCGCAAGTCAATAACGTCGGGCAGATAGACAGCTTAGATAAGGACACCCCGTTGGTAGCGAATACCAGCGTGGGCGCAGAATCAGTCGTTACAGTAGATAGTCGCACCCCGCTTGTAGCGAATACAAGTGCGGATGCATCCTTGGGCGAGACTTCTGCCCCAAGCACGCAGCCGGCCACGGGTAGCGCAGCGAGCTCCGACCAGCCTACGCGCGCAACTCCGGCTGGTACCCGCAACTTGCTCCTTTTTAGGGGAGGTCTGGCTGTACCGGGATCAGCATTAGACCCCTACCTCAAGGACAAGACCGTCATGGACGTGCAGTTCATGGTGGACACGGGTGCGTCTACGTCGTTCATCAACGAGGCATTGGCGCGTCGCGCAGGATACGACATCCGGCCACATGCGACAGTGGTGAATGTGACCTATTCAGATGGTCGCAAGAGCCCCTCGCCTGGTCGGGTTGATATCAAGGCTGTGATTCAAGGCATCCCTGTGGAGCTCACAGCCACGGTCGCACCGCTGGGAGCTGCCGACATCATCATCGGCATCGACTGGCTGGACGCGCAGGATGTGGACATTAGCATTCGGCGTCGCGTGGTGTGGTTCCCTGACGGTTCCTTTTGGAGTCCTGTCAGCGAATACCAAGTGCAGGGCCCCGACGTGCATAACATCACGCACGAGCGGGAAGTCACCCAGCCCCGCAACGCCTCGCAGATCCTCATGAGCCTCAAGTCACTGGAGAGTAAGCTGCGTCGAGGCAAGGAGTACTACATGTACCGTCTTGACCTCTCCAACATAGAGGTTCTCCTTAATGAGATCGGCGTGGGGTTTACACCCGAGGAGACGGAGCGTTATAACGCGGTTCTAGCGCGACGGGAGAAGCTCTTTGACGAAAGCAAGCAGGAGTTTCCCCCGCACCGCTCAGTGCTCCACCGCATCCAGGTGAAGGAGGGCTATGGTCCCACGTCCTCCCCCATGTACCGCATGGGTCCAGTTGAGCTGGTGGAGCTGAAGAAGATCTTGATGGCGCTCTTGGAGCGGGGTCTCATCGAGCCTAGCAATAGCCCCTTCTCGGCTGGTGTGCTACTGGTCCCTAAGCCTGGGGGCAAGTGGCGGCTCGTCACGGACTACCGGAAGCTCAATGCTATCACGGTAAAGTCCAAGTACCCCCTTCCGCGCATCGACGATATCTTCAACCGCGTCCAAGGAGCCACGTGCTTTACAGTCCTAGACTGCGCGGATGGCTTCTGGCAGCTTCGCATCGCCCCGGAGGATTGTCACAAGACGGCGTTCAACACGCCCTTTGGGCATTACCAGTTTCGGGTGGCCGCGATGGGTTTGTGCAATTCCCCCGCGAGCTTCCAGATGCTCATGAACGACATCCTCCGCCCTGTCATGGGAACCGCGCATCTTCCGCAGGTTTCCCGTGACCTCAAGGACCCCAACAGGGGCGTGAAGCCCCCGTGGTCCTACAAGCGCACATGCGCTCTCGCGTACCTGGACGACATCCTCGTGTACTCCAAGACTTTCGAGGATCACTTAGAGGACGTCGACACAGTGTTGCGCATTATGGAAGAGGAGCATCTTTCGGTCCGCAAGGCCAAGGTCCGCGCTGGACGCAGCGTGCCCTTTTTGGGTCACACCCTCTCTGCCGCTGGCGTCGCGACGGACCCCGCAAAGATTGCTTCCATCCAACAGTGGCCGACCCCGACCGACGTCAAGGGTGTGCGCAGCTTTTTGGGTATCGCGTCATACTACCGACGCTTTATCCCCCGCTTCGCGACAATAGCTGCCCCCATCAACGCCCTCCTCAAGAAGGGTGTTCCCTTTGTCTGGTCGGAACCGTGCCAGCAGGCCTTCGAGGCCCTCAAGCACAGCTTGACCACAGCACCCGTGCTCGCTATCCCGGATCTGTCAAGGCCCTTTGTGGTGGCCACGGACGCGAGCAAGGTTGCGATTGGCGGCGTCCTCCTACAGGACCAGGGTCAGGGGTTACAGCCGGTTGAGTATATCTCCCGCACCATGATCCCCGCCGAGCGTAACTACCCGGTGCATCAGCAGGAGCTTCTTGCTGTGGTCTACTGCTGTCACACTTGGCGCCATCATCTTCGCGGGGCTCAGTTTGACGTTGCGATTAGCGAGCAGGGGGACCTTGATCCCCACCGGCTGATCATCCATGATGACTAGCGGCTGAGCACCGCTATCAAGCTTGACTGCGCCAACCAACGGACATGTCACCATGTCGCTCCATACATCTCCACAGGCTCCAACTGCTTGGAACGCTATGGACGGCTCACCATTGGGGTATGGAACCACCGTGGGAACCTGGGGAACTGCACTAGTGCGCTGCTGGCTACTTGTGCTGACCACTCCCGCTTGCACCACGGGCACTGCGGCTTCTACCGGCTGACGCCCGTAGGTGACGGACTCAGAATTGCGCAAGGTGCGCACATCATACCCATCTGCGAACAACTGGATCTCGGACACAACCGACCCCAGCCACTCAACCCCCTTCTGCCCGAAGGTGTCGACCACCTGCCGTGCTGAAAACATGGGTACGTCCACAATGAACGGCATTGGGTACACAGGCGCCAATTGCCTACGCTGCTCCAGCCCAGCAGGGTTCGCATGCTCAAAAGCAGATTGCACCCCAGCCAGCGGCATAGAAAAGGACGCGGGCAGCTGCCCGGCAGGCAACATGGGTGCCTGCTGAAAAGAAAGCGGGCTGCGTGCCTGCTTGCCTTTGGTAGCCTCCGCAGCGTTGATCTCGACGTCACCCGGCATGGGCGCCCAGAATGGGTCCTCCCGGTACACCGTCGCGAATTGGTTGGGGGGCGCCGTCGCCTCCTCACCATGCTCATGATGGCAGCCACCTGGGCTTCCATCGAGTCGGTCTTGCCCGCCATCTCGGCAAAGTGGACCGTCTTGATGCCCGCGGCTGGACACTTGTTCATCAGGTGCCACTTCGTGTCTGCCACAACACCTTGAAATGGCCTTTTTTTTACATAAATTATGGCCCATGGCAAGTTTATTGTCAGATTGACCTAGGATTGGATCCCACCACTCCCCGGGATGTGTCTGGCTAGTGGTGGATTAGTTGAGTCAAAATGTTAAGTTTACATGGTACTCCCTGCTTAAGTTAACTCCAGATCCAAGGCCAAAACTGGCCACCGAAACCACTTGCACTTGCATAGAAACAATAGCCGATCTCAGATTATGCTGTAACTTTGCAGTGGTGATGAATAATAGTTGTTCTGACCTTGTACAAAGTTCTACGCCATTTGGAGCCCTAGTTGGTGACGGATGCTAGCAAAATTTTGCTAGCATTTGTCATTAATGGCAATTTTAAATCAAGATTTAACCCAAATGATGTCAGAATGCCACAAAAACTCATTGCCATCATGCCAGCACCTGACGCATGGTCTCAACAAGTCATGAGCAAAAATTCAGATAATGCAGAGCCCAAAATAGTGACATTTGCCAGCAATTGTCGCCATTTTTTGCTTTTTAACTCACAATTTTAACAACATTAACCACCAAAACACTCTCCAAGCTGGGGCACATCATTTAAATCTTTGCAGGCAACTCAAGAATGACTAGTACAAACAGTGTGCAAAAACTTGGTGCATGTGAATGCCTGAGTGGTGACCATTGCTAGCAGAATCCATCATGTAAGGTAGGCATTGCCAGTATGCCAAAAAGCTGTGATGGGCAGTGCATGTCCATATGTACACCCCATGACACCATGCCTCTAAACTACTTGGCACATTGCAAAATGGGAAGGAAAGGTGAACAATACATGCCACATCACTAACACAGCCACTTGAATGCTACCAACATGCATGATATACACTACGTGTAATACATGTCGAGAATATGCCGAGCGAGCATATCAAGGTGCAGTGACCCCAACGCTGGCACATGTCACCTGGCATCCACGTATGCTCACATGATATGGCATTGGCATATCCCATGTCTCCATCTCTTGCACTTTGTGCGCACCAAGCCACCCATGCAGTCGCCCACCCATGCAGCCACCTGGCCACCCACCCAAACAACTGCTCACACACTCGCGCGCCCGTGCACTCAGACAGCCACCTGTCCTCCCACCCAGTGACCCACCCACCCAGCCAGCCGCGCACGTGCTTACCCAACTTATATAACCATGCGTGCACCTAGGCACCCAACCACCTACCAATCCACTTGGACATCCGCCCACCCACCAAGGCACCTGCGCAACCCACACACCAACTAGGTAATAAGGAGGCATTCCCCCATCCAATGAGCCAACCACCCAACCACCCAACCACCTAAACACCCAGCCAGCTGGCCCCATATGCACCCGTCCGGCCACCCACCCACAAACCTACCCACTCAACCACTCACTGCCCCCACACCCTTATACCCACTGACCCACCCACTGACCCACCCACACATGCATATATTTTCTCAGCCAGCACCCCAGCACCTACCTCACCCCCAACCTGCACAACCCTTCACCCGCGATAGGTGAGTCGGTCCCAACCATAAACCCATCCACGCATCCATATCTGTGCGCCCACCCGTCCATCTACCCGTCCCTTCGCCCACCCACCCACATCTAGTCATCTACACATCCACCAGCCACCAACCACCAATGGCCCACCCACCAACCCACCCACCCACACACATCCCTAACCAACCAACCACCAACCCACCACCCTCAAAAACGTGCAGTGGTTTCACTCATGCATCCAACAACCCACCCACTTCAAAGTCCCCAAAGCCTATCATCACCCAGCCACCTGGGCATCTGCCAATAACCGACCGCCCTTGCACTCATCCACCCACCATGACCAGCCACCCACCCACCCACGCTCTCCAACTGCCTGTGCTCCCACCTACGCAGCCAGCCATTTACCAAGGCATCCACCTATCAGCCAGCCACCTGCCATTGAACCCACCCACGCCTAGGCATCCCTTGAAGCATCTATAGCCCAAGCCTCCCACCCAAGGCTCTCTGGGCAATCAAACAATCAAACAACCAATCACCCAGCTACACAACCACCTAACCACCTAACCACTCAACAACACAATCACCGAACCTCCTCACTACCCAACACCCAAACCAGCCAGGCATGTGCCCGCCTCGCATGCCCTCACCATTGCAACACCCCATACATTCCCTGCTCACCTAGCCAGCCACACACCCAGCCAGTCTCCTGCTCAACTCACGCATGAAGGCAATATCAGCCGACAGCCATGCACGGCCTCACCTTGCATCACTTGCATTGCCAGGGTAATTTGCATGAGACAGCTTCCATCTCATTGTCAGCAACTGAAAAGGCTCTTTCTTCACAGTAATGAATAAGCAACAACGTTGGAAACGTGCTCCCATTTCTCTTTAAAACAGTCTTTAAATCAGAAAGACAAGGGCTAATATCTGGACAAGGTGGCAATAACCACTGCACCATGCTCTTGAGAAAGTCTTAACAATCCAGCTTTCTACCCTTTCAGAAGCTGCCTTGCGTTAGCAAAGATTCTGGGCCCTCTGGCTCGCTCACCTCGCTTAATCTGCGCTTCTTTATGGCTGCCGGGATATGCGAAGCTTGAGCCGAGCGTGTCGTGGCGAGGTCGTCTGCCCGACTCATCACATCTCGAAACCGCACTGCCGACTAATAAAAACGATGCCCCACTTTGCCTTTTGTATCTGGCGTCAAAAGAACAATGAACTCGCTAGGAAAACACTGTCGCAAAGAGCTTCCTACAGGCATTATAAGCAATTTTCGCAGCTTTTACCGCACTTACTGCACATCCGGAAGACCATTAGCGGCCTTAGCGCGGAAGCTTGGGCACGCCACATCTTCTGCTGGCTTATTGCCGCAGGCTGGCAGTATAGGAAGGTCGGGCATAGCCTAAAGAGATGATTATCTGACGACAAAGATATGCATTGCATGAAGCAAGAAACAGACGGATTTCGCACCCCCATATTTATTCACGTCAATGCCGGACAATTAAAAGCGAAACTCAAAAAACGAAAACACTAACGTTTTCGGGAATATTATAACGAACAAGCTGAGCTATCGTGCCGGGATTTTCGTATCCTCATGTGACCAAGACTTTGAGACACGTACCACCGAGAAATCCGGTTTTCGCGAAAAACTGGTCCGCTGTGAAAAAAACTTTTTGTCCCGTTCAATGCCCGCGTCGCAATCACAGCCTATATACGTCCAAAATTATTCTATGGATTAACCGTGATGTAAGCTTCGTTTTGACACCTCGGGCGGCTGCAATGACGCAAGTTTCAGAACGCTAGCTCATGCTCGACCGCCATGGGTGTTTTCGTCGTTTTCGTCAGTCGTGGCGCGGGAAAAATCCAGATCTCGGACGAATTCCGGACAATAATTTATGTAAAAATTTGGCGGGGCTCGCGGTGTTGTGGCCCCATGCGGCTTCGTGCAGCGGCTTGGACACTCGCGACTAAGGTGCCCATCCTTGTCGCAAAGGTAACATTTACCGCGTGACGGGGTGGGTGCGCCCAGCGCGCCTTGCACGCCCTGCGCCTCCTGAGTCCCATCCGATGTCGGCGGACGACCGCCTCCGCCTCGACCACCACCGCGACCCCGACCACCGTAGCCACTGCCGCCGCCACCACGACTGACACCGCCGCTGCCACCCTGACCGCCACCGCCGCTGCCCCCGCCGGTGACCGGCGTTGCCACCACCCTGAGTGCCGACATATTCACCGCGCCCCGCACCAGGCAACCGCTGGCCACCCTTGACCGCGATGGCCTTCTCCATCTCAGCCATCTTCTTGCGCATCTCAGCCAGCTCAGACGAGATACCCTTCTCGCCTTCCGCACGCTTCCTGAGCAGCCGCTTGAATGCTGCACAGAGAGTCACCAAAGTCCACTCCCCACCGGGCGGCTCCGGAAGATCGATGGCCAGCAGGGGCACTGCACTCCGCCATAACCGGCAAGCCTTGGTCTGCGTATAATCAGGCACTTTGCCCGCAAACGCGAGGAGCCGGTCAAGGGAGAAAGCTGGATCCTCACCCTCGGCGACGGTGAACGCTCCATTCCATTCCGCGATGGCCTTGACGTGCTCAACTGGGTACTCCAGCCGCAGTTCAATGCTGCCACAGCTGCTCTGCCGGGTCGACATCGTAGATGATCGAGTCGAGATCCGGTGTGCCCATATCCGTGAGCGCAAACCAGATGTCCGTGCGATGACACCCGGGTCCACGAGCGCTCGGTAATGCTGGACCAAAACCTGGACCTTCTTCTTGGTCAGGTCATGGAAAAAGAGGTGAATAAAATCCATCACCATCTCATGGCGAAGAGGATACCCCGAGGCATAACGATAAGTGTTACAATGCGCTCAGAAGAGCTCATAGGCTTCCTCTAACGTCGCACCCGTGCCAGCTGAGGTGAACTTCTTGCGAAGCTCCACCTTGGGCAGCGATGGCACACGAGTGGATTCGCCATGCACGCCGTACGGCATGCGGTGGGGTCGCTGGACGTCGTCGCCCTCACCCCATGGTATGCTGGCTACCTCCCGATCGACTTGGCCCCAGCCGAAGTCTGACCGAGTGCCGCCAAGCCTGGGCCGCCCTGCGGTGCCACCCAACGGCGTTGCTGCCGCCGTCATGGGTGGCCGACCTGTACTAAACAAGCCACCGGATGCTCCCCCCCTGGGGGCTGCACCATACCCGCCGCGCCACGATAACGTGCCTTGGTTGGGTGCCCGTAGGTTCCCCCCCAGCGTATAAGATGCGTCGGCAGTCGACCGGGTGCCTACCCGACCGACGTTCGGCTGCAGCTCGTCATCCTGCGCCATTTCCCCGTCGCCCCGCCGTTGACCGCTTGGTCCGACGCGTGGCAGGCTGGGTTCAACGTTGCGTAGTGGACCTGTCCCACTGCGCTCTTAGTCGAAGTGCCCGCGTTGGTCGCGCAGCGCCTCATGTCGCCGCGCTTCCTCGGCAGCGGCCTCCTCGTCGGCAGCCTGCCTGGCCTCGGCGTCGCGTTGGGCCGCAGCTTGGCAGGCGCGTGCAGCTTCCGTGGTTGCCTCCGCCTGCCGCCGTTGCTCAGCGCGCTCCGTAGCACGCCTCGCTTCAGCCGTAGATTCCGCGCGCTCCAAAGCAAGTCGCACAGTTTCTTCAACAAGCGTCGCCTGTTGCGATAACTGCGTCGCTTGCTGAGCTCGGAGTGCCGCCAGCTCTGCCGCTTGCTCTTGCAGCAGGCGCAGCACTTGGGTAAGAGCACCACCGTCCCCTGCCGAAGAAAGGGAAGGCGCTCCATTACCTAACAAAGCGGTGTCCGCACTAGTGCCGAGACGACCGCTGGGCGGGTCAGTTGCTTGACCGCCCGTAGCTGCCGGCGCTGACCCACCACTGCCTGATGCTGTGGGGTCAGTTCCTGACATGTTGATGGTGGTATCGACCCTGGAGAGCTCCTGCCCGTCGGTGTCGACGCCCGTGTTGGCACAGCCAGCGTGGCTTGCCAAAAACGCTGTGACCGACCTAGTGTGATATGACATAAACTGCCACAACCACTACCAAGTTGCAACGGTATAATCTGAAAGACTTAATGGTTGATCAGGCCACTATGTGTGCTAGTCTTCCCCAGAAAACTGCACACCGTCTCTCTTTGCTGAAATGAAAATGTTCCTTTGCAGATGGAGATAGTCTCTTCGAGGAACGAAAAGAGGGCTCTCAGCCGAGGACAAGGAACTGTCCCTCGTGCCTGATGACCACCTTATTGATCCCCTTGTGTACCGTCGCGTGCCGCGTTTGAATATCCTTGCTGGGGCGTTAGCTAGACGCTCCAACTACTCTAATTGCGACAATATGCATGATGGTGCAAGACGATGCTTTTGCCTCCCCTGCTATAGAACAATGCTTTCACAACACACACTTTGCACAGTCTGATGATGAAGCCGCACATGCGGAATTTATTGAGAAAGTTAATACAATTACAACACGTTGATAGTCTCAATATCGATGCACTCCATGCTCACGAGCCCGCAGTTAGGCAGCGCTCCATGACATGCTACCGGCCTTGCTCCCAAGGAAAGGGAGAAACACGAAGGCCACTAACGAGAAACTCGAAGAGACTACACGCTGCGTGAGAGTCCTCTTCGACTATGAACCAAACCATTCGTCATGCCACACGCATGACACACGCCACACTTGTCAGTCCAGCCAGGAATGCCAAAACTATCTTGCTGCCTGAACCATGCAAATAGAAACCGCATTCCAGTTGCCGTCCTGGCTTTCTACCACACATGCCAACAAAAGCAGGAAGGCATCCCGACAAATCTAAATTGCTACCCTGTTGCCGATCTCATCTCCTAGAGGCTCCGGCATTTCTGTCCCTGGGAATGTCCGACATTGAGTAACGTCCACCAAGGTCGAAGCATACTATCCTTCAGACAATCTGCACGCTCACACCTTGCGTGTGAGTGGCCCAGCAAACATTGCGTCTAATCGTTCCTTTCTAGAAGAAATCCCTTTGTAGGGCTGCCAGCGATTTCGCATTCATTCCAGCGATCTGGCCCCGCACCGCAAATTGTCCTTTTCCATTTTCTGTCCAGTCCTCATAACGTTGACCCGCTATTCTACACCACAAAGACACCTGGCCTGTCAATAGCCTCGGCGCTGTTGAAGTCCAGCAGTCCAGCTCCAGCTCCAGCTGTCCACTAACACGCGTATGATTCTCTCGAAGCTGCGCACTTGTGCTGCCGTCCGCTCAAGTCAGTGCTGCGCGCCCAGCTGTGCCTGCATGGCCCGGCGCGCGTGCACGTACACTTTCGTCCGCTCTTATGCTGCAAGTTTTAATGTCCCCCGGCCCCCCGGTCACTAGCCTTTGTCGAAAATGCGTAGAAAACAAATTCCTTGCGCACGTCACCGGTCTTGTGCATAGTGGGCGCCCGGATGACATAGCTCGCGTCCGTGACACGGCGCCGTCGAGTCGTTGCTCCAGCTCCTGCGTCAGTGTCCAGGTCTGGGCGCCGTAGGTCAGGATCGTCAGAATGACGACCTTGAAGAGGTCACGCTTGACGATCCGGGGTAGGGCGGGGTTGCTCCACCAGCGGCGGTGGTCATGGATAATCACATAGTCGGGGTAAAATTGGCTCTTTTTGTCAAATTGTCAAATTGTCAAATTGTCAAATTGTCAAATTGTCAAATTGTCAAATTGTCAAATTGTCAAATTGTCAAATTGTCAAGTTGTCAAATTGTCAAATTGTCGGAGGGCGGGGGCCGAGATTAACTAAGAGGTACCTTGAAATTAAATAAGAGGCATGACTCTATCGAGATACATGTTCGGACGCGAATTTCTATTGGCGTGAATTTGTAGTATTGTACGACAACATGTCAAGGGTGACGGAACTGAGTACCTATAAGTCGCAAGTGTCCCGGAGACGAACGGAGACGTTTCAAGATCAACTGCGCATTCGACCCTGATTAGACGGCTGAAATGCAGAGAAGAGGTTGACTGGTAGTACTGTACGATGGTGTTGGACGGAATTTCCGGTCAGCGTTGCGGACTTTGCATCTCACGTTGTACGTGGAAAAGAGCCATTGCGCCGCGCTGTGCTGTGGCGAACTTATTCTCCGCCGTCGGATTGCACCGTCGATGCTCGTCGATGAACCCAACGCAAGCCATGTACCAAAAGCAGTAGAAAATAGCACGGCGGCACCTCGCGGCGAGTTTGGTTAGTTACAGAACTTGAAGCCCGGCGACTCCGCGACAAGCAGTCCGCAGGTACCCAGTCCGTAGGTAGTCCGCCGGCGTGAATGAAGTGACAGTTTTGACAATTTGAGAACCGGCGACAACCTAGTCGTTAAAATCCTGCTATTTTGCTAAAAATTTTCACGTTTCTGGGATTCCCGCCAATTTTCGACTGTGTGTGCATGAAACGCTGCTGGACTGATAACTCTGGCATTTCAGCAACCGTAGCTCGAGTTACGGTCCTAGGACGTTTAGCTGTACGAGTAACTATTTCAAGTCTGCTTCGTAAGACTAGGGTTAGTTCAAAGTGCGTGTCCTTTGGTCGATCCAAAGGCGACAGCGAATGCGCGTCGCGTCTTTCATGTTGGACGAAGGCAAGCCGGCGCGAGCACAGGCACCACAAAAAAAGCCACTGGCGGTGGTTTGCAGGTGCGGGAGTGCGGCGATGGCGACAGGGCCACAGAGGCGTTCAGGGATTCTAACACCGTCTTCAGTTCGCAAAGTTTCCCACTGTCCTGGTTGAATATATAAGCACCAATTCTGTCGACCGGGTGAATCTGTCCGACGTGATCAAAAAGAGCGCGATGACATGAAAGAAAGCTGAGGGCAGGGTCAACCGTTGAATTCGTTAGGATAGTGGTGGACTATGCGGGGAAGCCTATGCAAGGAACGCCCATGGTGGTCACGACATTGGTTTATAATCTGAAACGCGACATCGGTTTATAATCTGCCATGTTTTAGGAATCTGCCACGGTTTTACTGTCCGTCATTTTCATCCAGAAATGTTTTTCAGCCGACCGTCTAATTAGAAGTTGGATCGTCTATGGCCTTGATTTCCTTGTTTCAGCGTCGCCTATGCATCTTGTGTGCAGGCCGAAGGCCATGCAAGGCGAGGTGGACGTGGACGAGGCTCATGCAAGATGAAGACGAGGCGGTCGATGACGTCGGGGAGACTTTGTACCATTCTAGTCGGCATTTAGCAAGACACCGATTAAAACTACGGAGGGTACAAAGCGCCACAAGACCAAGTTTTCTGGCATGTTTGGGTACCCCTGAAATCGGAAAATTAAGCTGGGTTCGACATTCTGTATGAACATTGTATTGACGAAGAAGATAAAGGAAAAAGTAGGAGATAGATCGAGTATGTTGCATGAATCTGACACATTGTGTCTCAATGCGTACAACTTACCAGAAGTGCAGCCGTGTGCTGGTTCAACGATCATGCAAGGATTAGTCGCGAGCCAAACCTTGTTTGGACGCTATCACATATGATGAAGACTGGCCACTTGTCTGCATGGTTGGCAGGAGGAAACCAAATTCCTGCATGGTTAGCTGGAGAGTGTACTATGGAAGGGGTCTGGACTATCCCCGTGCGCAATCTGCTTTTGAGATCATGGTAACGCCATAGTTGGGTGACCACTCACTGCATGTGATTGCACGTGCCATAGAGCGAGCACTGTTATAGTCATGGACGCCATCCTCGCTGAGGTGCAACGCCCTCCGCGTAACAATGACTTGGATGATCGATGACGGCCCCCACGACGAGTGGACTCCCCAGGAATGGGCTGCTGCCATCTCCACCCTCCGCAATGATGCTGCCATGGGAGTGGACAATATTTCACCGGAGGTGGTTAAGATGCCTGAGCTTGAGCCCTTCCTCCGGGGTGTTTGCAACCGGATTCTACGAGATGGCCTACCCCCGCCGACGTATTGGAAGACCGCTGTACGGGTCATGCTCTACAAGGGCAAGGGGTCCGCCGCGGATACCGGCAACTACCGCGGCGTATGCCTCCAAAGCTGCGTGCTGAAAGTCTTCATGCGTCTCCTGCTGAACCGCATGCGCGCCAGCCTCGATCCCCACCTAGGTGAGTCCCAGATGGGCTTCCGTGTTGGTCGCAATTGTGTTATGGTCACTATTACCGCGCGCCGCCTGATCGAGGAAGTGGGTCGCCTGGCCCCCGGCCTCTTGCCATTGCTATTGATCTTCGTGGATTACACCAAGGCATTCGATACGGTTACATGGGACGCCCTGTGGGTGGTCCTTCACCTGTTCCGTGTCCCATCGTACATCGTTGAGATCATCCGCCAGTTCTATGAAGGGTCCCAAGCCCAGGTCCGTACCGCCGACGGCGTCACTCCGGCGTTCCCCTGCACACCGGGGTGTGGCAGGGCTGTGTGCTCTCCCCATATCTATTCATCATTATGGTGGACTATATTATGCGGCGTGCACACGCCCGCTTCGCCCGGGTGGAGGGGCGCCCGCCGGGGATCGAGATCACGGAGTACGCCAGCTACGGCGGGGTTGACCCACCCTACCGCCTGAGCGATCTGATCTACGCTGATGACACGACACTCGTGGAAACCCCAGAGTCAGCCCAACTGTGGCTAGACAGCTTATCACTGGAAGCGCGGGCGGTGGGGCTTATGATCAGCAAGAAAACGGAGGTCATGGCCATCGGCTTCCCTGCTGGGATAGCCCCACCCACCCTCCTCTTGCTGGACGGCAGCCCCGTCCCCCCGGCGACTCGCTTCAAGCTCCTTGGCAGCTGGCTTCCCTCCACGGCCGACGACATCAACACCCGCATTGGCCAGGCCTGGGCGGCCCTCCGCCGCCTCGACAGGTTCTGGACCTGTCGCTACCTGAGTGAGCGACGCAAGCGCATTCTGTTCAAGGCCCTTGTCCTCAGCATCCTCCTTTATGGCTGCGAGGCGTGGACCCTGGACCAGGCGCTGAGCCAGCAGCTTGACGGCACCGTCACTCGAATGCTCCGTCATATCCTCGGCGTCCGCTACCAAGAACGCCGCACCCGGGCCGCGCTCTACTGCGAGCTCCCTCTTGTCACCCATACCATCCGACACCGCCGCCTCCTCTTTGCCGGCCATCTTGCCCGCACAGACCAGGTGAATACCGATGTGGGCCCTGCCGGGGGGCTTAAGACGGGCCAACCAGGTAGACACCTCCTCCTATGGCAGGGTCCCCTTGTCCCATCGCAACCCACTGGCAAACTTGCGCGCGCCGGGCACCGGCGCGGCGCGACCCGGACCTATGTGACACAACTGCTTGAAGATGCAGGGCTTCTGGGACTATCCGTACTCCGCGCCCGCATGATTGACAAGGAGAAATGGGCTGCCATCTGCGACAAGCACCTTCCCGAGGGGTATGCTCCTGTTTTCTCCCCACGGGCCCCGCGGCCCGTTGCTAGCCAGGGTAGAAGTCCGCAGGTGGAGGTTATTGGTCCTGAGGATAGCCGCTACACTACCGCCTCGTCTGCCATTACAGTAGAGGACAGCTCGGATGAGGATTACATCCCCATCTAGTGCTTAACGGTTGGGGGATGATGCAGACGATATTTGTTTAAACTTTTGTGTAATTATTTTTCTAATGAGATTAGCATAGTACTCCGTGGCATGCCTTTGCGCATGACACGCAAGTACTTACTTACTTGGATGATGACACCCTCATTGAGAAAGTCTTACAAGACCGCAATAACAAGGCGCGGCAGAAACGCCCTATTAGGGTGGACAGCGATAGCGAGTCTTATGAGTCTGAACTGGAGTAGAAAAACCAGCACATGTGAATGCAGGAATGCGTGCCATGGGATGATGTGATTTCATGAGGTCCATGTGAAACCAGATATGCATGTCTAGATATAGTGTGTTTTGATGAGACGTACAGCTTCAGCATAAAAACTTTACCTGGGTGACTTAAATTTCTGTGTAAATATTTTTTAATAAAAAACCAAGTTTTTTGGCGGGAAATCCTGAAACGAGAAACGAGAAAAATGCACCGTGAGCAAATCGTAGAAAACAAGGGGTAAAATTTATAATACTCTGAAATAATGTTTGCCATTATAGATGTCATTTATCATTTCCTTTGGCGTCATGCTTGCTGCCAAATAAATATTACGAATTATTGAGCGTGCTCGCCTTGTGCAGGCGCCGGTTATTTAGTTTCCTTCCTACCTAGCATAATAAATGATGCTAACCGACTATAAGATACAGAGGTTTGTGACCCACCCTTCTGTGCCCTTCATGCACAGCAGGACTCTCCTCACGGCCTCACGGCACACAAATGTCGCGCTTCAATACAAACCGAGAAAACCAGCCCCATGGCTTCATCTCGCGACATTCTAAACAGAGACGCCAGCGCGGCGTCAGCGTTCTCGCCTCCCATGTAGCTCTTTATCAAGCTTTCACTGTTTACCAAAGTGAGCCCTCAAGAGTTGTTTGCCAGGCTGCGCCGTTTAAAGCTCGTCGTGGTCAAAGTCCATGTCCTCACCATCCCCACCCCCTGCGCCGCCCATGCCCGACGCCTGGTACACCTTGGCCACAATGGGGTTGCACACGCCCTCCACCTCCTTGAGCTTGTCGCGGTACTCCTCCGCCTCCGCCTGCTGGTTGTCGTCCAACCAGTCCATTGCCTCCTTGACCGTCTCCTCAATCTTGACCTTGTCCTCCTCGTCCAGCTTGTCGGCCAGCTTGTCGGAGTCCGCGACCTGGTTCTTCATGTTGTACAGGTAGGTCTCCAGGGAGTTACGGGAGTCGATCCTCTCCTTGACCTTCTTGTCCTCCTCAGCAAACTCCTCCGCCTCGGTCACCATGCGCTCAATCTCCTCCTGCGACAGCCGGCCCTTGTCATTTGTGATCGTGATCTTCTCCTTCTTGCCAGTGCCCTTGTCCTCGGCCGCCACGTTCAGAATACCGTTCGCGTCCAGCTCAAACGTGACCTCGATCTGAGGGACCCCACGGGGGGCGGGGGGAATCCCCGTCAGATCAAACTTACCCAACAGGTGGTTGTCCTTGGTCATCGCGCGCTCGCCCTCAAACACCTGGATCTGGACCACCGTCTGCTGGTCCTGGTACGTGGTGAACACCTGGCTCTTTTTGGTCGGGATGACCGTATTGCGCGGGATGAGCTTCGTCATAACGCCGCCAACCGTCTCGATGCCCAGCGTCAGCGGGGTGACGTCCAGCAGAAGGATGTCCTTGGTTTCGTCACCGCCCTCGCCGGAGAGGATGCCGCCCTGGACTGCCGCGCCGTACGCGACCGCCTCGTCGGGGTTCACCCCCTTGTTGGGCTCCTTGCCGTCGAAGTAGTTCTTGATCAGCTCCTGCACCTTGGGGATGCGGGTCGAGCCGCCCACCAGCACGATCTCGTCAATGTCGCTGTTCTTGAACTTGGCATCATCCATGGCCTTCTTGACGGGGCCCATGGTCTTCTTGAACAGGTCCTGGTTGAGCTCCTCGAAGCGGGCGCGGGTGAGCGGCTCCGAGAGGTCCACCCCGTCGACAAGCGACTCGATCTCCACGCGCACCTGGTGCTGGGAGGAGAGCGCCCGCTTGGCGCGCTCGGCCTCGCGGCGCAGCTTCTGGAGCGCGCGGGGGTCGCCGCTGATGTCCTTGTTGTGCTTGCGCTTGATCAGCTTGATGAAGTACTCCATGATGCGCTGGTCAAAGTCCTCCCCGCCCAGGTGGGTGTCGCCAGACGTAGACACCACCTCAAACACGCCATTGTCGATTGTCAGGATGGACACGTCGAATGTCCCGCCACCAAGGTCAAACACCAAGATGTTCTTCTCACCCTTCTTGTCCAGACCGTACGCGATCGCCGCCGCCGTCGGCTCGTTGATGATGCGGACCACGTTGAGGCCGGCGATCGTCCCTGCGTCCTTGGTGGCCTGGCGCTGGGCGTCGTTGAAGTACGCCGGCACCGTCACGACGGCGTTCTTGACAGAGCGGCCCAAAAAGGCCTCAGCGGTGTCCTGCATCTTGTTCAGGATCATTGCCGAGATCTCCTCGGGGGAGAAGGTCTTGGTCTCGCCGCCCTGCACCTGGACCTCGATGTAGGGCTTGCCGCCCTTGTTGATGATCTTGTAGGGGACCAGCTTCTTGTCGCGCTGAACCTCGGCGTCATCAAAGCTGGGGGGGAAAGGAGCGGGGGAGCCAAGAATACAAAACGAGAATAGAAAAGCGAGAATGCAACATTAATGGTGGTCGTGCGGGAAAGGCCAGGTCCAGCCTCTAATAAAAAACGAAAACAGTTTAGCCATTCTTCAATAAAATACTGGATACATTGCTAATTGTTTAGCATTGAAGTGATATTTTTAAGTACACAATTTTTCAAATTTTCTCATCTCCAGCCAGCCCAACAGGTTGTAAAACACACTTCGTCGGTGGACGGGGAAACACAACTGCATGTATCTCAAATAGAACTTACGCCACAACAGCGAGGCCATGCTACAATACCACAGAAACAGAGACACGAAGGTACTCGACAACAGTCAGAAAAAGAGACCCGACCTACGAACAAATAACAGCCAGGCGCACACTGCCAGCCGAGGCCACACCAGCAACAACAGATCGCCGGCGCATTACGCGGATCATGACGACTGCCTAGCAAGTACATATTTCACCACACACCAAGAAAGGTTTCCATATAGAAACAGGACAAAAACATGACAAGAACAACGGCAATCGCCTGCACGCAACCAGCAATGCACGCTAGCACCAGCCATCGACGCAGTGCCGACGCTGACTCTGTCCACTTACTTGCGTCCGATCAGGCGCTTGACGTCGAAAACAGTCCTGGTCGGGTTGACGCTCGCCTGATTCTTCGCGGCCTCGCCCAACAGCCTTTCGGTGTCAGTGAAGGCAACCCACGATGGGGTGATACGGTTACCCTGGTCGTTAGCGATGATCTCGACGCGCCCATTTTTGTACACGCCCACACACGAGTAGGTTGTCCCCAAATCAATGCCGATGACAGTTCCTAGGTTGTTAGCCTCCTCCGCGGTTGCGACGACAAACAGACCTGCACCAAGGAAACAAGCGCGCAGATATTCGAATGACGAGCTTGTTAGTGTGCACGCATAGCTGCAGCCGTCCGACAGACACCCGACACAAAGTGCGCATTTCGTCACGAGACCAGAGCACGCTGCACCTCCGAAATTATTACTCACCTAGGAGGAAGACTGCCAAGAGGGCCCTGATCGACGCCATGGTCCACCCCAATCCTAAAGATCGTGCCAGACAACGCGGAAACTGTTCGTTTATTTCTCACTCGCGACTGTTTATCGAGGTTCTGTAGTGTTGTTGCGCACGTTCCGTTTTTGTTGCCGCCAACCTGGTCGGTCAGCAGACGTCGCTGTCGCTTGATGTTGTGTCTCGCGCGTTCCCCTACTGCCACGACAACGGCGACACCTGATTGGCCCTCCCAGAAGTCCACCAATGAAAAATCAGCTTCCAGCAAGTTCTCAAGGACCGTGTATAATTTGCGGGGCAGATGTTTACTGTTTAGACATGCTATACTGCTGCCTGCATTCCTCATGGACGCGTGTCCGCGAGAAGTGGAACCAGGAAATCCGGATTCTTCTAGAGCCCATGGGCCGGCCACATAGGTTTTGGCCGCCCGCTGCCCAGCTGGAAGATACGGTGGCCGGTGCACCATCCATACTAATAATAAGGCACGACTCACATGAGGCTCGGTGAACTCCGTCGGTGAACTCTTTGTGAACTGGGTCGACGGCCGGGTCGCCACCGGCGCTTAACCGGCCCTTCACTTCGAGTTCACGCACTCACATGGGTCGCAACGACGTAGTGAACTGCTCAGTGCTCGCCACCGTGAACTCGTTTGTGAACTGGCGGAGGCGCGGGAAGACAGCCCAGATTTCGCGGGAAAGGGCGCAAACGTCAAGCGAGTGCATGATGCATCCGGGCATGCTGGCTAATAACATGCACGTCTTGTCCAGCTGTAAACCACTAACTTCTGCACCACTAATTTGATACAGTGCTGCAGAAATATGATAAAAACGCGCCGGTGACCTGTCGTGCATGTCGCTTTTCCAGCTACCTGCGTTCGCTTTCTTTGCAAGTTTTTTCAGGTGTTGGTGCCAGTGCTTCTCTGCCGATATTGTTTCAAAGCCGGTTTGTGTATTGGCTGGGGACGACCCCAGAGCCGCCCGCCGTCACATGCACAAAACATGCCATATCTCGCTGGAGGCGTTCGGTTATTTACTGGAGAAAATCGGCCCGATCAGCGAGCCGAATCTCCAGACAACGGCGGGCGCGGGCTCCGGTTGGACGTGGTAAGACCCGAGCAAATGCTCATTGGTGCATTAGAGTGGCTTTCTCATAGCTGCGACTATGGTACCTTGGAGCGTGCATATGGCATCGCTTCAAACACGTGGTCCAAAAATGGGGAACGCCCTGGCATTCTACGAGAACTTGAAGATGCTTTCAACAGCAAACAGCAAGCGTAGGTTCCGGTTGGGCGCCTATGGTAACCTGGACTGTGTATACGTCGTCGCTGCAAACGCAATGCCCTGCCCACCCATACGTGCATGTGCACGTGTGGCATGTGCGCATGCACACGCACACGCACACGCACACGCACACGCACACGCACACGCACACGCACACGCACACGCACACGCACACGCACACGCACAACGCACACGCACACGCACACGCACACGCACACGCACACGCACACGCACACGCACACGCACACGCACACGCACACGCACACGCACACGCACACGCACACGCACACGCACACGCACACGCACACGCACACGCACACGCACACGCACACGCACACGCACACGCATACGTACATGCACATCTAGAGTCTCTCTCTCTCTCTCTCTCTCTCTCTCTCTCTCTCTCTCTCTCTCCCTCCCCTCCCTCCCTCCTCCCTCCTCCCTCCCTCCCTCCCTCCCTCTCCTCCCTCCCTCCCTCCCTCCCTCCTCCTCCCTCCCTCCCTCCCTCCCTCCCTCCCTCCTCCCTCCCTCCCTCCCTCCCTCCTCCCTCCCTCCTCCCTCCCTCCCTCCCTCCCTCCCTCCCTCCCTCCCTCCTCCCTCCCTCCCTCCCTCCCTCCCTCCCTCCCTCCCTCCCTCCTCCCTCCCTCCCTCCTCCCTCCCTCCCTCCTCCCTCCCTCCCTCCCTCCCTCCCTCCCTCCTCCCTCCCTCCCTCCCTCCTCCTCCCTCCCTCCCTCCCCTCCTCCCTCCCTCCCTCCCTCCTCCCTCCCTCCCTCCCTCCCTCCCTCCCTCCCTCCTCCCTCCCTCCCTCCCTCCCTCCCTCCCTCCCTCCCTCCCTCCCTCCCTCCTCCCTCCCTCCTCCCTCCCTCCCTCCTCCCTCCCTCCCTCCTCCCTCCTCCCTCCCTCCCTCCCTCCTCCTCCCTCCCTCCTCCTCCCTCCCTCCCTCCCTCCCTCCCTCCCTCCCTCCCTCCCTCCCTCCCTCCCTCCCCTCCTCCCTCCCTCCCTCCCTCCCTCCCTCCCTCCTCCCTCCCTCCCTCCCTCCCTCCCTCCCTCCCTCCCTCCTCCCTCCCTCCTCCCTCCCTCCCTCCCTCCCTCCCTCCCTCCCTCCCTCCCTCCCTCCCTCCCTCCCTCCCTCCCTCCCTCCCTCCCTCCCTCCCCCTCCCTCCCTCTCCTCCCTCCCTCCCTCCCTCCCTCCCTCCCTCCCTCCCTCCCTCCCTCCCTCCTCCCTCCCTCCCTCCCTCCCTCCCTCCCTCCCTCCCTCCCTCCCTCCCTCCCTCCCTCCCTCCCTCCCCCCTCCCTCCTCCCTCCCTCCCTCCCTCCCTCCCTCCCTCCCTCCCTCCCTCCCTCCCTCCCTCCCTCCTCCTCCCTCCCTCCCTCCCTCCCTCCCTCCCTCCTCCCTCCTCCCTCCCTCCCTCCCTCCTCCCTCCCTCCCTCCCTCCCTCCTCCTCCCTCCCTCCCTCCTCCTCCCTCCCTCCCTCCCTCCTCCTCCCTCCCTCTCCTCCCTCCCTCCCTCCCTCCTCCCTCCCTCCCTCCCTCCCTCCCTCCCTCCCTCCCTCCCTCCCTCCCTCCCTCCCTCCCTCCCTCCCTCCCTCCCTCCCTCCTCCCTCCCTCCCTCCTCCCTCCCTCCCTCCCTCCCTCCCTCCTCCCTCCCTCCCTCCCTCCCTCCTCCCTCCCTCCCTCCCTCCCTCCCTCCCTCCCTCCCTCCCTCCCTCCCTCCCTCCCTCCCTCCCTCCCTCACTCCCTCCCTCCCTCCCTCCCTCCCTCTCTCTCTCTCTCTCTCTCTCTCTCTCTCTCTCTCTCTCTCTCTCTCTCTCTCTCTCTCACACACACACACACACACACACACACACACACACACACACAACACACGCACAAGTTCACTCACTCACTCACTCACTCTCACTCACTCACTCACTCACTCACTCACTCACTCACTCACTCACTCACTCACTCACTCACTCACTCACTCACTCACTCACTCACTCACTCACTCACTCACTCACTCACTCACTCACTCACTCACTCACTCACTCACTCACTCACTCACTCACTCACTCACTCACTCACTCACTCACTCACTCACTCACTCACTCACTCACTCACTCACTCACTCACTCACTCACTCACTCACTCACTCACTCACTCACTCACTCACTCACTCACTCACTCACTCACTCACTCACTCACTCACTCACTCACTCACTCACTCACTCACTCACTCACTCACTCACTCACTCACTCACTCACTCACTCACTCACTCACTCACTCACTCACTCACTCACTCACTCACTCACTCACTCACTCACTCACTCACTCACTCACTCACTCACTCACTCACTCACTCACTCACTCACTCACTCACTCACTCACTCACTCACTCACTCACTCACTCACTCACTCACTCACTCACTCACTCACTCACTCACTCACTCACTCACTCACTCACTCACTCACTCACTCACTCACTCACTCACTCACTCACTCACTCACTCACTCACTCACTCACTCACTCACTCACTCACTCACTCACTCACTCACTCACTCACTCACTCACTCACTCACTCACTCACTCACTCACTCACTCACTCACTCACTCACTCACTCACTCACTCACTCACTCACTCACTCACTCACTCACTCACTCACTCACTCACTCACTCACTCACTCACTCACTCACTCACTCACTCACTCACTCACTCACTCACTCACTCACTCACTCACTCACTCACTCACTCACTCACTCACTCACTCACTCACTCACTCACTCACTCACTCACTCACTCACTCACTCACTCACTCACTCACTCACTCACTCACTCACTCACTCACTCACTCACTCACTCACTCACTCACTCACTCACTCACTCACTCACTCACTCACTCACTCACTCACTCACTCACTCACTCACTCACTCACTCACTCACTCACTCACTCACTCACTCACTCACTCACTCACTCACTCACTCACTCACTCACTCACTCACTCACTCACTCACTCACTCACTCACTCACTCACTCACTCACTCACTCACTCACTCACTCACTCACTCACTCACTCACTCACTCACTCACTCACTCACTCACTCACTCACTCACTCACTCACTCACTCACTCACTCACTCACTCACTCACTCACTCACTCACTCACTCACTCACTCACTCACTCACTCACTCACTCACTCACTCACTCACTCACTCACTCACTCACTCACTCACTCACTCACTCACTCACTCACTCACTCACTCACTCACTCACTCACTCACTCACTCACTCACTCACTCACTCACTCACTCACTCACTCACTCACTCACTCACTCACTCACTCACTCACTCACTCACTCACTCACTCACTCACTCACTCACTCACTCACTCACTCACCTCCCTCCTCCCCCCTCCCTCCCTCCCTCCCTCCCTCCCTCCCTCCCTCCCTCCCTCCCTCCCTCCCTCCCTCCCTCCTCCCTCCCTCCCTCCCTCCCTCCCTCCCTCCCTCCCTCCCTCCCTCCCTCCCTCCCTCCCTCCCTCCCTCCCTCCCTCCCTCCCTCCCTCCCTCCCTCCCTCCCTCCCTCCCTCCCTCCCTCCCTCCCTCCCTCCCTCCCTCCCTCCCTCCCTCCCTCCCTCCCTCCCTCCCTCCCTCCCTCCCTCCCTCCCTCCCTCCCTCCCTCCCTCCCTCCCTCCCTCCCTCCCTCCCTCCCTCCCTCCCTCCCTCCCTCCCTCCCTCCCTCCCTCCCTCCCTCCCTCCCTCCCTCCCTCCCTCCCTCCCTCCCTCCCTCCCTCCCTCCCTCACTCACTCACTCACTCACTCACTCACTCACTCACTCACTCACTCACTCACTCACTCACTCACTCACTCACTCACTCACTCACTCACTCACTCACTCACTCACTCACTCACTCACTCACTCACTCACTCACTCACTCACTCACTCACTCACTCACTCACTCACTCACTCACACACGCATTCTTTTCATGGATGGGCATCTGGTTTCCCATATCAGAGTGGGCATAAGCAAGAGTTTGTTTAATACCTGAACTCCTTACTTCATTTTGCAAAGGTGAGTCAACATTTCAGAATTATAATAATGGAAATTCCATTAGCTTACCGTATGATGCTACACATGTTCATATTGGTCCATTACGTGCATGCTCCTTGACCTAGTCACACGCACTGGGGGTACTGTGGTTGTTAAGACCTCACTTGGACATGTGCAATGTCTTAAATTGGTCGCTTATTGAGTGAGACATAATGTTGGAAGTATTGTGGCTGCTTAAAAATACTTTGTGCACGCGTAATTCTTTAATCATGACTAATGTCGGGCGCGCTGCAATTTTAAAGGGAGGCATGCAACTATGCAATGTGCGAACATATTGATTCCATTTAGGATTATTGCTCTTCAAAAGGAGCGGTGCCATCGCAAACCGTCTAGATCCCGCTCTGAATGTTAGCCAGCCATAGTTGTAACGTACAAGGCTGCACATTTCCACCTCCATTTGTTTCCATCGTCGTGAATGACTCGACAAAAACGGATGACTTAACAGCAGGCTCGAGCTATTAACAGCATGGTCTGGATTCTCCATATTTCTGGCCTGCGCTAGTTGCTTTATTGATAATCTTTGCATGGTCATCAAGTGAGTGAGACAACAAACATGACAATTGTGTTGCACGGATGCAACATGCCATTTGTGGTATTAAATTATCCGTCCCGGTCGATCGGCGCCGACCGTAATCCGGCGCCAGTGCCGAGGCCATAGTATAGTTGGCAGCCGAGGCAATCCGTGTGGAAGTAAGTGTAGAAGTTTTGCTGACGAACTTGGCCTTTGCGCCGTAGGCAGACCTAGCGCCTGAACGGGAGTTACCGGACAGCCAAGTGGCACTGCACATGCGTTATGATGGTACCTACGGACATTTGGATATTTTTCAGGAGAGGCCTCTAGCCGTACTGGTCTTTAACGTGTTCTAGACGGTTCGAGAAGCCCGTCCCCGCGGACCTCACGTCATGCCTGGTTGGCAGCGCCAGGCGCAGCCACCAACGGGGACGAAGGGACAAAATAGGAAGGCACGAGCTATGCCAGCAATCCGGACCTTGTATCGTAATTTACCACGTTGCTCTACAGATTATTTACCATCGCTTAATCCTGGAGTGTAAATCTCCTGTGGGCTCGAGTGTGAATCCCTCGCCTACTGGGTGTAAGTCTTCCCGCATTGAGTGTTTTAATCTGTGTGGTAACATTGTAATATACGAAACCGGTTTTCCGGGTTTGAGCTTATTCGTATTGTGTGACGAGTATTCTTAAGCCACCATCGTGCGCTGTGACGCATAGGAAGTCAAAGGTCTTTCGCATTCATTCTCAATCATTAAGGCGCTATTTTAAATAGCCATACGTGTTAAACTGGACTCGGAGGAAACTTTCCTAGTGGCCTCTATCCCGTCCCGTTTTTCTGTAATCTGATCCGGATCAGCAACGGAATTATATAAGGGCCGGAACCCTTACTAATTCCGCTTGCAGTAATTCATTGTGGGGGTCGGATCCCCACAATCCTAACTGCCCATACCCGTTACCCATATTGCGGTTCCTGCATGCCCCAACCTGGCCTTGTCCGGTTGACCTAAGGGATTCGTCCGGAAACGAATCTCCTTATATTGCGTGCTTTAAACGGAAACGCTTTGTGGGTTGCAATTTCACGCATTAGTTGGCGTCTTGGCCATTGCCCATACCCTATATCTGGGATACATACTGTCAGCTCCGGCAAGCTGCAGTAATATCTCACGTCCTTTAATTGACGTATTTTTGTGCTTAATTTGTCATCCCGCCAAGGTGACTAGAGGCACATTGTTCACACTTTACCAGCCACCACGCGATGGCTGACGGTGTTGAGCGAGGGCGACGAGAGGCCCATCGCTTCTCTCCTGCCCCTTCCCTCGTGGCAGCACTCGAGGCGGCAGAGAGAGCTACCCAAAATCACTCACGCCCGAGTAGTGAGCGTGGCTCTAGGGGGTCATCCCCAGCACAAACCCCACGTTTGGGAGGGAATTCCTCGGCGGCTGCCGGTGCACCACCTGGTAGCCCTGTAGTGAATCCCCTTAATGGACCACCAAGTGGAACATCCATCGCGGGATTGTCGGCGGGTCCGGCCCTTGGTGTAGGAGCCGGCGCGGGGGCGCAGGGGAATAATGTTACCCTGCACTACGGTAGGAGTGGGGCCCTGCCTACGGTGCTGCCGCAACCTACATTGGCCACTTGGCCCAGCAGCGCCCCGGCGCCACCCTTGTATGATAGCCGATCGCGGTCTCGCCGCGCTGCGAATCGGGCGTCCTATCATGCGCCTGGACCCCTTGGGGCTAGCCCCTTCGGCCATGCCTCGCCAAATATGGCTGGGCAGGGCCAGGGCACCGCACGGACCGGTCGGTCTTCCTTCGGGGTCGCAGGGGAGGCGATTCCCCTCCCCAACTCAGCATACGACCGCCTGGCTCCGGGTGACCCACGAGCGCAGCACCCAGCGGCCACCGCCGCCCATCATTATGCAAGCCGCGCCCACTACCCACATGGGTATGAGCACCCGGGTGAGGATGAGTGCAGCCCCCCGGCAGGTTACCCGCGTGGGCACACCTCGCAAGGTGTGGCCGGGCCCGGGAGACCCGCGAGTATCATGGGCCATCATGACGATGATACTCACAATGCAGGGCGACTACCACCGTTGCCCAAGCTGTCGGATATTCCCAAGTTTAAACCCGACTGCTCGTACCAAGAGTTTGAGGCTTGGGAGATTGCAGTGTCTCAGAAGATCGACATCTGGGAGACATACAATCGCAAGCTCTTGGACGAGGATATCAAGGTCAAGCTGGTGTCCAGCGAGGCACTGGCTCCCGATGTGAGACAAGCTCTCCATTGCGAAAGCGCCCTGGCCAATGGCTTCCCCAGCAGCTTGGCTGAATTATTTCGGCGAGCACGGGCCAAGTACCTGCCACCCGACCAAGACAAGCTGGACCGGGAGGCTTTTGGGGCGTTCAAGCAGGGGAACCTGAGCTATCGGGAATATATGACCAAGTTCGAGCTTCTAGCTGGGCGGGTTGATGACCTGATGGGCCCAGAAGCCTTGGCAAGGTTCTATGAGGGCTTGCAACCCGAATTCCGGGATGAGGTGAAGCGGAAATTCGCCCACCTCTCCTGGGCTCAATGGAACCTGCAGGACATCAAGACCTACCTAGCGGAGATAGCTCCCTTGGTGCAGCGGACCCCAAAACCCCGCGTGAATGCACTGGAACTCAATGAGCTGGGATTCGCCCCCGTGTGGGTGGATGAGCTACAGTGCGAGGTCCTGGACATTAATGCCTTGGACACTTCCCGGATTCAGTGCTACCACTGCAACCGCGTGGGGCACATCAAACGTGAGTGCCCTGATCTCCCTCCGCTGGACCAGGCCCCGCCTGTGCAACGCAACAATTTCCAAGCGGCCTCCCCGCAAATGGCCTCGAGGCCACCACCGGCGCGAAATATGCGCACAGCTCCCAGTGCGGGTGAGCGTGCCCGACGCTTGCAACAAGCGCGCCAACAGCCCCGGCTGTACCAACAACCCAAGGCGCCCCCAAGCTCCTACCAGCAAGCTGGGCATGCCCTCAACCAACTGGATGCCGCAGACGCGGCCGAGCCTGATGATGGCTCTTCCGCGGCCGCATCCGGCCACCTGCGAGGCACACCGGTGGACGAGGGGCCTGCAGGAGAGGCGTTGGACTGAGAGGCCGGGAGGGCACTCCGGGCGACACCTTACCCGGCCATGCACAAGTCGCCCAAGTTTTGTTACCATGTAATGTGGTGACAGAGACCCAGGAATGGCAAGCGGAGCCTAGCGAAGGCCCGCGGCAACTACTCCTCTTCACTGGAAGCCTACCAGACCCCCAGGGCTCTGGGCGTTGTTTGGAGGGCATCAAGGTCCTCATTGACAGTGGTGCGGCTACCACCTTCATCAGTGAGGCCATAGTGCAGCGCCTGGGAGTAACCCCGACTCCCCATACCATTGCTCGGCGCGTGCGATACTCGGATGGCTACACTCAGCCATCCCCGGGCTATGTGGACTTGGCCCCTATCGTACAAGGCACCAGCGTGCCCATTCGCGCCACGGTCATTCCCTTACAAGCGGCTGATATCATCCTAGGGATTGACTGGCTGCACATCTCCAAGGTGACCGTCTCTTTTGGTACCATGGTTACCCACTTCCCAGATGGGTCATTCTGGTTACCTGAGCGGCAGTATGCGGCCAACGGCATGACCATCACCGATGACACGCCTGCCCTCAAGAGTGACCGTCGTCGCCTTGCGGACATTCTCATGTCCAAAAGGGAGTTCAAGCGGATGATGAGAGCCCGGCAGCCTCCTCCCGTTTACTCCATTCGTCTGGACGCCCTTGCCCACGTGCGCGGGCCCAGCGCCCAGCATGCACAGGCTGGAGTTTCGTTAAACTCGCTTGGCATGGACTTGTCGGAAGACGAGGTGAAACGACTCAACGCAGTGCTCGATCAGTATTCAGCCGTGTTTGAGGAGAAAACACCTACGTTTCCCCCGGCCAGACCGGTGCTCCACCGCATTCATTTGCAGGAGGGGCACCCACCTACCACCTCACCCATTTTTCGCATGGGACCCGTGGAGTTGGCAGAGCTCAAGAAGATCTTGGTCGGCTTGTTGGAGGCCGGCTTGATCGAGCCCAGCAATAGCCCTTACAGCGCGGGCGTGTTGCTGGTGCCCAAACCCAATGGGAAGTGGCGTCTGGTTACGGATTATCGCAAACTCAATGCGATCACCGTGAAGTCCAAGTATCCCCTCCCCCGCATCGATGATATATTTAATAAGGTGGAGGGCGCAAAGTACTTTACGGTGCTCGATTGTGCAGACGGTTTTTGGCAACTTCGGATCGCCCCCGAAGATTGCCATAAAACAGCCTTTGCCACGCCTTTTGGCCATTACCAATTCCGCGTGGCGGCCATGGGCTTGTGTAACAGCCCTGCCTCTTTTCAGATGCTCATGAACCACCTCTTTAGGTCGGTGATGGGCACTAGTCGGCTGCCCCAGGTCTCGGCAGACCTGCGCGACCCGACTATCCCGTGGGACCCGGGGACGCAGCCGTACAAACGCACCTGCGTGGCCATCTACTTGGATGACATCCTCATTTTCTCTCGCACGTTCGAGGAGCACTTGGAGGATGTTGCCGCGGTTCTGCAGATCATGGCGGATAATAAACTGTCCGCCCGCCGCAGCAAGGTAGAATCAGGCCGCAGCGTCCCCTTTCTAGGCCACATTCTCTCGGACAAGGGCGTGTCCACGGACCCCGATAAGGTCGCCGCCGTCCAACAGTGGCCTGTTCCCGCGAATGTTCGCGCCTTGCGCAGCTTCTTGGGCTTGGTATCGTATTATCGCCGCTTCATCCCGCGTTTCGCGACCATTGCGGCCCCGCTTACTCACCTCCTCAAGAAGGACGTACCGTGGGAATGGTCAGGCCTGTGTCAACAGGCCTTTGACCTGCTGAAGGCCAGGCTCGCCACTGCGCCTGTCCTCATCCTTCCGGATCCCACCAAGCCATTCGTGGTCAATAGCGATTCTAGCAAGGTTGCTATTGGCGGTGTGCTGCTCCAAGACCATGGTCTCGGTCTCCAACCGGTCGAGTATATCTCCCGGACGATGATCCCGGCCGAAAGAAATTACCCGGTCCATCAGCAAGAGTTGTTGGCCGTGGTGTACTGTTGCCATACTTGGCGGCACCATCTTCTGGGTGCTCAGTTCAACGTGGCCATGGCCGAACCCGACCCTGCGGACCCGTACCGCTTGATCATCCAGACCGACCATCGGCCCCTCACGCACTTGTTGACGCAGCCCACGCTTACGCCACGCCAAGCCCGTTGGCTTGAATATTTGGCACAGTTCGGTCCGTTCAAGATCGAATATGTCAAGGGCCTTGACAACACGGTCCCTGACGCCCTGTCGCGTCGCCCCGACTATTGGTTTTATGAGGATCTTGACGTTTTGGCCACGACGTTGATCCCCTCCCATGGTCCCGTCGCCCCCTTTGGCGACCGCTTGAGCGACCCGATGAGCCCCTTCCTCTTCTGTGGCGCCACAACCGCGGAGGTTGACACTGTTGACCATTCCGTGCGCCTCGCCGGCAGCACCCCTGCACGTGAGGGCACGTGCGCAGCCGCAGGGGGGGAAGGACTTCGGCCCCGTACAGCCATATGGTGCCGGCGACAGGAGTCTACCCTCCAATGCAGCCCGTTGGAGAGGCATTCACGTTGGCAAATACTGCAACAACGGTCGTCATCAGCTCGGACCTAGAGCGCCTCATCTCGCGCTTCACGGTCACTGAGGGTAAGGCAAATGAAGCCATAGCTGCCCGCCCTCAGAGCATGGACGGCTACCCAGCCAAGTTTCAAAACGGGTTCCTTTACGTGAATGTCAGTGGCCAGGCGGCCCGTCAAGACTCATGGCGCTTGTATGTCCCCCAAATATGCCGCGCTGAGGTATTATTTGAGTTACATGACTCCGTCTTGGGGGGACACCAAGGCCAGGACAGGCTGTTAGCGAGGGCCCGGAGGTCCTACTATTGGCCTAAGATGGCTCGGGATGTGCGGGAGTATGTCAGTACCTGTGACAGCTGCCAGCACATGAAGCCACGGAATACGGGCAAACAGGGCGTTCCAAAGGAAATTCCAGACCCCATGTTCCCTTGGGACTCGGTGATGATGGATTTCATTGGGCCCTTGCCAGAGACCAAGGCGGGCAATGCTCAGATCCTGGTAGTGGTGGACCGGCTCACGCGGAGATGCCATTTAATCCCCTGCAAGGCCACCCTGACGGCGGAAGAGTGTGCCCACTTGTTCCTAAACAATGTGTTCCGGCTCCATGGCATGCCCCGACAATTTATCACCGACAAGGACAAGCTGTTCACGTCGAAATTTTGGACCTCATTTTTTCAGGTCGTCGGGACTAAGTTGTCTATGGGTACGGCCTATCACAGTAGCTCTTCTCACATGGTGGAGAGAGTGAATCGGGTGGTGGAAGAGGCACTGCGGCACTACCTGGATCGAGACGGGAGGAATTGGGACGAAGTGCTGGGATTCATTGAGTTTTCACTCAATAATGCCCCCCATTCTGCCCACGGGTATACCCCGTTCTTTCTTGATACAGGCAGGCATCCCCTTACCCCCACCGATCTCTTGACCGCCCCAGCCATCACCACGACAACGGAGCTACGCTCCACAGTCGCAGGGGCGCGGGAGCTGGTACAACGGATGGTGCAAGCTCATTCCAGCGCCATAAGTGGCCTACGCAGGCGCGTGCCAAGTACATGGCGCGAGTCCAAAGTACCCTGGACAGGCGCACCCCTGCAATCGAAGCAGGTGACTTGGTTTTAATTGAGGGCCCCCACCAAGGCCGCTTCTCGCACAAGTTCGAGGACAGCCTGAAGGTCAAGCTCCGCCCCTTATTCCTTGGACCGTATCTGGTGGAGAAGGTGTTCAATGAGGTGATGGTGTCTGTCGCCATCCCGGACTCGTGGCAGCTGAAGTCCAATGTTTTCCACGTTGACCAGCTGAAGCTTTACCGCAAGAGCACCTTCCCAGGTCGTGTCATGGCACCCGCCCCCTTGGAGTTCAACCCCGAGACGGGCGAGCCCGAGGATGAGGTCGAGGACATTGTAGCCCACCGCAATCGAGGCCGCCGCCGCGAGTACCTCCTTAAGTGGAAGTTCTCCCAAACAGAGCTAGAGCACTCATGGGTAGCTGAGGCTGGACTCACGGGCTGTGCACGCTTGCTACAGGAGTATAAAGCCCGGGCAGGGTTGGCATAATTCCGGCCCTTCTCCTACCTTTTGCGTAATGCTCCTTGCATGTGCATTGGCAGCCTTGATGCAGGCCGCCCCGCCCCAGGGGTCCATGGGCGAGTTATTCGGTGCGGTATCGTTTGGACAGGAGGTTCGGTGTCCCTCACCCGACACAAGTTCCTCGCCGCCTTCTTGAGCGTTTTCCCACTGGAGGCGCTGCGGGATGTCAACCTGGCCAAACGCCATGATGCACGCGCCGGCGAGCGGCAACTCACCTTCCAGCCCGCCCTAGTCCAGGCCAATGGCCTGCCTCTTCCCGAGCCGGCTGAGGCCGCGCCGGCTGAGCGTGTCCACCGGCGTCAACGCCCGGCCGCACCTCTGCGCGGGCATGGCCGTGGGGGCTCCACTCGTGGGGGACACCGCCCGAGCCCTTACCGCCCGGCGCCGTAAACCATCGCCAACGGACGGTGACAATTGGCACGATCGATGCGTGCCCTGGAAGGGAACAGTGACCATGTATACAGTCATTTATAAGTCCCGGCTACAGGAGTAGCCGCCTCTTTTGTTGGGGGGGGAGGAGTGTTGCACGGATGCAACATGCCATTTGTGGTATTAAATTATCCGTCCCGGTCGATCGGCGCCGACCGTAATCCGGCGCCAGTGCCGAGGCCATAGTATAGTTGGCAGCCGAGGCAATCCGTGTGGAAGTAAGTGTAGAAGTTTTGCTGACGAACTTGGCCTTTGCGCCGTAGGCAGACCTAGCGCCTGAACGGGAGTTACGGACAGCCAAGTGGCACTGCACATGCGTTATGATGGTACCTACGGACATTTGGATATTTTTCAGGAGAGGCCTCTAGCCGTACTGGTCTTTAACGTGTTCTAGACGGTTCGAGAAGCCCGTCCCCGCGGACCTCACGTCATGCCTGGTTGGCAGCGCCAGGCGCAGCCACCAACGGGGACGAAGGGACAAAATAGGAAGGCACGAGCTATGCCAGCAATCCGGACCTTGTATCGTAATTTACCACGTTGCTCTACAGATTATTTACCATCGCTTAATCCTGGAGTGTAAATCTCCTGTGGGCTCGAGTGTGAATCCCTCGCCTACTGGGTGTAAGTCTTCCCGCATTGAGTGTTTTAATCTGTGTGGTAACATTGTAATATACGAAACCGGTTTTCCGGGTTTGAGCTTATTCGTATTGTGTGACGAGTATTCTTAAGCCACCATCGTGCGCTGTGACGCATAGGAAATCAAAGGTCTTTCGCATTCATTCTCAATCACTAAGGCGCTATTTTAAATAGCCATACGTGTTAAAAATTGCCTGGGGACAGCAGATAAATGTCCAAAATTATTTCAATGAGCAATAAAAGTGATGACTACAAGTATTCAAGGAAGTGTTATCGCACAGCAAATTTGAAGCAATATCTTAAGAATCACGTTCCATAGTGGCCATCATGATCGCACACACAAAAAGAGCATGCCCCTGAAAGAAAAGAGATCGGACTCAACGGACCTTACAAGTTGACCCCCCTTGCCAACCAGCGTGCCTGGAACGTCAAGCGTGGGGCGGCCAGCAACGAAAGATTGTTCATGCAGACGGACCGCCCATGGTATTGCCGGGCGCATCAGTGTGTATGTCAATGAGACAACAGCGCAGGCCAGAGATCTGGAGAATCCGGACCAAGGTAGCTCGAGCCTGCCGTTATGTTATCCGCGTTTTCGAGTCGTGCACGATGATGGATATGAATCAGTGTGTATGTGGCCATCAACACCAATTGCCGCCATCCATATTGTCAACAGGGCGTTGTGAGTTAACGTTTGCTTTGTCGCTCATATTTCGCTTTGCCTTCGGCTTAGGCGAGCTCGCCTTGTCATCTCCAAAGAGTATGCAATGCTGCACAAGAAGACCGACATTTATTACTGCGCCAACTATATCGTCCTCAAGATTGCCAGCATCTCCAAAGATCACCAAAGCCGCAACCAGATCGAGGGTGGCGCTGTGCCCTTCGTGTGCGATGCTCTGCTCTTCTACAGCCGTGGGGCTCGGAGCATTTGGGTTAATGTCGTCGCCAATAGCAGGCTTCGGGTCACCTTTCGCGAGGGTAACCCGTTGTAGCCATTCCTGAAAAAGCTGGTCGGTGTCCCTCATGGCTGGCGACTCCCGAGCACCTGCCACCTTCCCGCGAATGTTGCACGTCTGGCATTTTCATGGGCTTGCTTTCGCGCCAACGCACGCTGTTCACCACAAGTTCACCAGCAGTTCACGGACAGTTCACCAGGAGTTCACCATTGAACCTCGGACTTTGGGGAGAACCAACCTCGGATTGGGGTCGACGGTCTGCCTATTGAATTCTGGAAAACGTTCTGGTCCCTTCCGTACACATGTAGACTTTTACGAATGTATTATTGAAATTTGGCGGCACGGTAAGGTGAGCGGCAGCTGGGCTGAATCCGCGCTTATCTTATTGTACAAAAACGGCGACAAGACCCTATGGAAAAACTACCGCCCAATCCGTCTCCTCACGGTAGCGTACAAGATCATTCGTAAAATAATCCAACGACGCTTATACACCGTCCTAGACTTCCTCATTGGTCCGGAGCAAGTGGGCTTTAGTTAGGGCCAATGTCCACATCAACGACAGCGTCACCCTCATCATGGACATTGTGGACAAAGCATGGCGCGACGATATAGAGGGCTTCTTATTGTTCTGGGATTTTGAAAAAGCCTTTGACCGTATCAGCTGGGAATACCTCGAACACATTCTAACCGCGCTAGGATTTGGCCCACAACTCATGACCGTCATTATGGGTATGATCAAATCACTCGCATGGTATTTACTGATAGATGGACACAAGTCAGCGACCGGCGCTAGTTCACGATCGCTACCACAAGGAGATTGCATGTCCCCTATTCTATTTCTCTTGGCCCACACAGGACTCTACTGGCTACACCAGTGCGATCCACGCATTCGGGGCTTCCCGACAGGTAACGTACGGCAAAGGTATATTCCAAACGGCTTATGTGGATGACACAACAAATGTTTGTATCTCACTGCCTGAAGTGCATGCTGTCATGGAAAATATCACTACCTATTCTGTTGCCACACAACAACGATGCAATGTGCTCAAGTCCACGGGACTGCACATCGGCAAAACCAACACCCCACGCTCCGCCCTCCCCAACCTGGCTGTGACCTGGGCAAGCCGGGGGATCACCACCTTTTGCACAATTGTCCCATCGGCTGCACGCCCGAGGGACGCTTGGCTGAACAACGTTCGTTCATGTATGATGAAACCAACCACGTGGGCAAACTTGCAGACGTTCTCCTTACCGCAGGGCGCTGGGGGGCCGTCCACCGCATGAGCCTACGCGGGCGAACCCTGATCGTCAACCAACTTTTGTTCTCTAAGGTTCTGTACTATTGCTAAGCACACCCACCCAATGACGCCACCACACAGCTCATCCAACGCATTGGCAGCAATTTTGTGTGGAAACAGAAAGGCTTAATCTCCCACACGTTACACGGATGGATCAACAGAGAGATGTCCTTCATGTCATGGGTGCACGGGGGCCTCGGGCTCCACAACATACAATGGCGTTTGTGGTCGCTATATGCTAAACAAGTGATATATATATGTTTTTATGGGAGTCAACACACACCCTGGCTGCATGCTTGCTCGTGAAACGCTAGCCTCTCTTTCCACCCATGCTAGTGGCACCTCGTGGCAACTGGGGGCGGGAATACTGGGCAGCACCCTTATTTCGTACAAAGGACTCCCATGGCACAGGCAGCGCATATGGACGGGTTACAATAAGCTCAAGCCAGGTCGCTTGGTCTTTCCTACTACCCGAGAGGAGGTGGCACGGCAGCCACTGTTTTTTAATGACTTGATCACTGACGCTACTAACAAGCCCCTCGGCACTCTCCACGGACACAACCCGTATGATGGCTTTCTGCGCGCGTCACCGCCGCGCGATTGTCAGGGTGCTGGACCTCTACCTGGGGCACGGCGCTACGTATTGACTGCTCCGGCTACGACGAGGTCAGCACTAGGGTCTCACACATGCCCTCCCTGCAAGCGTGGCAAACCCTTATAAGTGCGATACCAGCGGCGTGGCATGCATTGATGACTGCCCCACGCAAGCCAATTATTATAACCGGCGACTGGGTTAGCTTCTACGCCGACGGCGTCACGCCTGCGTGGAAAGGTTTAGTCGTGACGGTTCTGCCACATGATGGGCTCCAACTACAACTGCTGGACGCTATTCCTGGCCACAAGGGGTGTCTGTATCAACTATCCACCTTATATGTGTACACGCCATCTTCCCAGTGTCACCGCATACGCGTAGTCCCATGGTCTGTGCCAAGATCTTGCATGATCCGGCCGGACCCATTATCCCCGGTTGGGAGCATTACATGGCTACACGTGGGCAACACATGGCTCGATTTACTCCATATGGACACGGTTGAATTTGGATGGGTCTTAACCAAGGGGGACATCAGAACCAGCAAATGTATCTTTGAGTACACCACAGATTGGGGTTCAGTTATGATATCTTGTTGCATACCTACCATCAACCCCATCCGGGCCGTGCCCGATGGGGAATACGATGGCCGGGCTACACTTGGGTCAAGCTGATTACCCTGGCGGTAAACCACCCTCTGGTGGACCGCAGGGCCACTGATGTACAACATCTTCTGATGCATAGGGCGATAGGGGTCTGCGCTACACTCCATGAGCGTTTTGGTCATGATGCATCATGCCTGTGCACGCACCCTAGCGAAACCATTGAGCTCCGGTTCCTTTTCTGTAATCTCCCAGGGGTTTGGAAGTGGCTCATTAACATCTGGGCCGCATGGACGGCATCGCCACCCAATCTCGACCCAATTAGCGAGCGTACCATCGTTTTCGGTATTGCTGGCACACCAGACGAGCTTTTAGACTCCCAAGTAGAATGGATATGGTTGCGCACTACTATGCTATACGCGATCTGGACCATACGCAACGAGACAGTCTTTAAGGTCCGCGAGGAGTATACCCGCGGCGGCGTAGTCCGACGCTTTGATCAGTTATCAGTACTATACCTATGGAATGCGGCGATGCGCCGATACTGGCTATTGGCTCAGGAACAACACAGGGTGTGGGACCCAGGGCCCAATAACGACAAACCCAGCCCGCTCCAGCTCTTTCATGATCTACTGGGCCGTAACCAGGTATTCACCATTATCATGCCCCGCGGTGACATGACTCAGGTCCACTGGCTTCCCTGGTCAAATAATGACGCGCCCTATTAAGTTAGCCCTTCACCTGTCACCTCCACACGTGTGTGTGCCCACCTTCAATTAGGATTCGCGGATACTCATTTCCCCTGAATCCCCTCTCACCTGTTTGGTCCGTCCATAATTGGCTAATAAAAATATACGGCATTTCCCCGAAAGATTGCCGGTGAACTGTCCGGTGAACTCGTGAACTCGTCGGGACCCGGCCAAAATTAGCTCGGCCCGGTCGGCCCAGTTCACAAAAGAGTTCACAAGAGTTCACCGCCTCATGTGAGTCGTGCCTTAGCGATAAGCAAACGCCCCCGCTTCTGCTTGGCCATAGCGATGGACTTGAGCGTTTTCTGCCTTGCGTCCTGCGCGAACCTTCACCCTTGGAAGTTGGCGCGCCTGCAGTTTCTTCTGTCATTTGTACTTCCGCACCTGTTCCGCACCCAAAATTTGGCGCGCATGCTACCCGTTCAGTTGTTGTTGTTGTTGTTGTTGTGTCCCACGCCGCACATGGGCAGAATCTATAGTGGCCGAGGGCCGGATATATTAGGGGTCCCCTAATATATCCCCTTTACCCGGAAGCTCACTGCCAGCGGGTGTACTCCATTCACGGGCGCGCTCAGCACGCGCGCGCCTGTGTTGCTCAACGGCCCCTCAACCGGCCAGCAGTCCCGGCCCCCTCCCCCCCTCCCGCCTCGGCTCCCCCCGGCTCCCAGCCCCCGCCGCCCGACTACTCGGCCAGTTGGCGTTGGCTTGACACGGTCCCCTGGGATGCATGCGCCATCAACCCGACGTCTACCCTGACCGACCTCCCCCACCGCGCGCGTAGCCTTTTCGCGCAATGTGCAATCGTTTCTCTCCGGCGCATGCACGCCGCTCCGGACGACCCGCTGGGCTTTAAACTGCACATGGTGACCCCCCGCCTGCTCCTCACCCCTCTCGGGCGTGGTGTGCGCGGCCTCCAGGGTGCGGTTATTGCCCGTTGCCGACGCTTTCTGCAGGGGGACTGGGAGGGGCTGTTTGGCGTGCCGCCCCCGCGCACGGCCCGGCTGTCGGGGGAGGTCAACTTCGAGCGGGTGGCCGCCGACGTCATCCGCCTCGTCCGCGAGGGGCAGCTCAGCCGGGCCATGACCCGCTTGGAAATGGCCAAGCTCGCCCCCGCCAATGCGGCTACCCTGGCGGCCTTGGAGGCTCTTCACCCTGCGGAGCCCGGATTCCAGCTGCCCGTGCCGGACCCCCTGCCGGCCCCCCTCCGGCTGGACCGCGACTGCTTCCTGGAGGTGATGCGTGAGGTCCCGCGGGCTTCCTCTACCGGGCCGTCGGGCTGGCGCTACGAGCACTTGGAGGTCCTGGTGGGGCATGGGGGCGAGGACATTCTCTTTGACACCCTCATTGACCTGGCGGCTGGTCGCGTTCCTCCCGCTGCGCGCGAGTGGTTAGCGGGCGCTCGCCTCCTCGCTCTGCTCAAGGGTGTCTTGCCCCCCCCGAGGGCAAGGTGCGCCCGATCGCCTGCGGTGAGGTGCTCCGCAAGCTCGTGGGCAAAGTGATCTGCCGCCAAAAGGCGCCCGAGCTCCGTGCCTTTTTCTGCCCGCCCCTCGCAGCGGGTGAGACCTCGGTGGCGGCCCAGCTGGGGGTGACGACTCCAGGCGGGGCGGATATCCTCATCCATTCGGTGCAGGCCTACCTCGAGGCCCACCCCACCCACGCTGTCGTCAAGGTCGACTGCCACAACGCGTTCAACAGTCTGTCCCGCGCCAGCATGTTTGCGGCCGTCATGGAGTCCTTCGAGGACTTGTACGCTTGGACAGCCGTGTGCTACGGCCAGCCCGGCCAACTGGTTCACATCATGGAGGACGGCACTCGCGGCGGCCTGCTGTCGCGGTCGGGCACCCAGCAAGGGGACCCCCTGGGACCCCTGTACTTTGCCGCCCCCCTCCAGGGTTGCCTCCAAGCGGTCCATGCTGCCCACCCGGCGGTCGCTATTCAGGCCTACTTGGATGATATCTACCTGCTGGGCCCTGTGCCGGACACCACCGCGGCTCTGCTGGCACTGCAGACCGCGGTGGCCGACATCAACCTCCAGTTGACCCTTGCCAAGTGCGCGGTGTACTCGCCCCAAGGTGATTGCTCCGGCTTTCCGCCCCAGCTCTTGGGCCGGGACGAGCGCCTCCATGGGTTGGATGTCCTCGGCGTTCCGGTTGGCGACCCCGCGTTTGTCATCGATGCTCTGCGGGCCGCCCTCGAGGCACGCACTGAGGTACTGCCCTTGATTGCGCGCCTTCATGATTCGCAGACCAAGGGTCTGCTTCTGTGGTTTTGCGCTCACCCTCGCGTCGTTCACTGGCTCCGGGGCGCTCTTCCGTCTCAGGTCCGGCTGGCCGCCGAGGGCCACGACGAACGCATCCAGTCGGCCTTGGCGCAGCTGGTCCCGGGCCCCGACCTCCCGCCACATGCTATTCGCATTGCCTCCCTGCCTGCACGGATGGGTGGCTGCGGTCTGACTCGTGCCGCCCGGCTGGCCCCAGCAGCCTTTTTGGGCTCCGTCGCTCAGTCGTGGGCGGAAAGCTGCCGGCTCCTGCCCCTTTTGGCAACGGCAGCGCCTGACCTCCTGGACCCCAGCAGCCCTTTGCCCTTCGTCACCGCCATCCAGGAGGCCTATGCTGAGATCCAGCAGGCCTGTTCTCCCGTCCGTGCCGCTCAGGCGGTACAGCGCCACCTCCCTCGCGGCACTCCCTCGGTCGCCTCCGTTCAATCTCCCGCCGCATTCCCTGCTCGCGTCATCGATAAACACCAGAAAACCTACGCGGGTATTCTGCACACGGCTGATTGGATTGCTCTTTTCGCGGACCTCAACGCCCAGGGACGTGCGTGGCTGTTCTCGCTTTCCTTGCGGAGTGTGGGCTCGGCGTACCTTCGTGCTCTTCCCATGGCCCCCCATTCGCCTTGGCTCCCAGCCACTACTCGGTGGCGCTCCGGCACCAGCTATTTGCCCCGCAGCCTCTTGTTCCGGCCGGGCGGCCTTGTGGTAGCTGTGGGCAGCCGCTGGATCCCACGGGGACTCACTACCTTGCCTGCATGGGGGGCCAACAGAATCAGAATTGGTATTTGTATTTGCACACTGTCCTCCTGACGGTGGTGCTCGCCATGATTCGGTCGGTTTTCCCCCACGCGAACATCCGGTCCGAGGATGCGGATGGCGCTGCCTTCTATTCCCCCAACCACCGGCCTGACATCGTGGTGCTGGACTTTGAGGGGGGTGGCCGGCATCTGCTTATTGACGTTTCGGTGGCGCGGCCCTTGGCTCTTAGCCACGTGGCTGGGGCCTCCCTCACGGCAGGTTACACGGCGGACCGGGCGGAGCGGACCAAGCTCCTGGCCTACGGCGACGTCGGGCACCATCGTGTGGTGCCCTTTGTCCTGGAGGAGTTTGGGGCCATGGGGCCCCTGACCTCCGCCTTCTTCAAGGAGTGTTGCCGGCTCCGGGAGGACCGGCTGGACCTGGAGGGCCAGCGGGCCCCATGGTCGGCGCGGACCTGGACGTCATATTGGCGTCAGCGCTTGTCGGTGGCGCTGACTCGGGCCATGGCGGACATCATGCTCCGCCGTACGCGGGCTGATTTTGCGGTGCAGCAGGGCTATTAGGTTCCTCCCGTTAGGCGTTTCCATTGGTCTTATCGTACTTCGTAGTATAGAGCTTTGACATGGCTCTGTATATAGGTTTATAGCTGGGCGTTTGCTTTGGTTTGAGTGATTTCACTCTGCTGTAAGTAATTATATTTTTAAAATATATCCCCTAATATAATAGGGGAGTACATTAGGGGGGAGTACATTAGGGGAGTACATTAGGGGGGGCACGCAGAATCTATAGTGGCCGAGGGCCGGATATATTTAGTATCGGTGGTACTGTCGGGGCACTGGGACATGGACCCGTTCAGTAGCCTTCGCACGGGCACCTGCTCTGGTGTCCTAGTAGGAGCCACTAGCCTGCGCTGTCCGTTCTGTTCGTTCGCCGTCACGTTTTTTCCGGCTCATGCCGCCGCATATGCATACGGCACTCGTATTAATCGGCCCGTACCGTCCCGTTCGTTCCTTCCATTCGTATTTATCGACGCGTACCGTACCCTAGCGTCACGCGTCACGCGTCACCGGGTGCTCCCAACACCGGGTGTGATTTGACTGATTTCCAACCCCCCCCCCTCCTACAGTCATTCACGCCTTAAGTTGGGTTCGAGGGTTTATTGCATGGGGTCAACCCAACTTAAGGCGTGAACCCAACTTAAGCCGTTACGTAACCGTAACTTGCGACCCCCAGCCCTGCTGAAGGACTTCAGGGTGTCATTTGATAGCTCTCGTCAAGGCCGATCGAACTGCACTAAAGAATTCACCATCAAAGTCGTATTTCGGGTCCGAACTTGGACGCAAGTCCTCAAACCGGCTCTGGGCAGGTGAAGCACCCCACCGTGCTAGCCAAAACTTGGTGTGCTGCATAGGGCATGCGCGTTGTATGCGCGGTAATCGTGGCTATTTACTCTCTAGCCTCGTCTTCCCTAGCATCCGGACTCAAACAGTAATCCCGTCCATGGCCACTGTCACCAGGACTGGTCTAATAACGGTGAACGGTTTGCACGTGAATGCCAACAACGTTGCTGATCCCGGCGAAATATGTCGCCATGTCAGAGAGCGCAGCAACCCTTACGACAAGAAGGCCATAGCCGTTCAAAAGGCTGACCACAGCCATATTGGCCGGGTGGCCAAACGGCAGGCCGCTGCCTTGAGCCCGTTCATAGACAATGGCATCATGAAAGTTGCAGAGGTTGTCGCTACACAGGACCATGAGGGCTATCAGTTAACGCCAAGCGCATTGGCGTGATCCTGATTCGGCATATCTCTGCGATTCCAGCGGCACCGGAACGAGTTCATTCCGACGAGTATCAAGAAAGTTATGGCGTTCCGACTTCCCGGTCGCGCGCGAGCGCGAGCCGGCTGTTCTTCTAAGTCGGACGTGAATATTTGCCGACGACATATGGGGTCGACAGTAATTCCTGGGCTGACAGGAATTAGGTGCTGCACCTACGACGGTATATTGGATTAATACGTCGTACGCAGGCAATAGGAACCCTAACCTGTGGTCTGTTGGTACCGCAGGCTTAGTCCTGGACTTCTAGGTGCAGATGCAATAATCACTGTGGTGACTGTACTCTGTGGTCACTGTGCCTGTATGGCAGACCTACTGTATAGGAGTTGGGCGCTGTACAGGTAGTGAATACTGTACCGGGGGTGTTATTACTGAGCAGGCCTCCTAGGCTGCTCAGGACTAGCAAGCACAGTGCACAAGTATATAAACAATAGGCCAGTGCCAAATGGGCATCTCTTGCGAGCCCGCCTCACGTGTTGTGCCTTGACTTGGCAAACGCGTGTACAAGCCTCAAGTGTGTGAGCGCTGTAAACATTATCCGATTTTAACAAAGCTCTGTTTCCAACCATATCACACATTGCTGCATTGCAACCATATCCTTCACATTGCGTGTGCTAAGAAAGCTTAACTCAAATTACAACCAGTCTCAGCGGAACGGCCAGGAGGGTCGTTGCCGGTTGCGGTGTGCAGCGTTTACGACGAGGAGCTCGTCTGGTGGTGAATGGTGCAGGAGGAACAACGGCAGCAGGATTTCCGGTTTCGGCAGTCTGCTGGGGGTTCGATTTCTCCTGAATTACGCCGTGTCGTTCGGGATCTATCTTTATTGCTTGCAGATCGTCCGCCTGTAAATCGCAGCTTCGTGCAATTCGTCGACGACCAGGTCGAAGATTGGGAGCGAATTCTGCGACACGTACAAACCATCGTCATTCCGGAGCACCGGAGCATCGACGACCTTGAGCAGGAGCTTCACGGGTTGGTCGGCATCCAGACGGTGATTACTGCAGTAGCAGAGCGAGTGCGGACGGAGTTGGCAGCAAGGCGAGGCGAGGTTGCGGAAGCAGCTGGCGCAGGGCGACACGAGTTTGTGCCGACAGTAGCGGGCGCGGGAGTACCACGTGCTTTCGCAGGCGGCATCGGCGACGAGGGTGTTGCAGCGGGGCCAGTTAGGCGTGAACGACGCGGAGCGGAGCATCACAGGCGGCTTGCAGAGGTCGGGGCGACAGCGGAAGCCATCGCCGGAGGACGCGCGCAACAAGAGTCGGCAGGTTTCCAGAGCGAGTAAGAGTTCCTTTTCAGGAACTGCCCCCGCCCCTTCGCGTTCGTGTGACGCGTTGGGAGGAGTTTGCACCTCTTAGGTACGAGAGTGACCTGGAGGTAGGAGCAGGGGGTGTCGCTGGGCTAGGCGACGAGACACTTGGTGACCACGAGGTGCCAACGTACAATCCGAGAGGTACCAACGACGGGTTGTCACCTGTCTACTTTACCAACGGTGACGATTCAGTCATCGCGGGCCGACAGCGGGTCGACGACGGCGCAGCAGGTAGCAGGGTACCAGAGCTGATTGTGGTGAGCGACAGCGACGACGACAGCGACAAGGAGAACCAGGACGCGCCTGGGGCCAGCCGTGGTGGTCTTGCCTGAGTGGTAACACTTGGCACTTTCCTTTCTTGTTCAGTAGCTTATATTGCTTTAATTACTGCTTGGCCACTTGGCTGGCTGAAGCAGATCTGAACAGAGGCCATCATGGAGGATGGAGCTATCAACCAACACGCGGGCTTTATGGACTTCAGGCGGCGCGGCGCTGGGATGGATGGACGAGATGGACGCGATGGACGCGGTGGACGCGATGGACGCGGGGGCGGCCAGGCGCTGGGAGACCAGGCTGAGGTGCCAGATAATCAGAGCCAAGGATCGCAGGGCGGGCAGCACGCGCCAGCCGCAGATCAAGCGGCGCCTAAGCGACCAACCGTTGCTGAGGGGTATGCGGTGCTAGGCCAGTTTCAGTCCATCAAGGACAATTGGCAGCCCCGGGATGCTGAGAGGATGTTAGAGGACATGAACTTGTACACGGAGATATACAACGGTGACAAGCTTCGCATCCTGGCGTCTAGTGCCTACATACGGCAGTCGGCGAGGCGGCTGTTCAAGTTTGTTCGGGAGCGACATGCGGCGGGGGACACCTGGGCGGCGTTTATGACGCGACTCAGGTGTTCCTGAGTGACAAGAGGACCATAGATGGGTCCCACCTGAAGCAAGAATACCTGGACTACAAGCCCATCAAGGGGCAACTAGTGGTCCACGCCTTTGAAGACTTCGTCAAGCTGAGGGAGGACGCCATGGCCAAGGGCTTCTTCGTCGCAGATCGGATGGCCATGGGCGACTTTCTCAAGTCGCTGCAGCTGGATCCGGTCACCATGGATAATGTGACCATCCACATGCGACAGGTCCATGGCTGGGCAGCCATGACGGACCAGTTGTATGAGTGTTTCAGCGGCAAGTACGTGGGTGGTAAGCGCCCTCGTCAGGGTGATGAGGAGGCCGCTGAACCCACGGTTAAGTCCATGAGGGGATCGGGCCACGGGGGCCCAGCGCCCTCGAGAGGGCCTGAGACCTCTTCAAGGGGTCGAGGAAGGTCCAGGAGGGGGCGTGACAGAAGGGCTGGACGGGGGACCCCGCCGAAGTCGGGACATCCACAGTCCCAGTTTGACTTCAAGAGGGTGGGTGGTCCTCCCAAGGCTGGGCCCAGCAGTGGGACCTCACGGGACATCAGTCAGGTGGAATGTTATTTCTGCCAGGGGAAGGGTCACTTCAGGAATGAGTGTCCCTCGTACCTGAGGCAGGAAGGTCAGAGCAAGCCAGCTCAGGGTGGCAGCAAGGACAAGGCTGGTCCATCCCAGGACAAGGGCAAGGGCAAGGCTGCTGATCATTGACTTGAGCCTGCACACATCCCTGAACCCTGGAGGGTGCCCCCAGGGGTGTGTAATGAAGCTGCTAGTGACAGCAGTGAGGGGCAGCCCCATGCTCTAGTGAAAGAGCCTATTGGACACGATGGGGCAAGCTTGGTTACCACAGAGAGTATGCCAGCTGTAGCTGCAGTGGTTACTCGCCAACGTGCCCGCCATGGCGGTGCTGAGCCTGAGGTAGGACCTGGTGATGTGGACCCAGGTGGATCTCAGAAGCATTCTGACCGTGCAGGACTGGCACAGGATGGTCAGGATGAGGATAGGGCTGGAGACAGTCTGACAGGCACGACCCTGGTGCCTCCTGTACATAAGGGATCTGTACATACCTTGAGTGCTAATAATGACAATAAAAGGTTTTCTCTCTTGTATGACATTGCCTCAAGGTTGCATACCATGTTTGGCCATGCAGCTCAGTCTTTGCAAGTTGCTAGACGGCTGGGAGGAAGTGAGTTGTACTCCATCTGCCAACAGGTTGCTCAAGCTTGCAAGTGCAGGCTAGTTGCTAGAAAGCCCAAGCAGTCTCATGCCAGGACTCCTATTTTGCAGCCAGGCCATGTGCAGGTAGATATTCAGAGAATCAGGGGTTTGAAGCTGCTGGTGGCAGTGGACAGATATACCAAGTACAAGACCCTAGAGATCCTGCCTGACATGGAGAAGCCTACATTGATTGCTGCTCTGAAGTTGACAAGGAGCAGGTACCCTGGGTTGGAGTTGTTGCAGTGTGACATTCAGTTTGAGTGCTGTGAGAACCTGCCAGAGTTTCCAGAGTTGCTGATTACACCCAGGGAGAGCCACGGCCAGCAAGGGGTGGTGGAGAGAGCCATCCAAGAGATCAAGACTGTGCTGCTGGTGGAGAGGATTCCAAGGACGTCATCTGCCATTGTGACATCTGCATGGCTACGTTCTGTGGAGGACAGGCTGAACCTGAGGACTCCCATGTTCTTTGGTGACATTGCCATCAATCCTCTTATGCTGCATACCAGGATGCTGCCAGCTGATGCTGAGCAGGCATGGAAGGAGAAGCTAGAGGCCAAGTTCCTCAAGCTGAGGCAGAAAGACAAGGGCTGGAGTGTCCTAGAACCTAACGTTGGACAACAGGTTGTTGTGTGGAAGGAACCAAGCTTTCCAGGGAAACGTGGCAGCTGGCATGATGGGGTGGTGACCCGAGTAGAAGCCGCTGGCCATAAGTGCTGGGTGGCCATTGATGGCTCCCAAGCAGTGCACCGTCTGTCCTGGTCAAAGATCCGTCCCCGGGGAGGTAATCAAGGAGACCTCTTCCAGGTGCCCGCTGGTGTACAAGGCGGGGGTGACGTGGAGCTTCCTGATCAGGGTGCTACAGCTGTATCGAGCCCTCAGGGTGACCCTGGCCCGGCCCCTGGGGTACCTTCACATACGGTGGTTGGGCAAGCAGGCGGACAGGCTGCACCTCCGGAACGGCCCGACACCAGGCCTAGGGGTGTGCGTCTATCAGATATTGTACAGGCTTTGCAAAGAGCCAAGAAGGAGCCTAAGGTGTCCAAGCTTGTCCAGTTGGATGAACCTGAGGTAGCTGCCATGGAGATAGATACCAATGCACAGGTTTCTGTCATGGGACCTCAGCATACAGGAGAACTGCTGGTCGGAGAACCAAGTTGCCCCTGGGTGTCTGATTTCAGTGGTAGGACGCATCTAAGGGTGTTGGGAGAGGTTACTGCCCCTGTCATGGGTGTGGATGTGACCTTCCTTGTCCTAGAGGACTATGATGGCCCTGTGATTTTGGGTCAGAATTTTCTGGGCAATCCTGGGATTTCTATCAGAGCTACAGCTCTGAGAAGAGATGGCTGGGGGATGATTCCCCTAGAAAATTTCAGGACAACATTTCCAGTCAGGTGCAGGGCCAAGCCAGTCAAGGGTGTAAAATGGGATGAAGGGGAGGTGCCCCCAGCGGCCAGTTTGGTGATTCCAGCTGTGTTGCACCCCAGCAGTATTGGCATAACTCACAGGAGCCTTGCTGCACACTCTCCTTTGACATATGACCAGCTGGTCCAAGAGATGAGCTCGCCTACTTTGTTTGAGGCTTGGAAGCTCGCCTTCTCCAAGGCATTGGAGGAGTGGCTGCAGTTTGAGTGTGCTGCACCAACAGACAGGCGTCCCCCAGCATCAAGGAAGCTTGCTTTGAGATTTGTGCTGAAGAGGAAGGTTGTGGATGAGGTATCAGTGCCCCATGTCAGGCCTGTCCTGAATGAGTATCACGGCACGGGGAGTCTGCCAGGAGAGGAGCTATACACGCCAGGGATGCTACACGACACATGGAGAATTTTGCTATGTCTCTACGTGGGGTTGCTGAACAGGGGAGCAGCTATGTCATCAGCGCAGCTTCGTGCAATTCGTCGACGACCAGGTCGAAGATTGGGAGCGAATTCTGCGACACGTACAAACCATCGTCATTCCGGAGCACCGGAGCATCGACGACCTTGAGCAGGAGCTTCACGGGTTGGTCGGCATCCAGACGGTGATTACTGCAGTAGCAGAGCGAGTGCGGACGGAGTTGGCAGCAAGGCGAGGCGAGGTTGCGGAAGCAGCTGGCGCAGGGCGACACGAGTTTGTGCCGACAGTAGCGGGCGCGGGAGTACCACGTGCTTTCGCAGGCGGCATCGGCGACGAGGGTGTTGCAGCGGGGCCAGTTAGGCGTGAACGACGCGGAGCGGAGCATCACAGGCGGCTTGCAGAGGTCGGGGCGACAGCGGAAGCCATCGCCGGAGGACCGCGCGCAACAAGAGTCGGCAGGTTTCCAGAGCGAGTAAGAGTTCCTTTTCAGGAACTGCCCCGCCCCTTCGCGTTCGTGTGACGCGTTGGGAGGAGTTTGCACCTCTTAGGTACGAGAGTGACCTGGAGGTAGGAGCAGGGGGTGTCGCTGGGCTAGGCGACGAGACACTTGGCGACCACGAGGTGCCAACGTACAATCCGCGAGGTACCAACGACGGGTTGTCACCTGTCTACTTTACCAACGGTGACGATTCAGTCATCGCGGGCCGACAGCGGGTCGACGACGGCGCAGCAGGTAGCAGGGTACCAGAGCTGATTGTGGTGAGCGACAGCGACGACGACAGCGACAAGGAGAACCAGGACGCGCCTGGGGCCAGCCGTGGTGGTCTTGCCTGAGTGGTAACACTTGGCACTTTCCTTTCTTGTTCAGTAGCTTATATTGCTTTAATTGCTGCTTGGCCACTTGGCTGGCTGTAGCAGATCTGAACAGAGGCCATCATGGAGGATGGAGCTATCAACCAACAAGCGGGCTTTATGGGCTTCGGCGGCGCGGCGCTGGGCTGGATGGACGAGATGGACGCGATGGACGCGGTGGACGCGATGGACGCGGGGACGGCCAGGCGCTGGGAGACCAGGCTGAGGTGCCAGATAATCAGAGCCAAGGATCGCAGGGCGGGCAGCACGCGCCAGCCGCAGATCAAGCGGCGCCTAAGCGACCAACCGTTGCTGAGGGGTACGCGGTGCTAGGCCAGTTTCAGTCCATCAAGGACAATTGGCAGCCCCGGGATGCTGAGAGGATGTTAGAGGACATGAACTTGTACACGGAGATATACAACGGTGACAAGCTTCGCATCCTGGCGTCTAGTGCCTACATACGGCAGTCGGCGAGGCGGCTGTTCAAGTTTGTTCGGGAGCGACATGCGGCGGGGGACACCTGGGCGGCGTTTATGACGCGACTCAGGTGTTCCTGAGTGACAAGAGGACCATAGATGGGTCCCACCTGAAGCAAGAATACCTGGACTACAAGCCCATCAAGGGGCAGCTAGTGGTCCACGCCTTTGAAGACTTCGTCAAGCTGAGGGAGGACGCCATGGCCAAGGGCTTCTTCGTCGCAGATCGGATGGCCATGGGCGACTTTCTCAAGTCGCTGCAGCTGGATCCGGTCACCATGGATAATGTGACCATCCACATGCGACAGGTCCATGGCTGGGCAGCCATGACGGACCAGTTGTATGAGTGTTTCAGCGGCAAGTACGTGGGTGGTAAGCGCCCTCGTCAGGGTGATGAGGAGGCCACTGAACCCACGGTTAAGTCCATGAGGGGATCGGGCCACGGGGGCCCAGCGCCCTCGAGAGGGCCTGAGACCTCTTCAAGGGGTCGAGGAAGGTCCAGGAGGGGGCGTGACAGAAGGGCTGGACGGGGGACCCCGCCGAAGTCGGGACATCCACAGTCCCAGTTTGACTTCAAGAGGGTGGGTGGTCCTCCCAAGGCTGGGCCCAGCAGTGGGACCTCACGGGACATCAGTCAGGTGGAATGTTATTTCTGCCAGGGGAAGGGTCACTTCAGGAATGAGTGTCCCTCGTACCTGAGGCAGGAAGGTCAGAGCAAGCCAGCTCAGGGTGGCAGCAAGGACAAGGCTGGTCCATCCCAGGACAAGGGCAAGGGCAAGGCTGCTGATCATTGACTTGAGCCTGCACACATCCCTGAACCCTGGAGGGTGCCCCCAGGGGTGTGTAATGAAGCTGCTAGTGACAGCAGTGAGGGGCAGCCCCATGCTCTAGTGAAAGAGCCTATTGGACACGATGGGGCAAGCTTGGTTACCACAGAGAGTATGCCAGCTGTAGCTGCAGTGGTTACTCGCCAACGTGCCCGCCATGGCGGTGCTGAGCCTGAGGTAGGACCTGGTGATGTGGACCCAGGTGGATCTCAGAAGCATTCTGACCGTGCAGGACTGGCACAGGATGGTCAGGATGAGGATAGGGCTGGAGACAGTCTGACAGGCACGACCCTGGTGCCTCCTGTACATAAGGGATCTGTACATACCTTGAGTGCTAATAATGACAATAAAAGGTTTTCTCTCTTGTATGACATTGCCTCAAGGTTGCATACCATGTTTGGCCATGCAGCTCAGTCTTTGCAAGTTGCTAGACGGCTGGGAGGAAGTGAGTTGTACTCCATCTGCCAACAGGTTGCTCAAGCTTGCAAGTGCAGGCTAGTTGCTAGAAAGCCCAAGCAGTCTCATGCCAGGACTCCTATTTTGCAGCCAGGCCATGTGCAGGTAGATATTCAGAGAATCAGGGGTTTGAAGCTGCTGGTGGCAGTGGACAGATATACCAAGTACAAGACCCTAGAGATCCTGCCTGACATGGAGAAGCCTACATTGATTGCTGCTCTGAAGTTGACAAGGAGCAGGTACCCTGGGTTGGAGTTGTTGCAGTGTGACATTCAGTTTGAGTGCTGTGAGAACCTGCCAGAGTTTCCAGAGTTGCTGATTACACCCAGGGAGAGCCACGGCCAGCAAGGGGTGGTGGAGAGAGCCATCCAAGAGATCAAGACTGTGCTGCTGGTGGAGAGGATTCCAAGGACGTCATCTGCCATTGTGACATCTGCATGGCTACGTTCTGTGGAGGACAGGCTGAACCTGAGGACTCCCATGTTCTTTGGTGACATTGCCATCAATCCTCTTATGCTGCATACCAGGATGCTGCCAGCTGATGCTGAGCAGGCATGGAAGGAGAAGCTAGAGGCCAAGTTCCTCAAGCTGAGGCAGAAAGACAAGGGCTGGAGTGTCCTAGAACCTAACGTTGGACAACAGGTTGTTGTGTGGAAGGAACCAAGCTTTCCAGGGAAACGTGGCAGCTGGCATGATGGGGTGGTGACCCGAGTAGAAGCCGCTGGCCATAAGTGCTGGGTGGCCATTGATGGCTCCCAAGCAGTGCACCGTCTGTCCTGGTCAAAGATCCGTCCCCGGGGAGGTAATCAAGGAGACCTCTTCCAGGTGCCCGCTGGTGTACAAGGCGGGGGTGACGTGGAGCTTCCTGATCAGGGTGCTACAGCTGTATCGAGCCCTCAGGGTGACCCTGGCCCGGCCCCTGGGGTACCTTCACATACGGTGGTTGGGCAAGCAGGCGGACAGGCTGCACCTCCGGAACGGCCCGACACCAGGCCTAGGGGTGTGCGTCTATCAGATATTGTACAGGCTTTGCAAAGAGCCAAGAAGGAGCCTAAGGTGTCCAAGCTTGTCCAGTTGGATGAACCTGAGGTAGCTGCCATGGAGATAGATACCAATGCACAGGTTTCTGTCATGGGACCTCAGCATACAGGAGAACTGCTGGTCGGAGAACCAAGTTGCCCCTGGGTGTCTGATTTCAGTGGTAGGACGCATCTAAGGGTGTTGGGAGAGGTTACTGCCCCTGTCATGGGTGTGGATGTGACCTTCCTTGTCCTAGAGGACTATGATGGCCCTGTGATTTTGGGTCAGAATTTTCTGGGCAATCCTGGGATTTCTATCAGAGCTACAGCTCTGAGAAGAGATGGCTGGGGGATGATTCCCCTAGAAAATTTCAGGACAACATTTCCAGTCAGGTGCAGGGCCAAGCCGGTCAAGGGTGTAAAATGGGATGAAGGGGAGGTGCCCCCAGCGGCCAGTTTGGTGATTCCAGCTGTGTTGCACCCCAGCAGTATTGGCATAACTCACAGGAGCCTTGCTGCACACTCTCCTTTGACATATGACCAGCTGGTCCAAGAGATGAGCTCGCCTACTTTGTTTGAGGCTTGGAAGCTCGCCTTCTCCAAGGCATTGGAGGAGTGGTTGCAGTTTGAGTGTGCTGCACCAACAGACAGACGTCCCCCAGCATCAAGGAAGCTTGCTTTGAGATTTGTGCTGAAGAGGAAGGTTGTGGATGAGGTATCAGTGCCCCATGTCAGGCCTGTCCTGAATGAGTATCACGGCACGGGGAGTCTGCCAGGAGAGGAGCTATACACGCCAGGGATGCTACACGACACATGGAGAATTTTGCTATGTCTCTACGTGGGGTTGCTGAACAGGGGAGCAGCTATGTCATCAGTGCTGCTGGACTTCAAGAGGGCATTTTTAAAATCTGATCCAGAAGTGGCCAGGAGGGTGTGGAAGCAGGATGAGCCTTACTGTGTTGAGGTGCCTGCCATCTGGAAGCTGGAGCTGCATCAACAATTCCTGGTTATTCTGAAGGGCCTGGAAGGACTCAGGTCGAGCCCAATCATCTGGAGACTCACGCTGCAGGAAGCTCTGATCAGTGAGTGTGGCTTGAGAGTGTCTTCAGTTGATCCCTGTTTGCTGCTGGCCCAATGGGAGGGTCTGCCAGTGTATGCTAGTTTGCATGGAGATGATCTGCATTTGCTAGCCCCCACGACCTGGCTGAAGAAGTTTATTCCTGTCATCAGTGGCAAGTTTTCACTGGGCAAGGAGCTGTGGCAGGAGCCCAACAAGCCTGTAGTGTTCTGTGGAATGCAGGCTACCCTGTTCAGGAGGGACGGGGAGTGGAGTATCAGGCTTCAGGCTGGAGGAGATTATAAACAGACCATTGTGAAGGCCTTGCCAGAGAAGATCACCCAGGCTGCAGGACCTGAGTTGAGAGGCATGTGGGCCTGGTTTGCCAGCATCTGTGGTCCGTCTTTGATGGTCCATAGCAGAATGCCTGATGAGGTGCTTGAGGATGAGAAGCCTCGAGTCATAGCCCGGTTGGTGGAGAGTACCCCTGATCTGATTTTGTCTGGGATTGACTTTGCCCAGCCTATCACCTTGGAGATCTTTGTTGACAGTTCCATGGATGCTCGCCAGGTTACCAAGGTCAGGGGGAGATCTGCTGCTCTGTTTGCTTTTTATCAGAGCAGGGCAAGTTTGTTCAGCTGGTACAGCAGACTGCAGAAGAGGGTCTGTATCAGTTCAGATGTGGCAGAATGCAGGGCCATATGCGAGGGGATCCAGTCCAGCCTGTACATAAAGGAGTTAATGCTGGAGCTGGCTTCAGTTACCCCTTGGACCTTGCAGATGGAGACGTTGTTGCTAACAGACAGCATGGGTATGGTCCAGTTTGTTCACAAGCAGCTGGCCAGGAGCCGGGACCTGGATTATTTGTTGCTGAAGGAGTTGGCCAGTTTGGTTGACTTGAAGCATATCCCTGGCGAGGAGAACCCTGCTGATGCATTGACAAAGCTGCCACACAAGGCCCCAGCCCAGTACAATGTACTGAGGAAGCTCATGAATGCTGACTGTCAAGTCGGTCTATCTGTCTAAAAGCTGAGAGCTGGGTGCTTAAGTCTCTGGATATCAGGCTGGGAGCTTGATTGTACATAATCCTGAGCACACCTTGAGGGGTGAGACATGTCTCTGGTGTGGGAATGTCTGACATTGTCTCTGATGGAGAGATGTCTATCTGGGGTTTTCATCTCAGTCTGAGGTTTCCCCAGATCTGTGGTTTGTGGGCGGGGTTCGATTCCCTGGTGCCGTCTTAAGGCGGAGTTTCACGGACTGGCTGACCCATCCACCATGCTGGTGAGGTGGCGACAGGTCCCCTGATTTTCCACGGTTGGAACGAGTATGGGAGCTTGTGTTTTGCATGTGCTTCGCGTAGATGTTGTGTCTGGTTCGATAAGGGGCAGCAGACCGGCGCCGACTCCCGTCTGGGGGTCAGCAATGTTTTCTGATGAGCTGTTGTGGGTGATCTGTGGGGTTTCGCCTAAGGTCCTGAAGGTTGTACATACTTCTCAAGTTCTTAGCTGAACACCTATGGGCTGCCACAGTTGGCCAACCTCTTGTACATGGGTAACACAACGAGCCTCCCGTGAAGGGATAGGGACTCATTGTAATTTGTTTGTGCTCCTGAGCCAGTATGGGTGCTATGTACATATAATAAGGAATCCAAGCTGACTGTCATGCCCAGCGGGTTGTGACTTGTAGTCTGGGGAGGATATCCAGTACCCATTGTGTGTGTTTGTATGTAGACTTGTGTGAGCTGCTACAGCTCAAGAAAAGAAAGGATTGGAGTTAACGCCAAGCGCATTGGCGTGATCCTGATTCGGCATATCTCTGCGATTCCAGCGGCACCGGAACGAGTTCATTCCGACGAGTATCAAGAAAGTTATGGCGTTCCGACTTCCCGGTCGCGCGCGAGCGCGAGCCGGCTGTTCTTCTAAGTCGGACGTGAATATTTGCCGACGACATATGGGGTCGACAGTAATTCCTGGGCTGACAGGAATTAGGTGCTGCACCTACGACGGTATTGGATTAATACGTCGTACGCAGGAAATAGGAACCTTAACCTGTGGTCTGTTGGTACCACAGGCTTAGTCCTGGACTTCTAGGTGCAGATGCAATAGTCACTGTGGACTGTGCTCTGTGGTCACTGTGCCTGTATGGCAGACCTACTGTATAGGAGCTGGACGCTGTACAGGTAGTGAATACTGTACCGGGGGTGTTATTACTGAGCAGGCCTCCTAGGCTGCTCAGGACTAGCAAGCACAGTGCACAAGTATATAAACAATAGGCCAGTGCCAAATGGGCATCTCTTGCGAGCCCGCCTCACGTGTTGTGCCTTGACTTGGCAAACGCGTGTACAAGCCTCAAGTGTGTGAGCGCTGTAAACATTATCCGATTTTAACAAAGCTCCGTCTCCAACCATATCACACATTGCTGCATTGCAACCATATCCTTCACATTGCATGTGCTAAGAAAGCTTAACTAGTTAAGCTTTCTTAGCACATGCAATGTGAAGGATATGGTTGCAATGCAGCAATGTGTGATATGGTTGGAAACGGAGCTTTGTTAAAATCGGATAATGTTTACAGCGCTCACACACTTGAGGCTTGTACACGCGCTTGCCAAGTCAAGGCACAACACGTGAGGCGGGCTCGCAAGAGATGCCCATTTGGCACTGGCCTATTGTTTATATACTTGTGCACTGTGCTTGCTAGTCCTGAGCAGCCTAGGAGGCCTGCTCAGTAATAACACCCCCGGTACAGTATTCACTACCTGTACAGCGCCCAGCTCCTATACAGTAGGTCTGCCATACAGGCACAGTGACCACAGAGTACAGTCACCACAGTGATTATTGCATCTGCACCTAGAAGTCCAGGACTAAGCCTGCGGTACCAACAGACCACAGGTTAAGGTTCCTATTTCCTGCGTACGACGTATTAATCCAATACCGTCGTAGGTACAGCACCTAATTCCTGTCAGCCCAGGAATTACTGTCGACCCCATATGTCGTCGGCAAATATTCACGTCCGACTTAGAAGAACAGCCGGCTCGCGCTCGCGCGCGACCGGGAAGTCGGAACGCCATAACTTTCTTGATACTTGTCGGAATGAACTCGTTCCGGTGCCGCTGGAATCGCAGAGATATGCCGAATCAGGATCACGCCAATGCGCTTGGCGTTAACTCCAATCCTTTCTTTTCTTGAGCTGTAGCAGCTCACACAAGTCTACATACAAACACACACAATGGGTACTGGATATCCTCCCCAGACTACAAGTCACAACCCGCTGGGCATGACAGTCAGCTTGGATTCCTTATTATATGTACATAGCACCCATACTGGCTCAGGAGCACAAACAAATTACAATGAGTCCCTATCCCTTCACGGGAGGCTCGTTGTGTTACCCATGTACAAGAGGTTGGCCAACTGTGGCAGCCCATAGGTGTTCAGTTAAGAACTTGAGAAGTATGTACAACCTTCAGGACCTTAGGCGAAACCCCACAGATCACCCACAACAGCTCATCAGAAAACATTGCTGACCCCCAGACGGGAGTCGGCGCCGGTCTGCTGCCCCTTATCGAACCAGACACAACATCTACGCGAAGCACATGCAAAACACAAGCTCCCATACTCGTTCCAACCGTGGAAAATCAGGGGACCTGTCGCCACCTCACCAGCATGGTGGATGGGTCAGCCAGTCCGTGAAACTCCGCCTTAAGACGGCACCAGGGAATCGAACCCCGCCCACAAACCACAGATCTGGGGAAACCTCAGACTGAGATGAAAACCCCAGATAGACATCTCTCCATCAGAGACAATGTCAGACATTCCCACACCAGAGACATGTCTCACCCCTCAAGGTGTGCTCAGGATTATGTACAATCAAGCTCCCAGCCTGATATCCAGAGACTTAAGCACCCAGCTCTCAGCTTTTAGACAGATAGACCGACTTGACAGTCAGCATTCATGAGCTTCCTCAGTACATTGTACTGGGCTGGGGCCTTGTGTGGCAGCTTTGTCAATGCATCAGCAGGGTTCTCCTCGCCAGGGATATGCTTCAAGTCAACCAAACTGGCCAACTCCTTCAGCAACAAATAATCCAGGTCCCGGCTCCTGGCCAGCTGCTTGTGAACAAACTGGACCATACCCATGCTGTCTGTTAGCAACAACGTCTCCATCTGCAAGGTCCAAGGGGTAACTGAAGCCAGCTCCAGCATTAACTCCTTTATGTACAGGCTGGACTGGATCCCCTCGCATATGGCCCTGCATTCTGCCACATCTGAACTGATACAGACCCTCTTCTGCAGTCTGCTGTACCAGCTGAACAAACTTGCCCTGCTCTGATAAAAAGCAAACAGAGCAGCAGATCTCCCCCTGACCTTGGTAACCTGGCGAGCATCCATGGAACTGTCAACAAAGATCTCCAAGGTGATAGGCTGGGCAAAGTCAATCCCAGACAAATCAGATCAGGGGTACTCTCCACCAACCGGGCTATGACTCGAGGCTTCTCATCCTCAAGCACCTCATCAGGCATTCTGCTATGGACCATCAAAGACGGACCACAGATGCTGGCAAACCAGGCCCACATGCCTCTCAACTCAGGTCCTGCAGCCTGGGTGATCTTCTCTGGCAAGGCCTTCACAATGGTCTGTTTATAATCTCCTCCAGCCTGAAGCCTGATACTCCACTCCCCGTCCCTCCTGAACAGGGTAGCCTGCATTCCACAGAACACTACAGGCTTGTTGGGCTCCTGCCACAGCTCCTTGCCCAGTGAAAACTTGCCACTGATGACAGGAATAAACTTCTTCAGCCAGGTCGTGGGGGCTAGCAAATGCAGATCATCTCCATGCAAACTAGCATACACTGGCAGACCCTCCCATTGGGCCAGCAGCAAACAGGGATCAACTGAAGACACTCTCAAGCCACACTCACTGATCAGAGCTTCCTGCAGCGTGAGTCTCCAGATGATTGGGCTCGACCTGAGTCCTTCCAGGCCCTTCAGAATAACCAGGAATTGTTGATGCAGCTCCAGCTTCCAGATGGCAGGCACCTCAACACAGTAAGGCTCATCCTGCTTCCACACCCTCCTGGCCACTTCTGGATCAGATTTTAAAAATGCCCTCTTGAAGTCCAGCAGCACTGATGACATAGCTGCTCCCCTGTTCAGCAACCCCACGTAGAGACATAGCAAAATTCTCCATGTGTCGTGTAGCATCCCTGGCGTGTATAGCTCCTCTCCTGGCAGACTCCCCGTGCCGTGATACTCATTCAGGACAGGCCTGACATGGGGCACTGATACCTCATCCACAACCTTCCTCTTCAGCACAAATCTCAAAGCAAGCTTCCTTGATGCTGGGGGACGTCTGTCTGTTGGTGCAGCACACTCAAACTGCAACCACTCCTCCAATGCCTTGGAGAAGGCGAGCTTCCAAGCCTCAAACAAAGTAGGCGAGCTCATCTCTTGGACCAGCTGGTCATATGTCAAAGGAGAGTGTGCAGCAAGGCTCCTGTGAGTTATGCCAATACTGCTGGGGTGCAACACAGCTGGAATCACCAAACTGGCCGCTGGGGGCACCTCCCCTTCATCCCATTTTACACCCTTGACCGGCTTGGCCCTGCACCTGACTGGAAATGTTGTCCTGAAATTTTCTAGGGGAATCATCCCCCAGCCATCTCTTCTCAGAGCTGTAGCTCTGATAGAAATCCCAGGATTGCCCAGAAAATTCTGACCCAAAATCACAGGGCCATCATAGTCCTCTAGGACAAGGAAGGTCACATCCACACCCATGACAGGGGCAGTAACCTCTCCCAACACCCTTAGATGCGTCCTACCACTGAAATCAGACACCCAGGGGCAACTTGGTTCTCCGACCAGCAGTTCTCCTGTATGCTGAGGTCCCATGACAGAAACCTGTGCATTGGTATCTATCTCCATGGCAGCTACCTCAGGTTCATCCAACTGGACAAGCTTGGACACCTTAGGCTCCTTCTTGGCTCTTTGCAAAGCCTGTACAATATCTGATAGACGCACACCCCTAGGCCTGGTGTCGGGCCGTTCCGGAGGTGCAGCCTGTCCGCCTGCTTGCCCAACCACCGTATGTGAAGGTACCCCAGGGGCCGGGCCAGGGTCACCCTGAGGGCTCGATACAGCTGTAGCACCCTGATCAGGAAGCTCCACGTCACCCCCGCCTTGTACACCAGCGGGCACCTGGAAGAGGTCTCCTTGATTACCTCCCCGGGGACGGATCTTTGACCAGGACAGACGGTGCACTGCTTGGGAGCCATCAATGGCCACCCAGCACTTATGGCCAGCGGCTTCTACTCGGGTCACCACCCCATCATGCCAGCTGCCACGTTTCCCTGGAAAGCTTGGTTCCTTCCACACAACAACCTGTTGTCCAACGTTAGGTTCTAGGACACTCCAGCCCTTGTCTTTCTGCCTCAGCTTGAGGAACTTGGCCTCTAGCTTCTCCTTCCATGCCTGCTCAGCATCAGCTGGCAGCATCCTGGTATGCAGCATAAGAGGATTGATGGCAATGTCACCAAAGAACATGGGAGTCCTCAGGTTCAGCCTGTCCTCCACAGAACGTAGCCATGCAGATGTCACAATGGCAGATGACGTCCTTGGAATCCTCTCCACCAGCAGCACAGTCTTGATCTCTTGGATGGCTCTCTCCACCACCCCTTGCTGGCCGTGGCTCTCCCTGGGTGTAATCAGCAACTCTGGAAACTCTGGCAGGTTCTCACAGCACTCAAACTGAATGTCACACTGCAACAACTCCAACCCAGGGTACCTGCTCCTTGTCAACTTCAGAGCAGCAATCAATGTAGGCTTCTCCATGTCAGGCAGGATCTCTAGGGTCTTGTACTTGGTATATCTGTCCACTGCCACCAGCAGCTTCAAACCCCTGATTCTCTGAATATCTACCTGCACATGGCCTGGCTGCAAAATAGGAGTCCTGGCATGAGACTGCTTGGGCTTTCTAGCAACTAGCCTGCACTTGCAAGCTTGAGCAACCTGTTGGCAGATGGAGTACAACTCACTTCCTCCCAGCCGTCTAGCAACTTGCAAAGACTGAGCTGCATGGCCAAACATGGTATGCAACCTTGAGGCAATGTCATACAAGAGAGAAAACCTTTTATTGTCATTATTAGCACTCAAGGTATGTACAGATCCCTTATGTACAGGAGGCACCAGGGTCGTGCCTGTCAGACTGTCTCCAGCCCTATCCTCATCCTGACCATCCTGTGCCAGTCCTGCACGGTCAGAATGCTTCTGAGATCCACCTGGGTCCACATCACCAGGTCCTACCTCAGGCTCAGCACCGCCATGGCGGGCACGTTGGCGAGTAACCACTGCAGCTACAGCTGGCATACTCTCTGTGGTAACCAAGCTTGCCCCATCGTGTCCAATAGGCTCTTTCACTAGAGCATGGGGCTGCCCCTCACTGCTGTCACTAGCAGCTTCATTACACACCCCTGGGGGCACCCTCCAGGGTTCAGGGATGTGTGCAGGCTCAAGTCAATGATCAGCAGCCTTGCCCTTGCCCTTGTCCTGGGATGGACCAGCCTTGTCCTTGCTGCCACCCTGAGCTGGCTTGCTCTGACCTTCCTGCCTCAGGTACGAGGGACACTCATTCCTGAAGTGACCCTTCCCCTGGCAGAAATAACATTCCACCTGACTGATGTCCCGTGAGGTCCCACTGCTGGGCCCAGCCTTGGGAGGACCACCCACCCTCTTGAAGTCAAACTGGGACTGTGGATGTCCCGACTTCGGCGGGGTCCCCCGTCCAGCCCTTCTGTCACGCCCCCTCCTGGACCTTCCTCGACCCCTTGAAGAGGTCTCAGGCCCTCTCGAGGGCGCTGGGCCCCCGTGGCCCGATCCCCTCATGGACTTAACCGTGGGTTCAGTGGCCTCCTCATCACCCTGACGAGGGCGCTTACCACCCACGTACTTGCCGCTGAAACACTCATACAACTGGTCCGTCATGGCTGCCCAGCCATGGACCTGTCGCATGTGGATGGTCACATTATCCATGGTGACCGGATCCAGCTGCAGCGACTTGAGAAAGTCGCCCATGGCCATCCGATCTGCGACGAAGAAGCCCTTGGCCATGGCGTCCTCCCTCAGCTTGACGAAGTCTTCAAAGGCGTGGACCACTAGCTGCCCCTTGATGGGCTTGTAGTCCAGGTATTCTTGCTTCAGGTGGGACCCATCTATGGTCCTCTTGTCACTCAGGAACACCTGAGTCGCGTCATAAACGCCGCCCAGGTGTCCCCCGCCGCATGTCGCTCCCGAACAAACTTGAACAGCCGCCTCGCCGACTGCCGTATGTAGGCACTAGACGCCAGGATGCGAAGCTTGTCACCGTTGTATATCTCCGTGTACAAGTTCATGTCCTCTAACATCCTCTCAGCATCCCGGGGCTGCCAATTGTCCTTGATGGACTGAAACTGGCCTAGCACCGCGTACCCCTCAGCAACGTTGGTCGCTTAGGCGCCGCTTGATCTGCGGCTGGCGCGTGCTGCCCGCCCTGCGATCCTTGGCTCTGATTATCTGGCACCTCAGCCTGGTCTCCCAGCGCCTGGCCGCCCCCGCGTCCATCGCGTCCACCGCGTCCATCGCGTCCATCTCGTCCATCCATCCCAGCGCCGCGCCGCGCGAAGCCCATAAAGCCCGCTTGTTGGTTGATAGCTCCATCCTCCATGATGGCCTCTGCTCAGATCTGCTACAGCCAGCCAAGTGGCCAAGCAGCAATTAAAGCAATATAAGCTACTGAACAAGAAAGGAAAGTGCCAAGTGTTACCACTCAGGCAAGACCACCACGGCTGGCCCCAGGCGCGTCCTGGTTCTCCTTGTCGCTGTCGTCGTCGCTGTCGCTCACCACAATCAGCTCTGGTACCCTGCTACCTGCTGCGCCGTCGTCGACCCGCTGTCGGCCCGCGATGACTGAATCGTCACCGTTGGTAAAGTAGACAGGTGACAACCCGTCGTTGGTACCTCTCGGATTGTACGTTGGCACCTCGTGGTCACCAAGTGTCTCGTCGCCTAGCCCAGCGACACCCCCTGCTCCTACCTCCAGGTCACTATCGTACCCAAGAGGTGCAAACTCTTCCCAACGCGTTACACGAACGCGAAGGGGCGGGGGCAGTTCCTGAAAAGGAACTCTTACTCGCTCTGGAAACCTGCCGACTCTTGTCGCGCGCTGTCCTCCGGCGATGGCTTCCGCTGTCGCCCCGACCTCTGCAAGCCGCCTGTGATGCTCCGCTCCGCGTCGTTCACGCCTAACTGGCCCCGCTGCAACACCCTCGTCGCCGATGCCGCCTGCGAAAGCACGTGGTACTCCCGCGCCCGCTACTGTCGGCACAAACTCGTGTCGCCCTGCGCCAGCTGCTTCCGCAACCTCGCCTCGCCTTGCTGCCAACTCCGTCCGCACTCGCTCAGCTACTGCAGTAATCACCGTCTGGATGCCGACCAACCCGTGAAGCTCCTGCTCAAGGTCGTCGATGCTCCGGTGCTCCGGAATGACGATGGTTTGTACGTGTCGCAGAATTCGCTCCCAATCTTCGACCTGGTCGTCGACGAATTGCACGAAGCTGCGATTTACAGGCGGACGATCTGCAAGCAATAAAGATAGATCCCGAACGACACGGCGTAATTCAGGAGAAATCGAACCCCCAGCAGACTGCCGAAACCGGAAATCCTGCTGCCGTTGTTCCTCCTGCACCATTCACCACCGGACGAGCTCCTCTCGTCGTAAACGCTGCACACCGCAACCGGCAACGACCCTCCTGGCCGTTCCGCTGAGACTGGTTGTAATTTGAGTTAAGCTTTCTTAGCACATGCAATGTGAAGGATATGGTTGCAATGCAGCAATGTGTGATATGGTTGGAAACGGAGCTTTGTTAAAATCGGATAATGTTTACAGCGCTCACACACTTGAGGCTTGTACACGCGTTTGCCAAGTCAAGGCACAACACGTGAGGCGGGCTCGCAAGAGATGCCCATTTGGCACTGGCCTATTGTTTATATACTTGTGCACTGTGCTTGCTAGTCCTGAGCAGCCTAGGAGGCCTGCTCAGTAATAACACCCCCGGTACAGTATTCACTACCTGTACAGCGCCCAGTTCCTATACAGTAGGTCTGCCATACAGGCACAGTGACCACAGAGTACAGTCACCACAGTGATTATTGCATCTGCACCTAGAAGTCCAGGACTAAGCCTGCGGTACCAACAGACCACAGGTTAAGGTTCCTATTTCCTGCGTACGACGTATTAATCCAATACCGTCGTAGGTACAGCACCTAATTCCTGTCAGCCCAGGAATTACTGTCGACCCCATATGTCGTCGGCAAATATTCACGTCCGACTTAGAAGAACAGCCGGCTCGCGCTCGCGCGCGACCGGGAAGTCGGAACGCCATAACTTTCTTGATACTTGTCGGAATGAACTCGTTCCGGTGCCGCTGGAATCGCAGAGATATGCCGAATCAGGATCACGCCAATGCGCTTGGCGTTAACTCCAATCCTTTCTTTTCTTGTTCAGTAGCTTATATTGCTTTAATTACTGCTTGGCCACTTGGCTGGCTGAAGCAGATCTGAACAGAGGCCATCATGGAGGATGGAGCTTTCAACCAACAAGCGGGCTTTATGGACTTCGGGCGGCGCGGCGCTGGGCTGGATGGACGAGATGGACGCGATGGACGCGGTGGACGCGATGGACGCGGGGACGGCCAGGCGCTGGGAGACCAGGCTGAGGTGCCAGATAATCAGAGCCAAGGATCGCAGGGCGGGCAGCACGCGCCAGCCGCAGATCAAGCGGCGCCTAAGCGACCAACCGTTGCTGAGGGGTATGCGGTGCTAGGCCAGTTTCAGTCCATCAAGGACAATTGGCAGCCCCGGGATGCTGAGAGGATGTTAGAGGACATGAACTTGTACACGGAGATATACAACGGTGACAAGCTTCGCATCCTGGCGTCTAGTGCCTACATACGGCAGTCGGCGAGGCGGCTGTTCAAGTTTGTTCGGGAGCGACATGCGGCGGGGGACACCTGGGCGGCGTTTATGACGCGACTCAGGTGTTCCTGAGTGACAAGAGGACCATAGATGGGTCCCACCTGAAGCAAGAATACCTGGACTACAAGCCCATCAAGGGGCAGCTAGTGGTCCACGCCTTTGAAGACTTCGTCAAGCTGAGGGAGGACGCCATGGCCAAGGGCTTCTTCGTCGCAGATCGGATGGCCATGGGCGACTTTCTCAAGTCGCTGCAGCTGGATCCGGTCACCATGGATAATGTGACCATCCACATGCGACAGGTCCATGGCTGGGCAGCCATGACGGACCAGTTGTATGAGTGTTTCAGCGGCAAGTACGTGGGTGGTAAGCGCCCTCGTCAGGGTGATGAGGAGGCCGCTGAACCCACGGTTAAGTCCATGAGGGGATCGGGCCACGGGGGCCCAGCGCCCTCGAGAGGGCCTGAGACCTCTTCAAGGGGTCGAGGAAGGTCCAGGAGGGGGCGTGACAGAAGGGCTGGACGGGGGACCCCGCCGAAGTCGGGACATCCACAGTCCCAGTTTGACTTCAAGAGGGTGGGTGGTCCTCCCAAGGCTGGGCCCAGCAGTGGGACCTCACGGGACATCAGTCAGGTGGAATGTTATTTCTGCCAGGGGAAGGGTCACTTCAGGAATGAGTGTCCCTCGTACCTGAGGCAGGAAGGTCAGAGCAAGCCAGCTCAGGGTGGCAGCAAGGACAAGGCTGGTCCATCCCAGGACAAGGGCAAGGGCAAGGCTGCTGATCATTGACTTGAGCCTGCACACATCCCTGAACCCTGGAGGGTGCCCCCAGGGGTGTGTAATGAAGCTGCTAGTGACAGCAGTGAGGGGCAGCCCCATGCTCTAGTGAAAGAGCCTATTGGACACGATGGGGCAAGCTTGGTTACCACAGAGAGTATGCCAGCTGTAGCTGCAGTGGTTACTCGCCAACGTGCCCGCCATGGCGGTGCTGAGCCTGAGGTAGGACCTGGTGATGTGGACCCAGGTGGATCTCAGAAGCATTCTGACCGTGCAGGACTGGCACAGGATGGTCAGGATGAGGATAGGGCTGGAGACAGTCTGACAGGCACGACCCTGGTGCCTCCTGTACATAAGGGATCTGTACATACCTTGAGTGCTAATAATGACAATAAAAGATTTTCTCTCTTGTATGACATTGCCTCAAGGTTGCATACCATGTTTGGCCATGCAGCTCAGTCTTTGCAAGTTGCTAGACGGCTGGGAGGAAGTGAGTTGTACTCCATCTGCCAACAGGTTGCTCAAGCTTGCAAGTGCAGGCTAGTTGCTAGAAAGCCCAAGCAGTCTCATGCCAGGACTCCTATTTTGCAGCCAGGCCATGTGCAGGTAGATATTCAGAGAATCAGGGGTTTGAAGCTGCTGGTGGCAGTGGACAGATATACCAAGTACAAGACCCTAGAGATCCTGCCTGACATGGAGAAGCCTACATTGATTGCTGCTCTGAAGTTGACAAGGAGCAGGTACCCTGGGTTGGAGTTGTTGCAGTGTGACATTCAGTTTGAGTGCTGTGAGAACCTGCCAGAGTTTCCAGAGTTGCTGATTACACCCAGGGAGAGCCACGGCCAGCAAGGGGTGGTGGAGAGAGCCATCCAAGAGATCAAGACTGTGCTGCTGGTGGAGAGGATTCCAAGGACGTCATCTGCCATTGTGACATCTGCATGGCTACGTTCTGTGGAGGACAGGCTGAACCTGAGGACTCCCATGTTCTTTGGTGACATTGCCATCAATCCTCTTATGCTGCATACCAGGATGCTGCCAGCTGATGCTGAGCAGGCATGGAAGGAGAAGCTAGAGGCCAAGTTCCTCAAGCTGAGGCAGAAAGACAAGGGCTGGAGTGTCCTAGAACCTAACGTTGGACAACAGGTTGTTGTGTGGAAGGAACCAAGCTTTCCAGGGAAACGTGGCAGCTGGCATGATGGGGTGGTGACCCGAGTAGAAGCCGCTGGCCATAAGTGCTGGGTGGCCATTGATGGCTCCCAAGCAGTGCACCGTCTGTCCTGGTCAAAGATCCGTCCCCGGGGAGGTAATCAAGGAGACCTCTTCCAGGTGCCCGCTGGTGTACAAGGCGGGGGTGACGTGGAGCTTCCTGATCAGGGTGCTACAGCTGTATCGAGCCCTCAGGGTGACCCTGGCCCGGCCCCTGGGGTACCTTCACATACGGTGGTTGGGCAAGCAGGCGGACAGGCTGCACCTCCGGAACGGCCCGACACCAGGCCTAGGGGTGTGCGTCTATCAGATATTGTACAGGCTTTGCAAAGAGCCAAGAAGGAGCCTAAGGTGTCCAAGCTTGTCCAGTTGGATGAACCTGAGGTAGCTGCCATGGAGATAGATACCAATGCACAGGTTTCTGTCATGGGACCTCAGCATACAGGAGAACTGCTGGTCGGAGAACCAAGTTGCCCCTGGGTGTCTGATTTCAGTGGTAGGACGCATCTAAGGGTGTTGGGAGAGGTTACTGCCCCTGTCATGGGTGTGGATGTGACCTTCCTTGTCCTAGAGGACTATGATGGCCCTGTGATTTTGGGTCAGAATTTTCTGGGCAATCCTGGGATTTCTATCAGAGCTACAGCTCTGAGAAGAGATGGCTGGGGGATGATTCCCCTAGAAAATTTCAGGACAACATTTCCAGTCAGGTGCAGGGCCAAGCCGGTCAAGGGTGTAAAATGGGATGAAGGGGAGGTGCCCCCAGCGGCCAGTTTGGTGATTCCAGCTGTGTTGCACCCCAGCAGTATTGGCATAACTCACAGGAGCCTTGCTGCACACTCTCCTTTGACATATGACCAGCTGGTCCAAGAGATGAGCTCGCCTACTTTGTTTGAGGCTTGGAAGCTCGCCTTCTCCAAGGCATTGGAGGAGTGGTTGCAGTTTGAGTGTGCTGCACCAACAGACAGACGTCCCCCAGCATCAAGGAAGCTTGCTTTGAGATTTGTGCTGAAGAGGAAGGTTGTGGATGAGGTATCAGTGCCCCATGTCAGGCCTGTCCTGAATGAGTATCACGGCACGGGGAGTCTGCCAGGAGAGGAGCTATACACGCCAGGGATGCTACACGACACATGGAGAATTTTGCTATGTCTCTACGTGGGGTTGCTGAACAGGGGAGCAGCTATGTCATCAGTGCTGCTGGACTTCAAGAGGGCATTTTTAAAATCTGATCCAGAAGTGGCCAGGAGGGTGTGGAAGCAGGATGAGCCTTACTGTGTTGAGGTGCCTGCCATCTGGAAGCTGGAGCTGCATCAACAATTCCTGGTTATTCTGAAGGGCCTGGAAGGACTCAGGTCGAGCCCAATCATCTGGAGACTCACGCTGCAGGAAGCTCTGATCAGTGAGTGTGGCTTGAGAGTGTCTTCAGTTGATCCCTGTTTGCTGCTGGCCCAATGGGAGGGTCTGCCAGTGTATGCTAGTTTGCATGGAGATGATCTGCATTTGCTAGCCCCCACGACCTGGCTGAAGAAGTTTATTCCTGTCATCAGTGGCAAGTTTTCACTGGGCAAGGAGCTGTGGCAGGAGCCCAACAAGCCTGTAGTGTTCTGTGGAATGCAGGCTACCCTGTTCAGGAGGGACGGGGAGTGGAGTATCAGGCTTCAGGCTGGAGGAGATTATAAACAGACCATTGTGAAGGCCTTGCCAGAGAAGATCACCCAGGCTGCAGGACCTGAGTTGAGAGGCATGTGGGCCTGGTTTGCCAGCATCTGTGGTCCGTCTTTGATGGTCCATAGCAGAATGCCTGATGAGGTGCTTGAGGATGAGAAGCCTCGAGTCATAGCCCGGTTGGTGGAGAGTACCCCTGATCTGATTTTGTCTGGGATTGACTTTGCCCAGCCTATCACCTTGGAGATCTTTGTTGACAGTTCCATGGATGCTCGCCAGGTTACCAAGGTCAGGGGGAGATCTGCTGCTCTGTTTGCTTTTTATCAGAGCAGGGCAAGTTTGTTCAGCTGGTACAGCAGACTGCAGAAGAGGGTCTGTATCAGTTCAGATGTGGCAGAATGCAGGGCCATATGCGAGGGGATCCAGTCCAGCCTGTACATAAAGGAGTTAATGCTGGAGCTGGCTTCAGTTACCCCTTGGACCTTGCAGATGGAGACGTTGTTGCTAACAGACAGCATGGGTATGGTCCAGTTTGTTCACAAGCAGCTGGCCAGGAGCCGGGACCTGGATTATTTGTTGCTGAAGGAGTTGGCCAGTTTGGTTGACTTGAAGCATATCCCTGGCGAGGAGAACCCTGCTGATGCATTGACAAAGCTGCCACACAAGGCCCCAGCCCAGTACAATGTACTGAGGAAGCTCATGAATGCTGACTGTCAAGTCGGTCTATCTGTCTAAAAGCTGAGAGCTGGGTGCTTAAGTCTCTGGATATCAGGCTGGGAGCTTGATTGTACATAATCCTGAGCACACCTTGAGGGGTGAGACATGTCTCTGGTGTGGGAATGTCTGACATTGTCTCTGATGGAGAGATGTCTATCTGGGGTTTTCATCTCAGTCTGAGGTTTCCCCAGATCTGTGGTTTGTGGGCGGGGTTCGATTCCCTGGTGCCGTCTTAAGGCGGAGTTTCACGGACTGGCTGACCCATCCACCATGCTGGTGAGGTGGCGACAGGTCCCCTGATTTTCCACGGTTGGAACGAGTATGGGAGCTTGTGTTTTGCATGTGCTTCGCGTAGATGTTGTGTCTGGTTCGATAAGGGGCAGCAGACCGGCGCCGACTCCCGTCTGGGGGTCAGCAATGTTTTCTGATGAGCTGTTGTGGGTGATCTGTGGGGTTTCGCCTAAGGTCCTGAAGGTTGTACATACTTCTCAAGTTCTTAGCTGAACACCTATGGGCTGCCACAGTTGGCCAACCTCTTGTACATGGGTAACACAACGAGCCTCCCGTGAAGGGATAGGGACTCATTGTAATTTGTTTGTGCTCCTGAGCCAGTATGGGTGCTATGTACATATAATAAGGAATCCAAGCTGACTGTCATGCCCAGCGGGTTGTGACTTGTAGTCTGGGGAGGATATCCAGTACCCATGGTGTTTGTTTGTATGTAGACTTGTGTGAGCTGCTACAGCTCAAGAAAAGAAAGGATTGGAGTTAACGCCAAGCGCATTGGCGTGATCCTGATTCGGCATATCTCTGCGATTCCAGCGGCACCGGAACGAGTTCATTCCGACAAGTATCAAGAAAGTTATGGCGTTCCGACTTCCCGGTCGCGCGCGAGCGCGAGCCGGCTGTTCTTCTAAGTCGGACGTGAATATTTGCCGACGACATATGGGGTCGACAGTAATTCCTGGGCTGACAGGAATTAGGTGCTGTACCTACGACGGTATTGGATTAATACGTCGTACGCAGGAAATAGGAACCTTAACCTGTGGTCTGTTGGTACCGCAGGCTTAGTCCTGGACTTCTAGGTGCAGATGCAATAATCACTGTGGTGACTGTACTCTGTGGTCACTGTGCCTGTATGGCAGACCTACTGTATAGGAACTGGGCGCTGTACAGGTAGTGAATACTGTACCGGGGGTGTTATTACTGAGCAGGCCTCCTAGGCTGCTCAGGACTAGCAAGCACAGTGCACAAGTATATAAACAATAGGCCAGTGCCAAATGGGCATCTCTTGCGAGCCCGCCTCACGTGTTGTGCCTTGACTTGGCAAACGCGTGTACAAGCCTCAAGTGTGTGAGCGCTGTAAACATTATCCGATTTTAACAAAGCTCCGTTTCCAACCATATCACACATTGCTGCATTGCAACCATATCCTTCACATTGCGTGTGCGAAGAAAGCTTAACTCAAATTACAAGGGGTGATCAGTTAATGCATGGTGACGATTCAGTCATCGCGGGCCGACAGCGGGTCGACGACGGCGCAGCAGGTAGCAGGGTACCAGAGCTGATTGTGGTGAGCGACAGCGACGACGACAGCGACAAGGAGAACCAGGACGCGCCTGGGGCCAGCCGTGGTGGTCTTGCCTGAGTGGTAACACTTGGCACTTTCCTTTCTTGTTCAGTAGCTTATATTGCTTTAATTGCTGCTTGGCCACTTGGCTGGCTGTAGCAGATCTGAGCAGAGGCCATCATCCATGAGTTAACGCCAAGCGCATTGGCATGTTCCTGATTCGGCATATCTCTACGATTCCAGCGACACCGGAACGAGTTCATTCCGACAAGTATCAAGAAAGTTATGGTGTTCCGACTTCCCGGTCGCGCGCGAGCGCGAGCCGGCTGTTCTTCTAAGTCGTGAGTGAATATGTGCCGACGGCATATGGGGTCGACAGTTATTCCTGGGCTGACAGGAATTAGGTGCTGAACCTACGACGGTATTGGATTAATACGTCGTACGCAGGAAATAGGAACCTTAACCTGTGGTCTGTTGGTACCGCAGGCTTAGTCCTGGACTATTGGGTGCAGACGCAATAATCATTGTGGACTGTACACTGTGGTCACTGTGCCTGTATGGCAGACCTACTGTATAGGATCTGGACGCTGCACAGGTTGTTAATACTGTACCGGGGGTGTTAATACTGAGCAGGCCTACGAGGCTGCTCAGGCCTAGCAAAGCACAGTGCACAAGTAAATAAAGAAATAGGCCAGTGCCAATTGGTGAGATCTCTTGCGAGCCCGCCTCACGTGTGTTGCCTTGACTTGGCAAACTCGTGTCTAAGCACTCACGTGCACGAGTGCTGTAAGCCTACAGTATAATATTTTAAAACCAAGCTCCATTCCAACCATTCTCATGATGAATCTATCCGCGCGCATTGGAATCTATCTATCCCTACACATTGCGCTTTAACTCAAATTACAACGATGTCCCGGTTCTATTAAGGCGGTTTACTGCCTGGGCTTAATCGTCGAGTTTAATCCTGCGCTGGACTGCTGCGGATACTCGCGGAATCGAGACTAGCGGATCATAGAAGGGCGCGGTACCAGATTATCGGTTTATGATGCGTTCCGGAAATGGTTGAGTTCCCAACGACGGCCGAGGCTAAGTTTATCTTGGAGGTTGTTGGTGGGCGTTTGTACGCCAGGACTAGCTGGATTGGCTGCGTGAAGGTTTCCTGAGCTATCCAGATTGCGGGCACGTTATTGGCGACGAATGATCAGTTTCGTTGCTGGCCTGCTACGTGTTGACGAGCGCTCCTGGCTGTTTCGCATTTCCTGATGACAAGATGTTGCGGAATCGGCTTTTAGTGATCCTTGTGGGTTGCTGGGTTTTAATGGATCGAGTTATCCAGATTTATCAAGAGTCAACTGCGCATGCGGTTCGGCATGGATCGAGTCGATCAGATCATTGGTTGCGTTCCGGTTTGCGGCATGGCTATGCTTTGCAGCTGAGTGAAGCTACGAGTTTCAAGCGTTCGAGATTTGTCGTCAAGCGAAGGCGTTTCGCTGCCATGGGTGGCGGTCAAGCATGTTGCTGCAGTGGTGGCTACGACAAGCTCGGCTGGTGTTGACTGTCGAGTATGCTGGCGAGTTTTCGCGCATGTAGTCGACATAGCTGCGAGCTGTGCTGGTCGCGAGCTCGAGGAGCTACGCGAGGCGTCATCTGCAAGGTTGCAGTTTGTGCGGTGTGGAGTTATCCTTCGTCAATCTTTCCAGATTTATATTGCAAAGCTGCAGATTGCTGTCGAGTTCTCTTTATACCGCTTGATGAGCGATTGTGAACGGCGCTGGTGTGGGCGTGTCGGCAGCTAGAGGGTGAAGTTGTTTCGACTGCGACGAGAGAGCGTCGGCATCTGGGGAGCAGCGAGGAGAAGTTGTTCCTGGTTAATTTTCCGAGTCGCGGGTGACGGTGTCGACAAGCGGCAAGGTCGGCGGTGTTGTTGTAATTAATAATGGCAGTGCTGCGCGACGTGATGATTGCATTGCTGCGACGCGAGGACGTCGGTCATCGACTGCGGCGAGAGACGGCAGCAAGAAGAGCGAATGGCCAGGCGAAGTATCGCGGGGCGACTAGAATGTCACAGGCGACCTGGCGAGACGTGAGTATGCTGGCGCGAGTCGCAGGCGACTGGGTATGTCGCGAGCGACTGGGTGTGCCGCAGGCGACTGGGTATGTCGCGAGCGACCGGGTATGTCGCAGGCGGCAGATCTAGAGTATGTAGAGCGATGGCAAATGATGGCTGCAGGTTGCAGTTAATTGCATATTTGCTCTCAGCATTCCACTGCTATATGTGGTATGGCGCTATGAGAATCATGGCATTGAGGCCGTGATTGCAGAACTCGTGGAGTTTGCAAGGAATTAATGGATGGTGCGTCCATTATTAGTTGGCGCGCGTGTACGTGACTGGCAGGCAGCTCCTACAAGGTCAGCATTTCCTGAGTCAGCGACTGGCAGGCAGGGATGGTTTTGTTGGTCGGGGGTAGCCAGATAGCGTATAAGGCGAGAGCTGAAGGGTTCCCATAGCCGGAGGTCTCGCTGAAGACGTGCTGTTTCTGGGTCATGTATGCAGTAGCCGAAGCACAGTTGTGCTGTTCTGCGTGTGAAGGGGCTTGAGGGCCAAGTAACATGCCGTTTTCTCCACCGCTTGTATGTTGAGTGTGTCCCCGAGCGGGTGTTGAGTACATCATTCCTGTTAAGGGATATGTGAGGGACAGCCCCAGGCTCGGTCTAGCATGGTGTTGCTATTCCTTGAAGCATGAACACACTGGGGGATCAGATGCTGAATGTGTTTCCAAAATTACTGCAATAATTTGACGGTTGTTGGTGACTGGCCTGTTTGCACAGGGTCAGGTTGAGCTCCCATGTGATCTCTGTATTGATGTGTGAGGGTGGGCAACTCACAGCATTGTGCAGAATGCCCCTGGTCTAGTGTATGACAGGGAAGGGCACCCTTATTACAGTTGTATAAGGGTGTGGATAAGGGCCTCGCGGTTGGCCGTTACCACCATGTGCTGGTGTGTAATTAGTGATCGAGACCCAGGAAGTACCTCTTCTGGATTGAAGTGTGGGAAGGGTCTAACAAGTGTTCGGTTTGATGTTTTGATTTGTGCCAACAATCTGAAGTCAAGCATTTGCATCTGATTTTCAAGGTTTAGGCAGCTGGGCTTGGCGTGGTGAGCCAGGTGGAAACCAGTTGGCCATAAATGCTTTGAGTGGTTTTGGAAACATCACCTTAGCAATAATATGCCTGTTCTGTGATCAGCCATTCAAGGACAGGTAAGCTGATGGGAGTCAGTTATACCTGGGTACCTGAGCTTTGCCAGCTGCAGGTGTAATGCAGAGGATCAGTTTGCTACAGCTGTATCGAGGCCCCAGGGTGACCCTGGCCAGGCCCCTGGGGTACCTTCATATACGGTGGTTGGGCAAGCAGACAGGCAGGCTGCACCCCTGGATTGATCGGCCAAACACCAGGCCTGATCGGGTGTGCGCCTATAACTGCGTTGGGAGGATTCCCAGAGAGATTTTAATGTTGTGGTCTTGGCTAGGCAAAGCACAAGACGGTGCCAAGATGGCTAGCATGCTCATCCAGGTGCTACGTCCTGAGGCTGCTAACATTAAAGTGGATACCAATGCTCAGGTCTCTGACATGGGATCTTGGTCAGCATACAGGAGAACTGCTGGTCGGTGAGCCAAGTTGCCCCTGGGTGTCTAGCTTTGTGTTGGGACACACGTGGAAAGGGCCTCAACATGCCTTAGGGGAAAATTAACAGTTGGTTAATAAACCCTAACTTTCCAGTGTTAATGGAAAACTGATGATACCCGATATGCACTGGCAGGTTGCCAGAAAATATAACCGTTGGCAGCATTGCTCCTCATCCAAGCAGTGTTCATGGTATATTCTGCAATATCACTCCTGTATTTACAGTTTATCCATAATAGTGTTCCCCCATACTATGTACAAGACCTGCAGGGTCTGTTGCAAGGGGGTTCCTAATCCTGGATTCTCCAATGTGGTACGTTGGAGTGTTGCTGGGTCCAGAGTTCTGTGTCTGCAAGTGAACCTGAGATGCTGTCAGCTTCAGCTGCCCAGTGATACCTGTCGAGCTTGAAGGTGATGAACCAGAAATCCAGAAATCCAGATTTCCAGAATTCAAGAGTTCCAGAGTTCCAGAGATTCCAGTTTCCAGAGATGCAGACCAGTGTCCTGAGGGGGCTAACAATATTGTCAAGTGGATCCAGATTTTCCTGTTGAGTTCAGGCTGTCAGAGTGGCAGGAGGTAACTACCTGAGTGTTGCCAGGGGATACATACATGGCTGAGTGCCAGATTTATATTTGTCTCCCGTTTTGGCAGTTGCTTACATATATGGTTTCTTGTAGCAACCATGCTGCTTTGGGGAATTATTATGTCCTCAAAAAGAAAGAAAATGTTGGAACAGTGCAGCATGTTTAAAGTTGGCTACCAGATGGAGAAGAAACCAGATTATGTTTGAAGGGTTGGCACAAGCTTCCTGAAGAAAATTTCCAGTCTACAAGGTCCGGGACTATGGAGCCTGCAGAGGATGCTTCAAGAGCAATCTGAAACCTGCTGAATGCTGAAGGCCGACTGTGGAGGGTATATACAGATCAGCATCTGCATACGTGAGTTGCTGATGATGGATGTGTGATTCCAGTTGACCCTGTCCCTGGCCTGTGCATGTTCAGATTGATTGCTGTATGACAATCAGCATATGGAAGTTGTGATGGTTCCCAGGTGTGTTGCTGTAAAACCATAGGATTTGGTTTCCTCCTAGTTTGGAGTTGGCTGGCCTGGAAGTTATGATTGATCCCAGATGTGATGCTGTGAAACCATATAGTTTGGTTGTCTCCTCATTATGGAGTTGGCTGGTCTTGGGATGATTTACTCTGTCCACGACTGTTTTGCTGTAAAACCTAGGATTTGGTTTCTCCCAGGGTGATATGGGAGTTGGCTGGTCTGAGGACATGTTTCAGGGACTGAAAAACCTTACTGATGTTTGACCTGGGGTGTTACACTGTCAGATGTGATATGGATCTGTGCACGAGGTAGCCCAAGGTTGGCTCCACGGTGTGGTGCCTTATTCAGCCTGGGTGGGGTTTTCTTCTCAGTGCCTCTATCATCTGATGCTTATGTGTACCCTGCAATGATGGTTGCTTCATGGTTATCAGTATGGTTGTTCCTGAATGAGTTTCAGCCTGACATGTACAGTTTGTATGTGAGGGTTGATCTGTGCTCTGGATAAGGGCATATGTGGCAGGCTGAAGGACCTACGAGAGGGGATCTGGACAATCTAGCCTAAGAATAACATTACGTTGTTTGCTGGATTTGCTTCAGATATGTATCCCTTGGTCCTTGCCACTAGAGATGTTAGTGCTTATCACGACATGTCCCAAGTTGAGAGGCATGTGGGCGTGGTTTGTTAGCTGCCACCTGTGGGCCCTATCATTGATGATGCACAGCAGAATGCCTGATGAGGTGCTAAGGATGAGAAGCCTCGATCGTCATAGCCCAGTTGGTGGAGAGTACCCCTGATCTGATTTTGTCTGGGATTGACTTTGCCCAGCCTAACACCTTGGAGATCTTTGTTGACAGTTCCATGGATGCTCGCCAGGTCACTAAGGTCAGGGGGAGATCTGCTGCTCTGTTTGCTTTCTATCAGAGCAGGGCAAGTTTGTTCAGCTGGTACAGCAGACTGCAGAAGAGGGTCTGTATCAGTTCAGATGTGGCAGAATGCAGGGCCATATGTGAGGGGATCCAGTCCAGCTTGTACAAAAAGCTGGACTCAGCTGGCTTCAGTTACCCCTTGGTCCTTGCAGATGGAGACGTTGTTGCTAACAGACAGCACGGGTATGGTCCAGTTTGTTCACAAGCAGCTGGCCAGGAGCCGGATCTGGGTTATTTGTTGCTAAAGGAGTTGGCCAGTTTGGTTGACTTGAAGCATATCCCTGGCGAGGAGAACCCTGCTGATGCATTGACCAAGCTGCCACACAAGGCCCCAGCCCAGTACAATGTACTGAGGAAGCTCATGAATGCTGACTGTCAAGTCGGTCTATCTGTCTAAAAGCTGAGAGCTGGGTGCTTAAGTCTCTGGATATCAGGCTGGGAGCTTGATTGTACATAATCCTGAGCACACCTTGAGGGGTGAGACATGTCTCTGGTGTGGGAATGTCTGACATTGTCTCTGATGGAGAGATGTCTATCTGGGGTTTTCATCTCAGTCTGAGGTTTCCCCAGATCTGTGGTTTGTGGGCGGGGTTCGATTCCCTGGTGCCGTCTTAAGGCGGAGTTTCACGGACTGGCTGACCCATCCACCATGCTGGTGAGGTGGCGACAGGTCCCCTGATTTTCCACGGTTGGAATGAGTATAGGAGCTTGTGTTTTGCATGTGCTTCGCGTAGATGTTGTGTCTGGTTCGATAAGGGGCAGCAGACCGGCGCCGACTCCCGTCTGGGGGTCAGCAATGTTTTCTGATGAGCTGTTGTGGGTGATCTGTGGGGTTTCGCCTAAGGTCCTGAAGGTTGTACATACTTCTCAAGTTCTTCACTGAACACCTATGGGCTGCCACAGTTGGCCAACCTCTTGTACATGGGTAACACAACGAGCCTCCCGGGAAGGGATAGGGACTCATTGTAATTTGTTTGTGCTCCTGAACCAGTATGGGTGCTATGTACATATAATAAGGAATCCAAGCTGACTGTCATGCCCAGTGGGTTGTGACTTGTAGTCGGGGAGGATGTCCAGGAATCCAAGCTGACTGTCATGCCCAGTGGGTTGTGACTTGTAGTCGGGGAGGATGTCCAGTACCCATTGTGTGTGTTTGTATGTAGACTTGTGTGAGCTGCTACAGCTCAAGAAAAGAAAGGATTGGAGTTAACGCCAAGCGCATTGGCGTGTTCCTGATTCGGCATATCTCTACGATTCCAGCGCACCGGAACGAGTTCATTCCGACAAGTATCAAGAAAGTTATGGTGTTCCGACTTCCCGGTCGCGCGCGAGCGCGAGCCGGCTGTTCTTCTAAGTCGTGCGTGAATATGTGCCGACGGCATATGGGGTCGACAGTAATTCCTGGGCTGACAGGAATTAGGTGCTGAACCTACGACGGTATTGGATTAATACGTCGTACGCAGGAAATAGGAACCTTAACCTGTGGTCTGTTGGTACCGCAGGCTTAGTCCTGGACTATTGGGTGCAGACGCAATAATCATTGTGGACTGTACACTGTGGTCACTGTGCCTGTATGGCAGACCTACTGTATAGGATCTGGACGCTGTACAGGTTGTTAATACTGTACCGGGGGTGTTAATACTGAGCAGGCCTACGAGGCTGCTCAGGCCTAGCAAAGCACAGTGCACAAGTATATAAAGAATAGGCCAGTGCCAACTGGTTAGATCTCTTGCGAGCCCGCCTCACGTGTGTTGCCTTGACTTGGCAAACTCGTGTCTAAGCACTCACGTGCACGAGTGCTGTAAGCCTACAGTATAATATTTTAAAACCAAGCTCCATTCCAACCATTCTCATGATGAATCTATCCGCGCGCATTGGAATCTATCTATCCCTACACATTGCGCTTTAACTTCTTTCGAATTTTCTGGGCAATCCTGGGATTTCTATCAGAGCTACAGCTCTGAGAAGAGATGGCTGGGGGATGATTCCCCTAGAAAATTTCAGGACAACATTTCCAGTCAGGTGCAGGGCCAAGCCAGTCAAGGGTGTAAAATGGGATGAAGGGGAGGTGCCCCCAGCGGCCAGTTTGGTGATTCCAGCTGTGTTGCACCCCAGCAGTATTGGCATAACTCACAGGAGCCTTGCTGCACACTCTCCTTTGACATATGACCAGCTGGTCCAAGAGATGAGCTCGCCTACTTTGTTTGAGGCTTGGAAGCTCGCCTTCTCCAAGGCATTGGAGGAGTGGCTGCAGTTTGAGTGTGCTGCACCAACAGACAGGCGTCCCCCAGCATCAAGGAAGCTTGCTTTGAGATTTGTGCTGAAGAGGAAGGTTGTGGATGAGGTATCAGTGCCCCATGTCAGGCCTGTCCTGAATGAGTATCACGGCACGGGGAGTCTGCCAGGAGAGGAGCTATACACGCCAGGGATGCTACACGACACATGGAGAATTTTGCTATGTCTCTACGTGGGGTTGCTGAACAGGGGAGCAGCTATGTCATCAGTGCTGCTGGACTTCAAGAGGGCATTTTTAAAATCTGATCCAGAAGTGGCCAGGAGGGTGTGGAAGCAGGACGAGCCTTACTGTGTTGAGGTGCCTGCCATCTGGAAGCTGGAGCTGCATCAACAATTCCTGGTTATTCTGAAGGGCCTGGAAGGACTCAGGTCGAGCCCCATCATCTGGAGACTCACGCTGCAGGAAGCTCTGATCAGTGAGTGTGGCTTGAGAGTGTCTTCAGTTGATCCCTGTTTGCTGCTGGCCCAATGGGAGGGTCTGCCAGTGTATGCTAGTTTGCATGGAGATGATCTGCATTTGCTAGCCCCCACGACCTGGCTGAAGAAGTTTATTCCTGTCATCAGTGGCAAGTTTTCACTGGGCAAGGAGCTGTGGCAGGAGCCCAACAAGCCTGTAGTGTTCTGTGGAATGCAGGCTACCCTGTTCAGGAGGGACGGGGAGTGGAGTATCAGTCAGGCTTCAGGCTGGAGGAGATTATAAACAGACCATTGTGAAGGCCTTGCCAGAGAAGATCACCCAGGCTGCAGGACCTGAGTTGAGAGGCATGTGGGCCTGGTTTGCCAGCATCTGTGGTCCGTCTTTGATGGTCCATAGCAGAATGCCTGATGAGGTGCTTGAGGATGAGAAGCCTCGAGTCATAGCCCGGTTGGTGGAGAGTACCCCTGATCTGATCTTGTCTGGGATTGACTTTGCCCAGCCTATCACCTTGGAGATCTTTGTTGACAGTTCCATGGATGCTCGCCAGGTTACCAAGGTCAGGGGGAGATCTGCTGCTCTGTTTGCTTTTTATCAGAGCAGGGCAAGCTTGTTCAGCTGGTACAGCAGACTGCAGAAGAGGGTCTGTATCAGTTCAGATGTGGCAGAATGCAGGGCCATATGCGAGGGGATCCAGTCCAGCCTGTACATAAAGGAGTTAATGCTGGAGCTGGCTTCAGTTACCCCTTGGACCTTGCAGATGGAGACGTTGTTGCTAACAGACAGCATGGGTATGGTCCAGTTTGTTCACAAGCAGCTGGCCAGGAGCCGGGACCTGGATTATTTGTTGCTGAAGGAGTTGGCCAGTTTGGTTGACTTGAAGCATATCCCTGGCGAGGAGAACCCTGCTGATGCATTGACAAAGCTGCCACATAAGGCCCCAGCCCAGTACAATGTACTGAGGAAGCTCATGAATGCTGACTGTCAAGTCGGTTTATCTGTCTAAAAGCTGAGAGCTGGGTGCTTAAGTCTCTGGATATCAGGCTGGGAGCTTGATTGTACATAATCCTGAGCACACCTTGAGGGGTGAGACATGTCTCTGGTGTGGGAATGTCTGACATTGTCTCTGATGGAGAGATGTCTATCTGGGGTTTTCATCTCAGTCTGAGGTTTCCCCAGATCTGTGGTTTGTGGGCGGGGTTCGATTCCCTGGTGCCGTCTTAAGGCGGAGTTTCACGGACTGGCTGACCCATCCACCATGCTGGTGAGGTGGCGACAGGTCCCCTGATTTTCCACGGTTGGAACGAGTATGGGAGCTTGTGTTTTGCATGTGCTTCGCGTAGATGTTGTGTCTGGTTCGATAAGGGGCAGCAGACCGGCGCCGACTCCCGTCTGGGGGTCAGCAATGTTTTCTGATGAGCTGTTGTGGGTGATCTGTGGGGTTTCGCCTAAGGTCCTGAAGGTTGTACATACTTCTCAAGTTCTTAGCTGAACACCTATGGGCTGCCACAGTTGGCCAACCTCTTGTACATGGGTAACACAACGAGCCTCCCGTGAAGGGATAGGGACTCATTGTAATTTGTTTGTGCTCCTGAGCCAGTATGGGTGCTATGTACATATAATAAGGAATCCAAGCTGACTGTCATGCCCAGTGGGTTGTGACTTGTAGTCTGGGGAGGATATCCAGTACCCATTGTGTGTGTTTGTATGTAGACTTGTGTGAGCTGCTACAGCTCAAGAAAAGAAAGGATTGGAGTTAACGCCAAGCGCATTGGCGTGATCCTGATTCGGCATATCTCTGCGATTCCAGCGGCACCGGAACGAGTTCATTCCGACGAGTATCAAGAAAGTTATGGCGTTCCGACTTCCCGGTCGCGCGCGAGCGCGAGCCGGCTGTTCTTCTAAGTCGGACGTGAATATTTGCCGACGACATATGGGGTCGACAGTAATTCCTGGGCTGACAGGAATTAGGTGCTGCACCTACGACGGTATTGGATTAATACGTCGTACGCAGGCAATAGGAACCCTAACCTGTGGTCTGTTGGTACCGCAGGCTTAGTCCTGGACTTCTAGGTGCAGATGCAATAGTCACTGTGGACTGTGCTCTGTGGTCACTGTGCCTGTATGGCAGACCTACTGTATAGGAGTTGGGCGCTGTACAGGTAGTGAATACTGTACCGGGGGTGTTATTACTGAGCAGGCCTCCTAGGCTGCTCAGGACTAGCAAGCACAGTGCACAAGTATATAAACAATAGGCCAGTGCCAAATGGGCATCTCTTGCGAGCCCGCCTCACGTGTTGTGCCTTGACTTGGCAAACGCGTGTACAAGCCTCAAGTGTGTGAGCGCTGTAAACATTATCCGATTTTAACAAAGCTCCGTTTCCAACCATATCACACATTGCTGCATTGCAACCATATCCTTCACATTGCGTGTGCTAAGAAAGCTTAACTCTATCGGTACCAAATGTTCAGATTTACTTTCATCATAAAAGAAGAAAAGGAGGCGCATGTGCGCCTTGCCTTAAGTCGGGCACAAATTGAACTGCTGTAGTGGTAGAGCCGACAGGCAGCGGTACCCCTTCGGTTGTGCTCAACCGAAACATGTAATCCGTTGGGTATCAAGGAGACAACCAGCGCATGCTCATTCGTTGCCCCTATAGTTCTTAATGCTTGCTTGTTGGAATTCGAATTACTAAATAATTATTTAATAAACTAATGGTATTGGGCATATTAATTCATATACACACGTGACTGCGTGTTGGGCATATATATGATACATGCATACACTAATATTTATCATGGAGACAATTTATGTTTTTGTTTTAGTGCACTTCACTGGCTTCTGTCTATTTTGGTTGAAGGGGACATACATGGCAATTGCCATGGTCTCCCTTAATGTCATCTGCAACAAGTGCCTGTGACCAACAACCATTGAGTTCAGGCCACAACATTAATTAATTAATTAATAGACACGTGTCTGCGTCACGTGAGCATAAGTCCTCAGTGGGAGGGGAACATGGGATGGAATGAGTGGGAGGCCACAACATGCTAACTGACAACTTAGATGTCTCACGTATATTACTATACCTGGATCATTGATATAATGTTTTTCTCACAATACATAGTTGTCCTTGATATATCAAGGAGACAGCCAGGAGATAACCAGATATATAGTTGCCCCTTATGCAAGCGGGGTTGCCTTATTGACGTATATTAATAATGCCCTTACTTATGTGGAACATCCAACCCATCCCATGTTCCCCTCCCACAGAGGACTTATGCTCACGTGACGCATTCACCACTTTATTAATTAATTAATTAATGTGGAACAATGCTTGTCACTGTGCTTTCTTGTTTAGTATAAAGAACAATGCTTGGATTCCTCTTGAAAGGCAAAGATTTAGGGTGGGGCAACAATGAGTTAAACTTTCTTAGCACATGCAATGTGAAGGATATGGTTGCAATGCAGCAATATGTGAATATGGTTGGAAACGGAGCTTTGTTAAAATCGGATAATGTTTACAGCGCTCACACACTTGAGGCTTGTACACGCGCTTGCCAAGTCAAGGCACAACACGTGAGGCGGGCTCGCAAGAGATGCCCATTTGGCACTGGCCTATTGTTTATATACTTGTGCACTGTGCTTGCTAGTCCTGAGCAGCCTAGGAGGCCTGCTCAGTAATAACACCCCCGGTACAGTATTCACTACCTGTACAGCGCCCAGTTCCTATACAGTAGGTCTGCCATACAGGCACAGTGACCACAGAGTACAGTCACCACAGTGATTATTGCATCTGCACCTAGAAGTCCAGGACTAAGCCTGCGGTACCAACAGACCACAGGTTAAGGTTCCTATTTCCTGCGTACGACGTATTAATCCAATACCGTCGTAGGTACAGCACCTAATTCCTGTCAGCCCAGGAATTACTGTCGACCCCATATGTCGTCGGCAAATATTCACGTCCGACTTAGAAGAACAGCCGGCTCGCGCTCGCGCGCGACCGGGAAGTCGGAACGCCATAACTTTCTTGATACTTGTCGGAATGAACTCGTTCCGGTGCCGCTGGAATCGCAGAGATATGCCGAATCAGGATCACGCCAATGCGCTTGGCGTTAACTCCAATCCTTTCTTTTCTTGAGCTGTAGCAGCTCACACAAGTCTACATACAAACACACACAATGGGTACTGGATATCCTCCCCAGACTACAAGTCACAACCCGCTGGGCATGACAGTCAGCTTGGATTCCTTATTATATGTACATAGCACCCATACTGGCTCAGGAGCACAAACAAATTACAATGAGTCCCTATCCCTTCACGGGAGGCTCGTTGTGTTACCCATGTACAAGAGGTTGGCCAACTGTGGCAGCCCATAGGTGTTCAGTTAAGAACTTGAGAAGTATGTACAACCTTCAGGACCTTAGGCGAAACCCCACAGATCACCCACAACAGCTCATCAGAAAACATTGCTGACCCCCAGACGGGAGTCGGCGCCGGTCTGCTGCCCCTTATCGAACCAGACACAACATCTACGCGAAGCACATGCAAAACACAAGCTCCCATACTCGTTCCAACCGTGGAAAATCAGGGGACCTGTCGCCACCTCACCAGCATGGTGGATGGGTCAGCCAGTCCGTGAAACTCCGCCTTAAGACGGCACCAGGGAATCGAACCCCGCCCACAAACCACAGATCTGGGGAAACCTCAGACTGAGATGAAAACCCCAGATAGACATCTCTCCATCAGAGACAATGTCAGACATTCCCACACCAGAGACATGTCTCACCCCTCAAGGTGTGCTCAGGATTATGTACAATCAAGCTCCCAGCCTGATATCCAGAGACTTAAGCACCCAGCTCTCAGCTTTTAGACAGATAGACCGACTTGACAGTCAGCATTCATGAGCTTCCTCAGTACATTGTACTGGGCTGGGGCCTTGTGTGGCAGCTTTGTCAATGCATCAGCAGGGTTCTCCTCGCCAGGGATATGCTTCAAGTCAACCAAACTGGCCAACTCCTTCAGCAACAAATAATCCAGGTCCCGGCTCCTGGCCAGCTGCTTGTGAACAAACTGGACCATACCCATGCTGTCTGTTAGCAACAACGTCTCCATCTGCAAGGTCCAAGGGGTAACTGAAGCCAGCTCCAGCATTAACTCCTTTATGTACAGGCTGGACTGGATCCCCTCGCATATGGCCCTGCATTCTGCCACATCTGAACTGATACAGACCCTCTTCTGCAGTCTGCTGTACCAGCTGAACAAACTTGCCCTGCTCTGATAAAAAGCAAACAGAGCAGCAGATCTCCCCCTGACCTTGGTAACCTGGCGAGCATCCATGGAACTGTCAACAAAGATCTCCAAGGTGATAGGCTGGGTAAAGTCAATCCCAGACAAAATCAGATCAGGGGTACTCTCCACCAACCGGGCTATGACTCGAGGCTTCTCATCCTCAAGCACCTCATCAGGCATTCTGCTATGGACCATCAAAGACGGACCACAGATGCTGGCAAACCAGGCCCACATGCCTCTCAACTCAGGTCCTGCAGCCTGGGTGATCTTCTCTGGCAAGGCCTTCACAATGGTCTGTTTATAATCTCCTCCAGCCTGAAGCCTGATACTCCACTCCCCGTCCCTCCTGAACAGGGTAGCCTGCATTCCACAGAACACTACAGGCTTGTTGGGCTCCTGCCACAGCTCCTTGCCCAGTGAAAACTTGCCACTGATGACAGGAATAAACTTCTTCAGCCAGGTCGTGGGGGCTAGCAAATGCAGATCATCTCCATGCAAACTAGCATACACTGGCAGACCCTCCCATTGGGCCAGCAGCAAACAGGGATCAACTGAAGACACTCTCAAGCCACACTCACTGATCAGAGCTTCCTGCAGCGTGAGTCTCCAGATGATTGGGCTCGACCTGAGTCCTTCCAGGCCCTTCAGAATAACCAGGAATTGTTGATGCAGCTCCAGCTTCCAGATGGCAGGCACCTCAACACAGTAAGGCTCATCCTGCTTCCACACCCTCCTGGCCACTTCTGGATCAGATTTTAAAAATGCCCTCTTGAAGTCCAGCAGCACTGATGACATAGCTGCTCCCCTGTTCAGCAACCCCACGTAGAGACATAGCAAAATTCTCCATGTGTCGTGTAGCATCCCTGGCGTGTATAGCTCCTCTCCTGGCAGACTCCCCGTGCCGTGATACTCATTCAGGACAGGCCTGACATGGGGCACTGATACCTCATCCACAACCTTCCTCTTCAGCACAAATCTCAAAGCAAGCTTCCTTGATGCTGGGGGACGTCTGTCTGTTGGTGCAGCACACTCAAACTGCAACCACTCCTCCAATGCCTTGGAGAAGGCGAGCTTCCAAGCCTCAAACAAAGTAGGCGAGCTCATCTCTTGGACCAGCTGGTCATATGTCAAAGGAGAGTGTGCAGCAAGGCTCCTGTGAGTTATGCCAATACTGCTGGGGTGCAACACAGCTGGAATCACCAAACTGGCCGCTGGGGGCACCTCCCCTTCATCCCATTTTACACCCTTGACCGGCTTGGCCCTGCACCTGACTGGAAATGTTGTCCTGAAATTTTCTAGGGGAATCATCCCCCAGCCATCTCTTCTCAGAGCTGTAGCTCTGATAGAAATCCCAGGATTGCCCAGAAAATTCTGACCCAAAATCACAGGGCCATCATAGTCCTCTAGGACAAGGAAGGTCACATCCACACCCATGACAGGGGCAGTAACCTCTCCCAACACCCTTAGATGCGTCCTACCACTGAAATCAGACACCCAGGGGCAACTTGGTTCTCCGACCAGCAGTTCTCCTGTATGCTGAGGTCCCATGACAGAAACCTGTGCATTGGTATCTATCTCCATGGCAGCTACCTCAGGTTCATCCAACTGGACAAGCTTGGACACCTTAGGCTCCTTCTTGGCTCTTTGCAAAGCCTGTACAATATCTGATAGACGCACACCCCTAGGCCTGGTGTCGGGCCGTTCCGGAGGTGCAGCCTGTCCGCCTGCTTGCCCAACCACCGTATGTGAAGGTACCCCAGGGGCCGGGCCAGGGTCACCCTGAGGGCTCGATACAGCTGTAGCACCCTGATCAGGAAGCTCCACGTCACCCCCGCCTTGTACACCAGCGGGCACCTGGAAGAGGTCTCCTTGATTACCTCCCCGGGGACGGATCTTTGACCAGGACAGACGGTGCACTGCTTGGGAGCCATCAATGGCCACCCAGCACTTATGGCCAGCGGCTTCTACTCGGGTCACCACCCCATCATGCCAGCTGCCACGTTTCCCTGGAAAGCTTGGTTCCTTCCACACAACAACCTGTTGTCCAACGTTAGGTTCTAGGACACTCCAGCCCTTGTCTTTCTGCCTCAGCTTGAGGAACTTGGCCTCTAGCTTCTCCTTCCATGCCTGCTCAGCATCAGCTGGCAGCATCCTGGTATGCAGCATAAGAGGATTGATGGCAATGTCACCAAAGAACATGGGAGTCCTCAGGTTCAGCCTGTCCTCCACAGAACGTAGCCATGCAGATGTCACAATGGCAGATGACGTCCTTGGAATCCTCTCCACCAGCAGCACAGTCTTGATCTCTTGGATGGCTCTCTCCACCACCCCTTGCTGGCCGTGGCTCTCCCTGGGTGTAATCAGCAACTCTGGAAACTCTGGCAGGTTCTCACAGCACTCAAACTGAATGTCACACTGCAACAACTCCAACCCAGGGTACCTGCTCCTTGTCAACTTCAGAGCAGCAATCAATGTAGGCTTCTCCATGTCAGGCAGGATCTCTAGGGTCTTGTACTTGGTATATCTGTCCACTGCCACCAGCAGCTTCAAACCCCTGATTCTCTGAATATCTACCTGCACATGGCCTGGCTGCAAAATAGGAGTCCTGGCATGAGACTGCTTGGGCTTTCTAGCAACTAGCCTGCACTTGCAAGCTTGAGCAACCTGTTGGCAGATGGAGTACAACTCACTTCCTCCCAGCCGTCTAGCAACTTGCAAAGACTGAGCTGCATGGCCAAACATGGTATGCAACCTTGAGGCAATGTCATACAAGAGAGAAAACCTTTTATTGTCATTATTAGCACTCAAGGTATGTACAGATCCCTTATGTACAGGAGGCACCAGGGTCGTGCCTGTCAGACTGTCTCCAGCCCTATCCTCATCCTGACCATCCTGTGCCAGTCCTGCACGGTCAGAATGCTTCTGAGATCCACCTGGGTCCACATCACCAGGTCCTACCTCAGGCTCAGCACCGCCATGGCGGGCACGTTGGCGAGTAACCACTGCAGCTACAGCTGGCATACTCTCTGTGGTAACCAAGCTTGCCCCATCGTGTCCAATAGGCTCTTTCACTAGAGCATGGGGCTGCCCCTCACTGCTGTCACTAGCAGCTTCATTACACACCCCTGGGGGCACCCTCCAGGGTTCAGGGATGTGTGCAGGCTCAAGTCAATGATCAGCAGCCTTGCCCTTGCCCTTGTCCTGGGATGGACCAGCCTTGTCCTTGCTGCCACCCTGAGCTGGCTTGCTCTGACCTTCCTGCCTCAGGTACGAGGGACACTCATTCCTGAAGTGACCCTTCCCCTGGCAGAAATAACATTCCACCTGACTGATGTCCCGTGAGGTCCCACTGCTGGGCCCAGCCTTGGGAGGACCACCCACCCTCTTGAAGTCAAACTGGGACTGTGGATGTCCCGACTTCGGCGGGGTCCCCCGTCCAGCCCTTCTGTCACGCCCCCTCCTGGACCTTCCTCGACCCCTTGAAGAGGTCTCAGGCCCTCTCGAGGCGCTGGGCCCCCGTGGCCCGATCCCCTCATGGACTTAACCGTGGGTTCAGTGGCCTCCTCATCACCCTGACGAGGGCGCTTACCACCCACGTACTTGCCGCTGAAACACTCATACAACTGGTCCGTCATGGCTGCCCAGCCATGGACCTGTCGCATGTGGATGGTCACATTATCCATGGTGACCGGATCCAGCTGCAGCGACTTGAGAAAGTCGCCCATGGCCATCCGATCTGCGACGAAGAAGCCCTTGGCCATGGCGTCCTCCCTCAGCTTGACGAAGTCTTCAAAGGCGTGGACCACTAGTTGCCCCTTGATGGGCTTGTAGTCCAGGTATTCTTGCTTCAGGTGGGACCCATCTATGGTCCTCTTGTCACTCAGGAACGACCTGAGTCGCGTCATAAACGCCGTCCAGGTGTCCCCGCCGCGTGTCGCTCCCGAACAAACTTGAACAGCACGCCTCAGCCCACTGATTATTGCATCTGCACCTAGAAGTCCAGGACTAAGCCTGCGGTACCAACAGACCACAGGTTAAGGTTCCTATTTCCTGCGTACGACGTATTAATCCAATACCGTCGTAGGTACAGCACCTAATTCCTGTCAGCCCAGGAATTACTGTCGACCCCATATGTCGTCGGCAAATATTCACGTCCGACTTAGAAGAACAGCCGGCTCGCGCTCGCGCGCGACCGGGAAGTCGGAACGCCATAACTTTCTTGATACTTGTCGGAATGAACTCGTTCCGGTGCCGCTGGAATCGCAGAGATATGCCGAATCAGGATCACGCCAATGCGCTTGGCGTTAACTCAATGCTTGTCCATATGTGCCACCAGCACAACATGTGTGTTGCACTAATGCTGTGCACCAAGTCAGGCCACACAAGCAGGAACTACATGCAACTCGTGCAACAGTAAATAATACAGGTCAATAAATATGCCAATGGGCACCACGCCACCACCTAGCTCACATGCTGAAGTAGTCCCATGTGCAGCACAGGTACAAGTTAAGCATTTTGTCAAACGTACCAATACCCAAGTTTCCTGATTAAAACTGTTGTGCCCCCGTGTCTGGCTTGTGGAAAACCTATCTGTAGGCCCTACATTTGAGTCCTGAACATGTCATGAAGTGTTGCCTGCCTGGGCACTGGTCCCTTTCCAGCCCGATCCACCATGAGAGCATTGAGTAGCCGCCGGGCCTGCATCCTCCCTGCATTGTATCCGTGGTAGTCCGCGTAGTCCGTGACCATCCCAATCATGTCCTTGATGTGGGACCACTCAGTGAGGGCAGTTAACGCCAAGCGCATTGGCGTGATCCTGATTCGGCATATCTCTGCGATTCCAGCGGCACCGGAACGAGTTCATTCCGACAAGTATCAAGAAAGTTATGGCGTTCCGACTTCCCGGTCGCGCGCGAGCGCGAGCCGGCTGTTCTTCTAAGTCGGACGTGAATATTTGCCGACGACATATGGGGTCGACAGTAATTCCTGGGCTGACAGGAATTAGGTGCTGTACCTACGACGGTATTGGATTAATACGTCGTACGCAGGAAATAGGAACCTTAACCTGTGGTCTGTTGGTACCGCAGGCTTAGTCCTGGACTTCTAGGTGCAGATGCAATAGTCACTGTGGACTGTGCTCTGTGGTCACTGTGCCTGTATGGCAGACCTACTGTATAGGAGCTGGGCGCTGTACAGGTAGTGAATACTGTACCGGGGTGTTATTACTGAGCAGGCCTCCTAGGCTGCTCAGGACTAGCAAGCACAGTGCACAAGTATATAAACAATAGGCCAGTGCCAAATGGGCATCTCTTGCGAGCCCGCCTCACGTGTTGTGCCTTGACTTGGCAAGCGCGTGTACAAGCCTCAAGTGTGTGAGCGCTGTAAACATTATCCGATTTAACAAAGCTCCGTTTCCAACCATATTCACACATTGCTGCATTGCAACCATATCCTTCACATTGCGTGTGCTAAGAACGTTAACTCAAATTACAACCAGTCTCAGCGGAACGGCCAGGAGGGTCGTTGCCGGTTGCGGTGTGCAGCGTTGACGACGAGAGGAGCTCGTCCGGTGGTGAATGGTGCAGGAGGAACAACGGCAGCAGGATTTCCGGTTTCGGCAGTCTGCTGGGGGTTCGATTTCTCCTGAATTACGCCGTGTCGTTCGGGATCTATCTTTATTGCTTGCAGATCGTCCGCCTGTAAATCGCAGCTTCGTGCAATTCGTCGACGACCAGGTCGAAGATTGGGAGCGAATTCTGCGACACGTACAAACCATCGTCATTCCGGAGCACCGGAGCATCGACGACCTTGAGCAGGAGCTTCACGGGTTGGTCGGCATCCAGACGGTGATTACTGCAGTAGCAGAGCGAGTGCGGACGGAGTTGGCAGCAAGGCGAGGCGAGGTTGCGGAGGCAGCTGGCGCAGGGCGACACGAGTTTGTGCCGACAGTAGCGGGCGCGGGAGTACCACGTGCTTTCGCAGGCGGCATCGGCGACGAGGGTGTTGCAGCGGGGCCAGTTAGGCGTGAACGACGCGGAGCGGAGCATCACAGGCGGCTTGCAGAGGTCGGGGCGACAGCGGAAGCCATCGCCGGAGGACAGCGCGCGACAAGAGTCGGCAGGTTTCCAGAGCGAGTAAGAGTTCCTTTTCAGGAGCTGCCCCCGCCCCTTCGCGTTCGTGTGACGCGTTGGGAGGAGTTTGCACCTCTTGGGTACGATAGTGACCTTGAGGTAGGAGCAGGGGGTGTCGCTGGGCTAGGCGACGAGACACTTGGCGACCACGAGGTGCCAACGTACAATCCGCGAGGTGCCAACGACGGGTTGTCACCTGTCTACTTTACCAACGGTGACGATTCAGTCATCGCGGGCCGACAGCGGGTCGACGACGGCGCAGCAGGTAGCAGGGTACCAGAGCTGATTGTGGTGAGCGACAGCGACGACGACAGCGACAAGGAGAACCAGGACGCGCCTGGGGCCAGCCGTGGTGGTCTTGCCTGAGTGGTAACACTTGGCACTTTCCTTTCTTGTTCAGTAGCTTATATTGCTTTAATTGCTGCTTGGCCACTTGGCTGGCTGTAGCAGATCTGAACAGAGGCCATCATGGAGGATGGAGCTATCAACCAACAAGCGGGCTTTATGGGCTTCGGCGGCGCGGCGCTGGGCTGGATGGACGAGATGGACGCGATGGACGCGGTGGACGCGATGGACGCGGGGACGGCCAGGCGCTGGGAGACCAGGCTGAGGTGCCAGATAATCAGAGCCAAGGATCGCAGGGCGGGCAGCACGCGCCAGCCGCAGATCAAGCGGCGCCTAAGCGACCAACCGTTGCTGAGGGGTACGCGGTGCTAGGCCAGTTTCAGTCCATCAAGGACAATTGGCAGCCCCGGGATGCTGAGAGGATGTTAGAGGACATGAACTTGTACACGGAGATATACAACGGTGACAAGCTTCGCATCCTGGCGTCTAGTGCCTACATACGGCAGTCGGCGAGGCGGCTGTTCAAGTTTGTTCGGGAGCGACACGCGGCGGGGGACACCTGGACGGCGTTTATGACGCGACTCAGGTCGTTCCTGAGTGACAAGAGGACCATAGATGGGTCCCACCTGAAGCAAGAATACCTGGACTACAAGCCCATCAAGGGGCAACTAGTGGTCCACGCCTTTGAAGACTTCGTCAAGCTGAGGGAGGACGCCATGGCCAAGGGCTTCTTCGTCGCAGATCGGATGGCCATGGGCGACTTTCTCAAGTCGCTGCAGCTGGATCCGGTCACCATGGATAATGTGACCATCCACATGCGACAGGTCCATGGCTGGGCAGCCATGACGGACCAGTTGTATGAGTGTTTCAGCGGCAAGTACGTGGGTGGTAAGCGCCCTCGTCAGGGTGATGAGGAGGCCACTGAACCCACGGTTAAGTCCATGAGGGGATCGGGCCACGGGGGCCCAGCGCCTCGAGAGGGCCTGAGACCTCTTCAAGGGGTCGAGGAAGGTCCAGGAGGGGGCGTGACAGAAGGGCTGGACGGGGGACCCCGCCGAAGTCGGGACATCCACAGTCCCAGTTTGACTTCAAGAGGGTGGGTGGTCCTCCCAAGGCTGGGCCCAGCAGTGGGACCTCACGGGACATCAGTCAGGTGGAATGTTATTTCTGCCAGGGGAAGGGTCACTTCAGGAATGAGTGTCCCTCGTACCTGAGGCAGGAAGGTCAGAGCAAGCCAGCTCAGGGTGGCAGCAAGGACAAGGCTGGTCCATCCCAGGACAAGGGCAAGGGCAAGGCTGCTGATCATTGACTTGAGCCTGCACACATCCCTGAACCCTGGAGGGTGCCCCCAGGGGTGTGTAATGAAGCTGCTAGTGACAGCAGTGAGGGGCAGCCCCATGCTCTAGTGAAAGAGCCTATTGGACACGATGGGGCAAGCTTGGTTACCACAGAGAGTATGCCAGCTGTAGCTGCAGTGGTTACTCGCCAACGTGCCCGCCATGGCGGTGCTGAGCCTGAGGTAGGACCTGGTGATGTGGACCCAGGTGGATCTCAGAAGCATTCTGACCGTGCAGGACTGGCACAGGATGGTCAGGATGAGGATAGGGCTGGAGACAGTCTGACAGGCACGACCCTGGTGCCTCCTGTACATAAGGGATCTGTACATACCTTGAGTGCTAATAATGACAATAAAAGGTTTTCTCTCTTGTATGACATTGCCTCAAGGTTGCATACCATGTTTGGCCATGCAGCTCAGTCTTTGCAAGTTGCTAGACGGCTGGGAGGAAGTGAGTTGTACTCCATCTGCCAACAGGTTGCTCAAGCTTGCAAGTGCAGGCTAGTTGCTAGAAAGCCCAAGCAGTCTCATGCCAGGACTCCTATTTTGCAGCCAGGCCATGTGCAGGTAGATATTCAGAGAATCAGGGGTTTGAAGCTGCTGGTGGCAGTGGACAGATATACCAAGTACAAGACCCTAGAGATCCTGCCTGACATGGAGAAGCCTACATTGATTGCTGCTCTGAAGTTGACAAGGAGCAGGTACCCTGGGTTGGAGTTGTTGCAGTGTGACATTCAGTTTGAGTGCTGTGAGAACCTGCCAGAGTTTCCAGAGTTGCTGATTACACCCAGGGAGAGCCACGGCCAGCAAGGGGTGGTGGAGAGAGCCATCCAAGAGATCAAGACTGTGCTGCTGGTGGAGAGGATTCCAAGGACGTCATCTGCCATTGTGACATCTGCATGGCTACGTTCTGTGGAGGACAGGCTGAACCTGAGGACTCCCATGTTCTTTGGTGACATTGCCATCAATCCTCTTATGCTGCATACCAGGATGCTGCCAGCTGATGCTGAGCAGGCATGGAAGGAGAAGCTAGAGGCCAAGTTCCTCAAGCTGAGGCAGAAAGACAAGGGCTGGAGTGTCCTAGAACCTAACGTTGGACAACAGGTTGTTGTGTGGAAGGAACCAAGCTTTCCAGGGAAACGTGGCAGCTGGCATGATGGGGTGGTGACCCGAGTAGAAGCCGCTGGCCATAAGTGCTGGGTGGCCATTGATGGCTCCCAAGCAGTGCACCGTCTGTCCTGGTCAAAGATCCGTCCCCGGGGAGGTAATCAAGGAGACCTCTTCCAGGTGCCCGCTGGTGTACAAGGCGGGGGTGACGTGGAGCTTCCTGATCAGGGTGCTACAGCTGTATCGAGCCCTCAGGGTGACCCTGGCCCGGCCCCTGGGGTACCTTCACATACGGTGGTTGGGCAAGCAGGCGGACAGGCTGCACCTCCGGAACGGCCCGACACCAGGCCTAGGGGTGTGCGTCTATCAGATATTGTACAGGCTTTGCAAAGAGCCAAGAAGGAGCCTAAGGTGTCCAAGCTTGTCCAGTTGGATGAACCTGAGGTAGCTGCCATGGAGATAGATACCAATGCACAGGTTTCTGTCATGGGACCTCAGCATACAGGAGAACTGCTGGTCGGAGAACCAAGTTGCCCCTGGGTGTCTGATTTCAGTGGTAGGACGCATCTAAGGGTGTTGGGAGAGGTTACTGCCCCTGTCATGGGTGTGGATGTGACCTTCCTTGTCCTAGAGGACTATGATGGCCCTGTGATTTTGGGTCAGAATTTTCTGGGCAATCCTGGGATTTCTATCAGAGCTACAGCTCTGAGAAGAGATGGCTGGGGGATGATTCCCCTAGAAAATTTCAGGACAACATTTCCAGTCAGGTGCAGGGCCAAGCCGGTCAAGGGTGTAAAATGGGATGAAGGGGAGGTGCCCCCAGCGGCCAGTTTGGTGATTCCAGCTGTGTTGCACCCCAGCAGTATTGGCATAACTCACAGGAGCCTTGCTGCACACTCTCCTTTGACATATGACCAGCTGGTCCAAGAGATGAGCTCGCCTACTTTGTTTGAGGCTTGGAAGCTCGCCTTCTCCAAGGCATTGGAGGAGTGGTTGCAGTTTGAGTGTGCTGCACCAACAGACAGACGTCCCCCAGCATCAAGGAAGCTTGCTTTGAGATTTGTGCTGAAGAGGAAGGTTGTGGATGAGGTATCAGTGCCCCATGTCAGGCCTGTCCTGAATGAGTATCACGGCACGGGGAGTCTGCCAGGAGAGGAGCTATACACGCCAGGGATGCTACACGACACATGGAGAATTTTGCTATGTCTCTACGTGGGGTTGCTGAACAGGGGAGCAGCTATGTCATCAGTGCTGCTGGACTTCAAGAGGGCATTTTTAAAATCTGATCCAGAAGTGGCCAGGAGGGTGTGGAAGCAGGATGAGCCTTACTGTGTTGAGGTGCCTGCCATCTGGAAGCTGGAGCTGCATCAACAATTCCTGGTTATTCTGAAGGGCCTGGAAGGACTCAGGTCGAGCCCAATCATCTGGAGACTCACGCTGCAGGAAGCTCTGATCAGTGAGTGTGGCTTGAGAGTGTCTTCAGTTGATCCCTGTTTGCTGCTGGCCCAATGGGAGGGTCTGCCAGTGTATGCTAGTTTGCATGGAGATGATCTGCATTTGCTAGCCCCCACGACCTGGCTGAAGAAGTTTATTCCTGTCATCAGTGGCAAGTTTTCACTGGGCAAGGAGCTGTGGCAGGAGCCCAACAAGCCTGTAGTGTTCTGTGGAATGCAGGCTACCCTGTTCAGGAGGGACGGGGAGTGGAGTATCAGGCTTCAGGCTGGAGGAGATTATAAACAGACCATTGTGAAGGCCTTGCCAGAGAAGATCACCCAGGCTGCAGGACCTGAGTTGAGAGGCATGTGGGCCTGGTTTGCCAGCATCTGTGGTCCGTCTTTGATGGTCCATAGCAGAATGCCTGATGAGGTGCTTGAGGATGAGAAGCCTCGAGTCATAGCCCGGTTGGTGGAGAGTACCCCTGATCTGATTTTGTCTGGGATTGACTTTACCCAGCCTATCACCTTGGAGATCTTTGTTGACAGTTCCATGGATGCTCGCCAGGTTACCAAGGTCAGGGGGAGATCTGCTGCTCTGTTTGCTTTTTATCAGAGCAGGGCAAGTTTGTTCAGCTGGTACAGCAGACTGCAGAAGAGGGTCTGTATCAGTTCAGATGTGGCAGAATGCAGGGCCATATGCGAGGGGATCCAGTCCAGCCTGTACATAAAGGAGTTAATGCTGGAGCTGGCTTCAGTTACCCCTTGGACCTTGCAGATGGAGACGTTGTTGCTAACAGACAGCATGGGTATGGTCCAGTTTGTTCACAAGCAGCTGGCCAGGAGCCGGGACCTGGATTATTTGTTGCTGAAGGAGTTGGCCAGTTTGGTTGACTTGAAGCATATCCCTGGCGAGGAGAACCCTGCTGATGCATTGACAAAGCTGCCACACAAGGCCCCAGCCCAGTACAATGTACTGAGGAAGCTCATGAATGCTGACTGTCAAGTCGGTCTATCTGTCTAAAAGCTGAGAGCTGGGTGCTTAAGTCTCTGGATATCAGGCTGGGAGCTTGATTGTACATAATCCTGAGCACACCTTGAGGGGTGAGACATGTCTCTGGTGTGGGAATGTCTGACATTGTCTCTGATGGAGAGATGTCTATCTGGGGTTTTCATCTCAGTCTGAGGTTTCCCCAGATCTGTGGTTTGTGGGCGGGGTTCGATTCCCTGGTGCCGTCTTAAGGCGGAGTTTCACGGACTGGCTGACCCATCCACCATGCTGGTGAGGTGGCGACAGGTCCCCTGATTTTCCACGGTTGGAACGAGTATGGGAGCTTGTGTTTTGCATGTGCTTCGCGTAGATGTTGTGTCTGGTTCGATAAGGGGCAGCAGACCGGCGCCGACTCCCGTCTGGGGGTCAGCAATGTTTTCTGATGAGCTGTTGTGGGTGATCTGTGGGGTTTCGCCTAAGGTCCTGAAGGTTGTACATACTTCTCAAGTTCTTAACTGAACACCTATGGGCTGCCACAGTTGGCCAACCTCTTGTACATGGGTAACACAACGAGCCTCCCGTGAAGGGATAGGGACTCATTGTAATTTGTTTGTGCTCCTGAGCCAGTATGGGTGCTATGTACATATAATAAGGAATCCAAGCTGACTGTCATGCCCAGCGGGTTGTGACTTGTAGTCTGGGGAGGATATCCAGTACCCATTGTGTGTGTTTGTATGTAGACTTGTGTGAGCTGCTACAGCTCAAGAAAAGAAAGGATTGGAGTTAACGCCAAGCGCATTGGCGTGATCCTGATTCGGCATATCTCTGCGATTCCAGCGGCACCGGAACGAGTTCATTCCGACAAGTATCAAGAAAGTTATGGCGTTCCGACTTCCCGGTCGCGCGCGAGCGCGAGCCGGCTGTTCTTCTAAGTCGGACGTGAATATTTGCCGACGACATATGGGGTCGACAGTAATTCCTGGGCTGACAGGAATTAGGTGCTGTACCTACGACGGTATTGGATTAATACGTCGTACGCAGGAAATAGGAACCTTAACCTGTGGTCTGTTGGTACCGCAGGCTTAGTCCTGGACTTCTAGGTGCAGATGCAATAATCACTGTGGTGACTGTACTTTGTGGTCACTGTGCCTGTATGGCAGACCTACTGTATAGGATCTGGGCGCTGTACAGGTAGTGAATACTGTACCGGGGGTGTTATTACTGAGCAGGCCTCCTAGGCTGCTCAGGACTAGCAAAGCACAGTGCACAAGTATATAAACAATAGGCCAGTGCCAAATGGGCATCTCTTGCGAGCCCGCCTCACGTGTTGTGCCTTGACTTGGCAAACGCGTGTACAAGCCTCAAGTGTGTGAGCGCTGTAAACATTATCCGATTTTAACAAAGCTCCGTTTCCAACCATATCACACATTGCTGCATTGCAACCATATCCTTCACATTGCATGTGCTAAGAAAGCTTAACTAGGGCACCACGCGATGTTGCCAATGCAGTGGCAGGAATGTCAGCCTCGTCGTCATCCACAAGCTCCACCACTGCAGCTGCACGGGAAGGAGCCTTCCCAGCACTGTCACGAGACTCCAAGGCCTCTAGCTCCTCTACAGCTTCATTCATGATGGCCATCCTCTCCTCTGGGTCGTCCTCTTGCGCCACCCATGCCTTTAACCCTGCAGTTAACCGCTCCACGGACACGTCCTCATGGACCTCCCCAAACTCATCCGTGCGGAGGCATAGGTTGTCCACCAGGATGGCGGGCATGCGAGAGGCGTTTCCACGTCCCACCGTGCTTGGCAGGGACATGTTGGCCATGAGGGTTACCATGCTGGACACCATGTCTTGTACGATGTCCTTCTCTTCTGCCTCCTTGGCAGGCTCATTGTCAGACGACTCAGCATCAACATCCATGTCGTCGTCATGGCGGAGCAGGACATCATCGTGCAGCATGGATTGCTGTTCGCCACCAGCAACCACGTCAGCGTGCCCGGCAGCAGGGACGCCTAACACGTCTGGCGGGGGGGCAGCTGCTGGCAGGGGGGCAGCTGCTGGCAGGGGGGCAGCTGCTGGCAGGGGGGCAGCTGCTGGCAGGGGGGCAGCTGCTGGCTGGGGGGCAGCTGCTGACAGTGCAGCCTCCGCAGCTGCGGAAGCTGGGTTCGTGCGCCGCCTGCGATCAGGGCACCCAGCAGCGCGGTGCTTCCACTTCCGGCTGATGGCCTTGAGCGCCTCAGTCTGCGTTGTGGTGAGGCACTCTGCCTTGATGAAGCAGTTGATTACTGTCTCTGGCTCCATCTTCTCCCATCGATCGTAGACCATCTCCGCCATGTCGAGTGCGTGCGGAGGGTAGCCCTCAGAAAGGCCTTTGCACCCGCGCGGCGCATTGGCCCCCTGGCGCCTGACATCATCCCAGTTCTCAATGATGGACGAGAGCCGGTTGACCAGTTCATGCTTGTACCCCACTTTCACCGCAGCGATGATGCCTTGATCCAGGGGTTGGAACACGGAGGTGAGGTTGGGTGGCAGCGCTTTGATGGTGATCTGCTCATCAGCATTCTGCACGTTGTGGCCAGTGCAGTTATCCCAGATGAGGACCACTGGCCTGGATGTGAATTTCTTCACAGCTGGCTTGAAAACCGTGTCGAACCAGAGTTGGCACCGGCGTTCATCTACCCACGCATTCGCCTGGCTGAGGTAAGGCGTGGGAGATGGACCGATCAATCGGAACGCCTCAGGGCGCTCAGCCTTGCCGATGATCGTTATGGGCACCTTGCATGTCCCGGTAGCATTGACGCACACGACGAGGGTTACCCGGTCCTTGTGCTTCTGTGCCTTTGACGCGCGGGTGGTCTTCTTCTTGGCCTTGGCTTCTTCCTTGGGCACATAGCTGTACGACGGTAACTGGCGAAAGAAAAGGCCTGTCTCGTCCATGTTGAAGATGCAGTCCACATCGAAGGCCTCTACACCCTTCCTGAACTCCTCCATCTTGGGAGCAGCAGCTTCCAGGTCGACGTCACCGGCTTCCCCATGCAGGGACTCGCGCTTAATCCCCAGCCGCTTGATCATCCTGTCAAACCAGCCCGTGTTGGGCTGCCATTCCACCTCCGTGGCTGCGCCCTCTCCATCGTCCTCGCTTGCCTCCTCATCAACCCGAGTGGTAGTAATGTTCAGCGACTTGGCGACCTTCCTCGCCTTCTCGCAGATCATGTGGTAAGATACCCCCATCTTCGTTTTCGAAAAGGCGCGCCTGCACAATGCAACGTACTCCACGATGCTCTTGTCCAATGCCACCATCTTGTCGTCGAGGTGACGAAGGCGCTTCCCGTCGCCAGGCTGCATGCCAGTCTCAATCGCCTGGACACAGACATCCTTGGATTTTTCCACCTTGTACTGATGGCGGCTTCTGAGACATTGTATTCCCTTGCAACGGATGCCTTAGACCTGCCCTTTCCCAGGAGTTGGATGATGTCATATTTTTGCTGGTTTGACAGCTTGCCCTTGCCACCTGCCTTCTCGCCTGTGGTGTCTCGTTTCTGCTTTTTGCTGTTCGCTGCCCCGCTGCCCGAAAACAGGGCGTTCCATTTGTCCTTATCAGTTTTGTCGGCCATTGTGTCGCATTTATGATGGGTTCTAACGTGACGACCGCGTTTGAACAGCAAGCCGTTTGCCCATGTATATAATACAATGATGACTGATTTCAGCGCCCAACTGACCAAGATATGCAGTGAATTTTATAGATGCTTCGTGTTGGATGGCGCGGAAACCCTGTCGGACCACCGGCGCGGGAAAAAACTCAAGTCGCGGCAGTCAAAAATCAGTGCCACACCGCGCTAGAAGCCCCTACACGCCTTAAGTTGGGTTTTTCCTAGTACAGCCATCAGCCTTAAGTTGGGTTCGCCATGCAGCCCACTCCAACCCAACTTAAGGCGTGAATGACTTTACAACAACAACGACAAAACAACAAACACCAAGGATTCAGGAGACTAGTGGCACCCGCTGGCTTCGCCCAGCCCAAAACAGGGTCCCTATTTTTGGCAGTACTTCGCCCCGCTGCCCGCTGCCCGCTCAGTGCCCGCAGCCCGCTGCCCGCTGCCCGCTGCCCGCTGCCCGCTGGAATAGTACGGTGCTCGCTTCGCTGGCGGATTGGTGCGCAGTAGGCTGCCCGCTGCCCGCTGGAATAGTACGGTGCTCGCTTCGCTCGCGGATTGGTGCGCAGTACGGTGCTCGCTCGCTTCGCTCGCTCGCCGTACGGTGCTCGCTCGCTTCGCTCGCTCGCGGTAGGGTGCTCGCTCGCTTCGCTCGCTCGCCGTGCGCTGCGCGCAGGCCGCTGAAGCGGCCGCTCGCTCGCTTCGCTTGCTCGCTGGGATTGGTGGTTAGTTATTCCGGTTGTTTTGGATTGGCGGGGAAGTCGCGATGCCCTGGATAGTGCGGGATGACTACTCATTGCCGAATCGCGTAAGCGGAACCGCCCACACACTACTAATTGCCAAATTAGTATATAGGATTCGCCATGCCAACTGATGCCAGGCAGCACCGCACGAAGGCCAACTGTACGCTCTACTGGAGTGGGGCAGAAAACAAAAATGTCGAGCGTTGCTAGGTATTACTGTTGCTGGCAGAAAATCCCAGAGTGAGCCAAGGATGATATAGGATTGGCAAATCACACACCGGAGAGCAATGCCGAGTCCACTGAAAGTTGTGTCCTGCTCCTCGGTTTCATGGTGATGACGGTGGAATAGTCGTCTACTTCGTTGTACACTAGTGGAACCGACAATGGCGGGTAGAAAGAAGGACGACGATCTAAAACAGCCTCTTATAGATCCTGCGGACGTGCATTTGATTGACTCAGCAGACAATGTCGCTTCCTCCGACCGGGGCTCCTACAGTTTTGACCATTTTGCTGGGCAAGATATATCACTTGGCATCCGCCCGACGCCCAGTGCAGGAGGAAATGCGGCAGGATTGGGATCTAAAGATAGTGCGTCCACATCGGGGTCGGACTTCTCTCTGCGCCCTGCCTCTCTTGGCTCTCGTGCTCTGGAGTCCTCCTCTGGTGCGCGTCATGGCTCGGAAGCCCAAGCGATAGCAGAGGAAAGGCTGGGCAGCGGTGCCCTAGGAAGTGCCTATGGGAGCATGGAAAGCGAGGACCAGGGCTCGGGAAGCTTGGGCGCGGATTTTCCCGCGTTCCGAGCCATCACGCCAGGCCAGCCTCTGCCTGGCCTCGACGGCTCGGGCGCGGCGGACGTCGTGAAACCGTCCGATGTACAGATCTCCATAGGCGATGGCGGCGGCGAGGCCGGGCCCTCGTTCAGCAAGAAGACTTCGAAAAGCGGCAGCGCCAGCAGTTCCTACTCGGGCCAGGTGACCCCACGCAGCCCGAAGAGCCCCATGAGCGACCACCCCGCCCCGATCACGCCAGCTGGCGCATATGTGGGCGACATCCGGCACATCATGCACGTGCCCCCTCGGCCCGAGCACGGCGTGGTGCTCTGTTACATCACGCGCAGCCGGCCCAGCTGGGGTGGCTGGTTCGGTGGCACGGAGACGTACACGTTGAAACGCCAGGTGAGGCTTGTGGGGTGATTATAATTAGGACAGGTGGAGGAGACTTCGGTACTCAAACGCCATGTGTGGCGTGGAACGCCCCTTGGGGTGCTAAATAAAGAAGGCCTGTTCTGGCCGGTCTCGTCGATGTATAGATACTGGGCTCTGCTCGAGCTTACCCCGTGATCTAGCCCACGGGGTGCTGTATAAATGTATGATCTATTGGAGTGCATTAGTGAGCTAGATAGGAGTGGAGTGCTCCTATACAGGAGTAGAGCGGGTATATAAGAGTGGTTGGGTTGCGAAGCCATACTAGTTCTGCGAACATCTCCCCAGGGGGCTTGTTGTGGAGTTCGTCAGCCAGCGAGGTTGCTGCGCGTGCGAGGACGCAGCCGCGTGCCACCAACGCGAGCCTGGCTAGGCAGGTGTCCCAAAAGGATCGGAACAGGATCCATTGAGTGTGTTGGTCCGCGCGTGCCGCCAGAATCACGGCTTGGGGGCACTCATGTGTCGCATGTTGGGTGCAACTGTGTGTCGCATGTTGCTGCCAGCTTGCCGCGTTGCATGTTGCTGCCAGCAAGTGGTTTATTAGCGCGATCTCTCCCTCTCTCTCCGCTTCCTTCCCTTCCCACTCCCGGTCCCTCATCTTTTTCCCCTGCCTCCCCCTCCCCCTACCATCTTGCCACATCCTCGCTTTGTTTTCCATTCGCTTGCACTTCCGCCGTCTCCTGGTCCTTTCCCTCCAAGCCATTCCGCCGTTTCCTGGTCCTTTCCCTCCAAGCCACTATTTTGTTTCAAGTAGTAGTTCACCTGCTTTCTCCGCTGCCGCGTTTTTTGTTATTATCGTTATTAGCACGATCGTTGTTGTTACTATTTGTTATTCACGTACTACACTCTATCACATGTCTGTCACCCTCATTACTACTATCCATCACATGTCTGTCACCCTCATCACTATCCACCACATGTCTGTCACCTCATTCTTTTTCACGTCTTTTTCACTCATCTTTTCTTGTTTTTCCTTCCTTTTCCCCGCTTCTTCTCCCTCCTCTCCCTCCTCTCCCTCCTCTCCCTCCTTCACCCCCTCCTCCCTGGCCAGGGCATCGCGGGGCTGGAGGACGAGCCCATGCTGACGGCGCGTGTTTCGAGCCGCCTGACCGGCTCCCACTACACGCTGCACACGATCGGCATGGGGGCGAGTGACGAGGCCCCCATCATGAGTATGAAGTCCAATTTTAGCGGCACACGCTTCACGCTGTTCGAGAATGTGGGTGGCAATGCATGCGCCCTGTTGGCGGGGGTGCTGAGGGGTGGTGGCAGCGCGGTTTGCTGTCCTGTTGGGGTCTCGCAGAGGGGTCTGTGGATGGCGGCTGGGGCACAGTGTTTCTAGTACGTTTTCTTGGCACGCGTCAGTCGACTGGGGCAGGCGTCACATTACTAGTAACATTGGTGGGGCACGTGCTGTGGATGGCTCGAGCATGTGTGTGATGGGCCACGATCGGCGTTCTCTTCTTAATGGCCGGCTTTGTTATTCGTACAAGTGGGATAGCGGTGGCTCAGAATTCGCGATGGAGATGTTTCTGTTTTGCGTCAGAACCAGGTCTCGGTGCCTGGGGTACCCGGAATACCGCGATGGGGTTGCCCGTATGGGGATGGCGCGATTGGTCATGCTTTGTCCCGTGATGGTGCGCGTGGGTCATCATTGGTTTTTTAGTACGTGTGCTGCAGCTGTTTTGGCCGTGCCGCAAGCTGGGACATGAACCATTTTGCGGATGCCCTTTCTACGGTATCCCTTCTCCTGGTCTGTCTGTTCTTGTCTTGGTGTCAAAGTTTGTGGCATCACGCGCAGTAATGCTTGCAGACACATGCACGCATGTTTAATATCCCGTTTCTCGGTGGGATGGTCCCGCCCCGCCCCCGCCTCACCCCTTTTGCTGCATCGAAACCCCCCCCTCTCAAAAAAAATCTTGCATCCGCCTCACCCCAACCCCCTGAGCCTGTCTGTTGTTTTGTGGCTGTTTGCTCGGTTTCCACGTGCCCACCCCTTTCACTGCATGGGAACGTGCCCGCCCCCTCGGCCCTCTTCGGCGACGGGTGCACTTTTGCCCTTGCTCGGCGTCTGCAACGTGGGACGATCTTGATCCCACCAACTTCAACTGTGGGCGTGCGCGCGCAGGCAAACGGGGAGGCGCCTCGACCATCCGGCGCCGTAATGCACGTGGAAGAGCAGGGTGTTTGTAGTGGCAGTGGTGGGCATGTTGTGTGTGTGTGTGCGTGCTTGTTGGTGTGGTCTGTATAGTGTCGTCTGTGCGTGGTTATGTGAGTGGTGCCGCTTCCCGCATGGCGTGCTTGTGTGCTTATGTGTGTGCGTGTGTGTGTGTGTGTATTGTGCGTGCGTGCACCCGTGTGTGTGTGTGTCTGTGGAGCGTTATTTTCACTCTCCAGCAATGTCCCATCTCTGTTGGCATCCGATTGAGATATGTCGGCGATGTATGCTCACCCTCGCCACATGCATGCGTGGCGTGTTTGCCAGCGCCATGCACTTGTGACACATGTCATCACCGGATCGTCATTATGGTCTTACAAACCAGCTCACTGGGCGGTCAGATGATCATCACTGCAGTAGGCTCCTGCTTCAACCATGCGGTTGCTCTGTTCATGTGCAACGGCACCTGGTTGACTCAACCCATCCCATGCCTTTTGTTTTTCTTCTGTCATGCTCAGGTACCGCCACACATGGACACGCGCATGGACTCCCACGTTTTGATGGCCTTGTTGCCTGTTCTGTGATGGTCGATGTGGCCGTGGCTGATGCTGTGATTGTCGATGTTGCCGTGGCTGATGCTGCGATCGTCGATGTTGCCGTGGCTGATGCTGCGATTGTCCTTGTTCTTTCATGGCCCTCGTGCAGGTACCTCCACAACTGGAATACGCGCAGGCTCCCATGTGTGACATTGTTGCCGACTCTGTAATTGTGGATGCACCGATTGCTGCGGTTGTCGCGCCTGTTCCTGGTTGCAGGTACCGCCACAACATGGACACGCGCATGGGTGGCTTCCGCGCGCTCAAGGTCATCCTGCCCAAGATGGAGTCCGAGTCGCCGCAGACCAACAAGACGGGGGCGTCTGCCAACCAGGTGGGGCCGTAGAAGCATGAATACTAGTATCATATCCATATTTGGAACAGCTTGTTGCAAGACAGGCACATCTGCCAACCAGGTGCAGGGGTGGCCTACAACATTGACCACCTGACCTTCTCGCCTTATCGCCTTATTGCCTTATCGCCTTATTGCCTTATCGCCTTATTGCCTTATCGCCTTATCGCCTTATCGCCTTATCGCCTTATCGCCTTATTGCCTTATCGCCTTATCGCCTTATCGCCTTATCGCCTTATTGCCTTATCGCCTTATCGCCTTATCGCCTTTTCGCCCTCTTGCCTTTTCGCCTTCTGGCCTTCTGGGGTTTTCGCCTTGCTCTCGTGCCCTCGCCCTCTCGTCCTCTCGTCCTCTCACCTTCTCACCCTCTCGCCCTCTCGCCCTCTCGCCGTATCACCAACTCACCGACTCACCCAAATACCTGATCATCTAACCGCGCGAATGCTTGTTCATCTAAATGCCCAAATGCCTGTTGCCCGGCGCCCTGTGCCTTATGCCTGGTGCCTTGTGCCTTGTGCTGTTTGCCGGTATTATCCCTGCATGCCAGGGCCTGAGCGATGCTGCCCCGTACGTGGAGTGGGAGGCTCCCACGTGGGACATGCGCCCCGCGTCCAACATCCACCAGCTGGTGTCCAAGTGGCCAAAGTACAACCTTGAGCGCGACGTGAGTGGGCTTGGCGTCATCGTGTCTGTTCCCTCCCATCCCACAACCTTGAGCGCGACGTGCGTGGGCTTGGCGTCATCGTGTCTGTTCCCTCCCATCCCATTCCATCCCTGCTCCTGTCATGCGCACGAGTGCTACATGGACCTGCCCCTGGACGACACGTCTGACGCCGGTTTGCTATATGAACCATCTTGCTGATTATGCACACACACGCACACACAGGAGTGGGACATGGACTGCTGCCGGTGGGCAACACGTTTGACGCTGGTTGCTCGTCTCTCAACCCTGCTGTCACGTTATGTATCGTCCCCTCATGTGCGCAGGAGTGCTACATGGACTACTGCCGGTGGGCAACACATTTGTGACTAGCTGGCTTCTTTCCTAACCCTGTTGTCACGCTTTTGCTGGATGATTCGCCTTGTTCAATATGCGCACATGTGCAGGAATACTACATGGACCTGCCGGTGGACAACACGTGGCCCGCGGGCCGCCTGCGCGAGAGCTGCGCGTCCGCGTTCCAACTGGTGGAGGGCATCAACGAGAGCGTGCTGATGCTGTTCGGGCGCGTGTCCAAGGACGTGTTCGTGATGGACTTCACGTGAGTGCGCTGCGTGCACTAGATATGGTGCGAGTGGACCACCTTGTCCTTGGGTCACGTGGGTATCATGTGTCCCAAACTAGAAAAGGTAAAGAGGATTTTTCCTTGACAGCACGCACGCATCGATCCCGTAAAACTAGCGCCAGGTGCGAGGGTGGAAGGCATCCACGAGAGTGCGCGCATGCCGTTTGGGCGCGTGTCCAAGAATGTGTTTGGGATGGACTTTACGTGGGTGCTTGAAGCATGCATGTGCGCGCTAGGTAATCACATGACTGCTGGCATATGCATGCATGCATGAATTAGTCAATAGGAGCATTGGTGTCATGGGTTTCAGGGATGAGGAATCTGTGATTCGTCGTCACGGATTTAATGTGGGTTCTGCGTGTGGTAGTGGGTAGCATCACTAAGGCATTAGGCGGCGGTCGTCCCACCACATCCCACGCACATTCCTGCAAAATACGGGTTCGAGAAACATCACAGACAAGCCAAGAAGGCGACCTCATTCTTAAACAACATGTCACAATCCAACCCCCTGCCAGGCCTAGCTATCAGGCAATATTTTCATGGTGGCCACATTCTTGGCTCAGTCTACGGACTCCTGGTCACAAGCCACCCGCGCCACCCATGCTTGTATGTGCCTGCGCTCTCTCTCCTGCGCACACCTGCAGGTACCCGCTCTCCGCCTCGCAAGCCTTCTGCCTGGCATTGAGTGCCATGGACTCCAAGTGGTGCTACGTCTTCTAGGACAAATCTAAGGGGGGTCAGCATTAAAATAGTGGGCATGCGACCGTGCGATTGTAAGCCACGAGTTGTCGACAGTGCCAGTGGCATCCGCAGCGACTCTTTGGGATAAAAAGAGGCGGTGAAGGAAGGCATTCATGAAGGCTTGGCGCAACGGCATTAGTTCTATCGGTTGCGCAGCACAATGGGCTGTCTGTCGCAGTTGCGACGGTGAAGGTTTGCACAGGCATCATGCCACATTGACGGTGGCGCGCTCTGGGTCGGTGCTCCCTTTGGCTCACTTGAGCATAATTGTATCAGATGGCGCGCCTGTTTGTGCACAACTCAAGAGTAAGCGTGCTGAACGCTCCACCTGTTTGTGCACAATTCAAGAGAAGGTGTGCTGAATGGCCCCGCCTGTTTGTTGCCATGCGCTGGTGTGCACCCGGGCGAGTTGGAACCGTCACGCCGGCTTGATGTTCTCCGACGAACGGGTTTGAAAAGGCCGCTGGTTACGCACTTTACAGCACGTGTGGCTATGTGCCCTTCAGTCACGGCTTTTCCGTGAAGACATACTCCGTACTTCCCATGGTCCGAGTCATCGCATCGTGAGACCTGCCTTGCCTGTCGCATCACCTCTTCACGTGTCATCGCTGCGAGTGACAGGCATCCACAGCGGTGGCCACCCAAGCGAGCATGCCCCTGGAGGCATGCCATCCTGTGGTGCAGGAAATGGGTTCCAAGGGGGCCTGCTTTGGTGTCAATAGGCGGCAGCTGGAGCTTGAGAAAAAATGAAATCATGTGGAGTGAGATTGGCAATGAAGGGGTTGCTTGACCAGCATTTGCTGTTGCGCACATGCAGGATTCAAGTCCAGGGTTCCCTGTAGGACTTGCCTGTGGAAGCTGATCAGGTATAAGTACTCAAGCGCGCACATGCCGTTGGTCATCCATGGCGGGCAACTGCTGGCCAAAGATGCACAGGAGTCAGCCCTGTTCCTGGAGCTGCGTCTTTGGCCAGTTGCACTTGGTTAGTTTCTAGCGACGAAGTGTGGTTGCACCACTGTATCCCAGCATGCTGCTTGGACAGAGCTACTTGGTTTACTGTATATATTGCTATCTTGATGATAATTAATAAATTAATTAATTAATTAGACTCGTGCTCCCGTTGGGGAGTCACGGAGCATTAACCCCGATGGATGGATGGATGGGTGCAAACAGTCCTACCGGTCTAATCTGTCTACATCAGCTACCTACAACATCTATCTAAACAACATCACTTACTACATCTAACTAAACAACATCACGCTACCCTAGGGGAGCTGTCTGGCGTGCCTCCCGCGGGTTTGCACACGCGGGCGCTTCCCCACGGGATCGGGGGTTCGTTGTCCTCTACGACCTGGGCCCACTTGGCCTTGTCCATCATCTTCTTCCAAATCACGGAGAGGCCTAGGCCCCCCATGTCCTCTACTAGCTGTTCTTTGAAGGTGCGGGCCTTGCGGCGTCTAACATCACGGGGCCCGGCCCACGTCAGGAGGTGCCGGCCAGGCTGAGCTGGTCGCAGTCCCGCGGGGGGGCCACGTGAAGTGTCTACCTGGTTGGTGCGAGCTAGGTGCCCTACGAGCTGCAGGCGCCGCTGCTTAATGGTGCTGGTGATATATGGCATGCCAAGGTAAAGGTCCTCATTGCGGACATGAGCAACATATCCTACTCTGAAAATGGATCGCAGCATGTTGGTGACCGCACCGTCCAGCTTGCGGGCCAGGTCGGCGGTGAGGGTCCACGTCTCGGCCCCATACGTAAGAACAGGAAGGACGAGGACCTCAAACAGGTCCTGTTTCTCGATCTTGCCAAGGGGCTTGCGCCACAGGGCCCGGTAATGGCGTAAAGCGTGCCAGGCGAGGGAGATGCGGTGGTCCACATCAGCCTCGCGGCTGGGAAGCAGGCTGCCCAGCAGCTTGACGCGGTCCCGATACAGGACTCGAGAGCCGTCTAGGAGATAGAGGGGTGGTGGTGGGTGGGTGAGCCCAATCGCCAGGGCCTCTGTCTTCTTGCTGACCTCAAGCCCCACTGCACGGGCCTCGATAGCCAAGCAGTCAAGCCATGTCTGCACGTGCCCAGTGTCCTCGAAGAGGGTGGTGTAACGACAAAAATTTATCATCAGCATCATCCATAGTCCAAATATGAAAGATCTTTTACCTGGGTAGCTTTCTTGAGTCACAGATCTTCAAGTATCTGAGCAACGTTGAGATGGAGATTCCACAGCACGTGATTTAGGTAACCACAACCCTTGTAGACACAAGGACAAGCTTGTGCCTAGACGACCTCTGTGGAACTGAAGGTAGTCTAGTGTCAAAGGGCTCTTATGAATGGACAACAAAGACAAACTTTATTATACCATGATGGATCAAAACCAACGTGTCAACAATGGCGACCCCACGTCCTTGATATCGACGTGCTTGTAGAGCATGCCTCAACCTTAGCCAGAACCTTAGGTAGAGAAGAACCAATCAGAATCATGGAATTCTAAACAAGATCTTCGCATCCATCCTAGCCACACAAAACAGAACAATCACTACAACAGCCTGGCAGAATCTATACATGAGATCCTGAATCTGTAGTAAGCACAGAAGTCCCAAAGGAGCATTTAAGACTTGATAGTACCGACCAACAAACTACAACCCCACGTGGATCAGGCCACGACCAATTAGGGCTTCTACCAGTCGGTTGATAAAGCACAAGCTCCAAGTACCACCGACCGTCTTAGAAATCTCATAACTTTCTCAATACTGATCCAAAAGTCCTCGAATAAAAGCCAAACATTCACAAAACAAAGATGTAACAACAAAATCATTTTTGCTTGTTACATATCTCCCCCTCAAGACTGGAACCACCAGAACAAGAACAAATTTCCAAAAAAATCAACTAACTCTTTAAGGAGAAGTGACACTGAACAGAAATCCACCATCTCTTGGGAAAAGCAGATGGGTTTTTACATCCCTGAAGCCAGGGCCTCCTATCTCATAATAAACATCTAGTCACAGGTACTTAGAGAAGACAAGTCACTTCCTTATCTACTACATATAAAACCAGATAAACACAGCAATACTGGAAGTCATCCCCGTCAACATTCTGGAATTCTGGAAATCTGGACTGGAACATCAGAACTGGAATGGAGCCCCCCCCATCATCCATCCTGGAATCCCCCCCTCACACCACAATCCAAAGCCCTTTCCTTGCTCCCCCATTAGCTCCCCCCCCCCTTCCTTCTCAGCCCTGTTCCTCACAGGCTATACCAATCCCCATTCTGGCCATCCTTGCCCTTGGGTCCAAACATGGGAAACTGCTCCACCATGTGGGCCAACTCTGGCCAGTTCCTGCTGACCTGCAGCACCATGCAAGTGTCAGAAGCCCCTGCTACCATCTGGGCAGCATAGCAATTAAAGGCATGTCCCTGGATACTGAGGAGAGGGTTACCTCAGACTCTCAGGGTCCATCACCCACGTAGAGGACGTCTTCAATGTGTCTGCACACCCATGATCTGTACGCCCACCAGAACTGCAGAAAGGCCTTGACCACAGACCCGACTAAGCACCTATCAGAGGTATACTAGCACCCTCAGTGGCGTCAGACGGACCTTGACTTCCACGGTGTACTTGGGCAACCGTGGACTGCAGAATAGGTTAGATGTCTCCAAGGGAAAACATCCCCTGACAGAGCTGGAAGGAGAAGGAGCCAAATCAAAGTCACCCTGCTGGACTGAAAACTCCAACAGCTCCATGTAGGAAGCCTCTCCCATACTCACTGGCTGAAACTGAGTGAAGGCCTCCTTCAACTGAAGGCCTCAGGCAAGGCTGCCATCATGTCCTGCCCCTCAGCAGGCCTCATGTCAATCTCAGGTCCTGGTGACAATGCAAACATCCTGTGTAGCAGATGAGCCACAAAAGGGGAGCCAATCTCATACAAGCTGGTGTGCAACTGAGATAAGACCTCCTGCACAAAGCCCTCAGAGCTCACCTCCCCCACCTGCCTGTTGAGTGCAGCCAACGCCTTGGCCAAGGTGACTTCTCGCAGTGGTCACAGGGACCCGTGCACTTCCTATGATCCACATAGGCCACCACATTCTTGACAGGTACCACGTGACGAGGAATCTGAATAATGGGTGTGCTGCTGGAGCTGAGAAGCATGCTGGAACAACCCCCCACCTGGGGCTGAGACAGGGACAACCCCTGAAGAATCTCATGCAACTTGTCCTGCTTGGAGATCACAGCATGCAAGAGCTTGTTAATGGTATCCATCTGTTGACCCCTCCTAAGGTCACGCCTGACAATATTGTCAAACAAGGACTCCACATAGCCCATGAGGGTGGAGGCCTCTGGATGCATACCCGTGGCACCTCCCTCCGTGGTGGGTCCCAAAGCCAGGTTGGTGTAAAGAGGCTCCTCCTCCATCTGGAACCACAACAGCATGAGTTGGTGGCCTAGAGTTTGCTCAGTTGGCCAAGAGTTTGCTCACTTGGGTGCCAAACTCACAAAGTAACGTAAAATCAACGAAATAACTACATACAATTAGCCTTTTGGCCTAGCCCATTCAATTATTCCGTCAAACCCCGCCCCCCCCCCCCCCCCCCCTTATTCCCGCTGGTCTAGTACAAAAGCCTGAATTCCTGGCTGCCTGAGCTTGGGAGGCAGCCTTTGATTGTAAACAAATGCCATGCCAGTTGTAACAACTCCTTGGAATAATTTCAGTGAAACAAGTAATAATTCATGCAAGCTCACACCATTTGCAGCTGAGTCATGATACATATTGTAAGCACTTAATTGGTAATGCCATTCTTAATTTTCCTTTGATTTGCAGTTTGCCATGCCCATTCCCCCCATGCCCGGCCCCATGCCCGCCATTCCCCCCATGCCCCCCATTCCCCCCATGCTTGGCATGCCCAAGCCCATGCCCATGCCCATGCCCATGCCCATGCCCATGCCCATGCCCATGCCCATGCCCATGCCCATGCCCATGCCCATGCCCATGCCCATGCCCATGCCCATGCCCATGCCCATGCCCATGCCCAAGCCCATGCCCATGCCCATGCCCATGCCCATGCCCATGCCCATGCCCATGCCCATGCCCATGCCCATGCCCCATGCCCATGCCCATGCCCATGCCCATGCCCATGCCCATGCCCATGCTGCCCATGCTGCCCATGCTGCCCATCATGCCCATGCCCATGCCACCCATGCTGCCCATGCCGCCCATGCCGCCCATGCCACCCATTCCCGTGCCATTCATACCCATGCCAACCATACTCGTGCCATCTGTGCCCATGCTATTCATGCCCTGCATGCCAAACATGCCCATGTTGCACCCTGCGTGCCAGTGCAGCCCATGCCCTTGCCCTCGCTACCCTTGCCCTTGCCCATGATGTCGTCGCCCATGCCACCAAGTGAGTCTTCTGATTTAGGCTTTTTTGTAGGCTTGGATTCTGTCTCTGTGTTCGTAAGATCCACGAATGCTTTTCTATCCTTGCGGGAATGCTTGCAGTTGGCAGTTCCGGTGTGAGTGAAGCACGCTTGGCAGGCGATTCTGGCACGAGGGATGCACGCCTGTGGGCAGCCGGCTTTCCTGGCGTGAGTGATGCACGCCTGGCAGCTGGAGATGCTGGCACGGGTGATGCCAGCTTGGGCACCTTTGCAGGGCGAGAAGACTGCCATCGCGGTGCCTCATCGAAAGGAAAAGGGGCTGAATCATTGCCCACACGGCAGAACGCAGCCGGATACTTGGAGAACTGCTGCACATCAAGCGTGGCCAAGAGACCTTCACCATTTGCCAAGGTGGCATCCCTAGCTGGCCCAGGTGGCATCGCGTAGGGCTTGCCGTTTACGTCAAGAGCTTGGGTGAAAGGCATGCCTTTGCCATCAAGGGGAGCTTGACAAACACAAAAGGGCTCAATCCATCAATGATGGGGCGCTGACTCGAGCGATGCTTAAGGTTCTTCAGGTTGGAGACTGTGGTTTTGGCCATGAAGAAGCCTGCACCTTCAACCACTGAAACGACTACGTATGTCGCTTGGGGTCGTGCACTTGCAAAGATGGAGCCGCGCTCGATGGTAGGTGCTGTCCCAGAACAATCCCGGTTGATGTCAGCTGAACGCAGCAGTGTATCACCCGCAGCCACTCCCTGGCCACTGCCATGGGCATGTTGATGGCCATGTTCATTGCCCTTGGCATCGCCGTGGGCATGGCCATGGTCACTGGCATCGGCATCGGTTTGACCATCAACGTGATCGCCGCCACCATCGACCTTGGTGTCGGCATCTCTGTCGCCTTGTTCAAATCCGGCACATCCCTGTAACAAGTAACGCGTTCCGGCAGCACCAATGAATGATTGCACATAATGCATGAATGCACATACGTCATGCACATATAAACATGCAGCAACAAAGAAACATTTCGAAAGCTGCCCCCCGCAATTTACAAATTTGCAAACAGCCACTAACTAAAGTCGCCACGATGTCGTGATTTCATACTATGCCGTTCTTTACCTGATTTCTCGTTTCATGGGACGTATCGGATGCCTTCCCATCTTGCTGCTGATTTGCGACGCCATCGGCATCACCATCGCCGTCGCTATCCCCATCGCTATCACCGTCGCCATCACCATCGCACTTGGCATAGACATCGCCGTCACCTCCCTCATCTCCAGCACATCCCTGTGCAAACCGCGTGGTGGCAGCACCGCAGAGATTGAAGTGCAAAAAGGAATCACTAACTGAAGGATGCTGCGCTAAAGAAACCTGCGAGTTCCCGCGAATGCATGACCGCTATATACCGCAAAACGAAAGTCCGCAGCAGGCAGCCTGTCCTGATTTCAAAAATACTTCGCCCTGTACCTGCTTTCTGGTGCCCTTGAATACATTGGTCGCCGTCCCGGCTTGCTCCTTAGTTGTCATGGGCTTCATTTGCCCACTTAAAACGGCACGGTCCAGTTCGTCAAGGTCAGTTCCTTCCAATCTGGCCATGTCCCCAGCTAGAAGGGCCTATCCTCAGCCTCCTCAGCATCTTCTTCCCCATCAGAGTGGGCTTCTTTGTCATTAGCAGCCCTCTTGTCGATTCCTTTCGCGTTATCAAGCTGATTGCCCAGGTCATCCGGAGGACTTTCCTGGACCTTCGTATCGCCGCAGCATTCCTTGCACAGAATTGTCTGTCCAAAACCCTCTTCTCCCACGCCGACGCCACAAAAAACATGCATCCACTTGCCGCACGTGCACTTGTGGACTGGGCCAACCATGTTTTTGCAACCACCCCCGCATAATTGCATGGTTTTGGTGCCCATTGTGGCAGCCATTTCCGCTTGTTCTCACCCACCGAGCTCACCTTAAAACGTGTTCAACAGTTGCTTTCACCTGCATGTTTGAATTCGAAGTGCAGTGCAGTCCGTTAAACCCAAAATGCCGAGCAGTCGAGCACGCATAAAATGCCTCGCTACTACGGTAGTTGCGACTGATGCGCGGCTGTTCAGAAAAAAATGCCTACAGTCTAAATTTTCTCAGGACTAGATCTGAACAAAAAATGCCTAGGCTAAAGTTTTTCAGGACTAGATCTGAAAAAGTTTAGCCTAGGCATTTTTTGTTCAGATCTACTCCTGAAAAAATTTAGCCTAGGCGAATCCAAAAGTGCCTAGGCATTTTTCGATTTGCCGTAGTTCCTGAACAAGCCGCGCGTTGCGCGCCGAAAGTTTGCTCACTTGAAATGCTTGGCCAACTGAGCAAACTTGCGGCCACCAACTCCATGCACAAGGAAGCCATTCATTAGTCCTGAGATATAGGAAGGGGAGCAGTGGTCCTCACCTTGGAACTCAGTGTACCAAGAAGGAAGGGTGAGGCCATGCCGGCTGCTGGCAATACTCCTGGACCACCTCATGGCAATCATTGAGTCAAGTCAGACAACCACAACCACGTGGCAGTGGACTCTAACTCCCCTTTCCAATGCACCTTGAACTAGAGCTGCTTGGTCCTACCCTTGCCCTTGACTCTGTGAGCCAACAACTCCACTTCATATATCTTCTCCCCCTGAGGATCCAACTCAAAGGGTAAGGGAGCAGAGAGGCGACCCGGCTGCAAGGTGTTGCGTTTGTACAACTTGAGCTGGGCCAGGTGGAACACATTGTTTTTGAGCCTCCAGTGGGAAGGCACCTGGACTTGAACCACTGTCACATGGTGAAAGGTTTCCAGCACAGGGAAGGGTCCCAACCACAAGGGCTGAAGTTTCCTGCATTGCTCCTTTTCAGGTAGCACACGGTTAGCCTCAAGAAGCACCAAGCCATTAGGGGCCACACTGAAGTGTGAGTAGCCAGCATCTGTTGCCAAGCATTGTTCAAATACTTGTCTTTGGCCTGCAGCATCTGAGCAGCAACAACACTATGAGCCTCCTGAAAGGATGCTATCAGTTGTTGTACTGAGGTTAAGCGTCTTCTGAAGGGACCTTCAGCATCCCTGTCAGGCAGCTCCAGGTCAAATGGGGTCAAAGGGCACTGGCCATGGCAGATGACAAAGGGAGACATGTTGTGGAGGGCTAGGGGTGCCGGGTGAGTTGTCAATAGCAAACTCAATTAAGGGAAGTTTCCTGTCCCATTCCTTGTTGTCATGGGTACAGTAATGCTTCTGGCATTCCCGCACAATGCGGTTCAGCCTCTCTACTGCCCCCGTACTTGCATGTCACCTGTACGCCACCCCAAAAGCCAACTTGGTGTCCAGGATGTCAAAAAAGGACTTCCAGAACCCAGACATCCACAAGGGATCCTGGTCAGTAATGAGCACCCTTGGCATTCCATGCAACCTGTACACCTCCTTCATGAACAATTCTACACACTGGGCAGCAGTCAGATGGGCATTACAGGGGATTGAGATGGCACATTCTAGAGAGTCTGTCCATCACCACCAATATCCTGTCATTACCAGCATCAGACATAGGCAAGCCACAGATGAAGTCCATGGTCACACTGATCCAGGGTCTCAAGCGTGTAAAAGGATGCAGAAATGGCGTCCGGCAAGGAGGATTCAACCGCCATTGGGGCTGCTTCCGAAGTCTTGAGTCGCTTGTGAGCGACGTTCTCGGCGGTGACAATGTCGTTGGCGATTTTGTTTTCGGCCAGTTTGGCATCAAGAGATTCGGCTGCAGGAGCTGAAGACGATGCGGGAGCCTCCATATCTACGTTCAATAGCACCTAGACGATGGCAGGGGGCGCAGGCGCACTGATCACGTGCGTGGTGCCGCCATAACGTGCAGAAAAATAGCGAGATCTGCTGGGCAGGCCGATGTCGATAGCTTGCGAAATCCTGGGCGATGACTACCAAAAGTTATACCAGCGTGTTCGTAATCAAAAGGCAAGTCTGTTGCAATTAACGCGACCAAATCAGTTCATGCCCGGAGTCAAAAGTTAGGAGCATTCTCGGAATCCATAGCTCGATGCATGAATGAATGAATCTGGGATATGCAATTCATATACTCCCAACGCGCGAGGGGTAAGGCAGGGGCGCCCCCGCTTCTTCTCAATCTTTAAGAGCCCATCGGACAAGATTTCGTTCCTCAGACGCCGCAAGCGGCTCGAGAACAATCCCTTCACCGTGGACGACGACTTGACCCTGGCGCAGCAACAACGGCGACGGGAGCTATGGCCGACCCGACCTCCAGCTCCGGCAGACCAAGGCGGGACAGCCGGTGCACTGAAAGGGGGCGGCCATCTACGTCGGCCACAAGCCCTGGCACGCGACCCCCGCGACCACCGCGGCCCCAGCGACTCGACAGACGCCCCAGCTTAGGGGAATACAGTAGCAGTAGTGTAGAATAGGTAGACCGTGGCCTTGTGACATGCCCGCCTACTACAGGCACTATACTAGCTGATGCCTAGCATTTTTAGTCATGTACATGTGCGCCTATGATGTGCCACACTCCAGATGATGCCTAGCTTTATTTAGTTATGCCGTGCCCATGCAGAGAGCTGCTCTCTGCTGAGATGCCGTGCTCTAGCTTTTGTATAGCTATGCTGATCTTCCCCCCCATGACAGGCTCCCCCTTAGCTGGGCATAGCTTGATAGATCATGGGGCTGCAGGTGCCCTGGGGCACCTAGAGCAAGGGTCCTTTACATTCCCACCCTTGCAGGAAGTAGCTTAGAATGTATTATAGGCCATACGCCCCTTCTCTGGGCTATGTGCTACATATACTCCCAACGGAGTTATGTTCCTAATTAATTAATTAATTAATACTCCCAACGGAGTTATGTTCCTAATTAATTAATTCATTAAGCGCATGTGAAGACTCACTTCTCACAACATTGCAGACGGGGTGTGGCAAGGTTGTGTCCTGTCCCCATACCTGTTCATTATTGTCGTGGATCACGTCATGCGCCGAGCACGTGTGCGCTTTACTGCTCTTAAAAGGGTTCGAGCCAGGCTTGGACATCCTTAACGAGCGCGAGCACGGCGGGGTTAAACCTGGCTACCGCCTGGCCGACCTGATTTATGCGGATGACACCACCCTCATCGCGCGCCCCGAGCACATTCAGACCTGGCTGGGCTGTCTGGGCCTGGAGGCGAGGGCGGTGGGGTTGGAGATTAGTGTCAAAACTGAGGCGATGGTGATTGGGGCCTCCAGTACACCGCCGCTGCCGCGCCTGCTCGACGGGACGGAGGTCCCGTTCCGCGATCGCTTCAAACTGTTGGGGAGTTGGCTCCCTGACACCGCCGACGATGTGGACATCCGCATCGGCCTGGCCTGGGCCAGGCTCCGTTCGCTCAACACCTACTGGCGCTCCAAGGGCCTGGGCGAGCACCGCAAGCGCATCCTCTTCAAGGTCCTCGTCCTCACGGTGCTCACGTATGGCGCCGAGGCGTGGTCACTCACACCCACACTGGCAGCTAAGCTAGACGGCACAGTTTACAGGATGATCCGACAGGTCCTGAACGTAGGGTTTTCCAAGCGCCCGTCATTAGAGTCTTTGTATCAGGGCATGCCTCGTATTTCGGACGATATTAGACAGCGTAGGATAGCATTTGTAGGACACCTTGCTCGCACCAGCCAGGTTGACACCGCCCTTGGTCTGGCGGGCCCCCAGCGGCTTGGCCAGCCAGGGCGGCATATTCTGACCTGGCCTGGCCCCAAGGGCATTCCCAAAAGGGTAGGGAAACATGTCACGAACTACACCCAGATGTTGCTGGATGACCTACTGGTCCCAGCCCAGTTTGAATACCGCATCCACTCTCTCTGCCTTCTTTGGACTGCCATGCAGAATAATTAATTAATGCAGAATAAGCCGCGGTGGCAGAAGATTGTCAAGGCTCACACGCCCGACCCTGTGGGCAAGCCACCTCCCCCCAAGAGGAGGAGGCGTTTTGATGAGTAGGGTAGTTAGGATTTTTCTAGACTAGATAGCTTAGCGTTAGGTTAGTTAGCTCATGCGGCTCCCTCCACTCCACCATCCATCAAGGATTATGTGCTACATGATCTCCCAACGGAGGCATGTTATAATTTAATTTAATTTTTTTTAATTGCCAAGAATTAGACCAGACAGCCACATGTCGCCGCCTTTGCGGGATGCTTGAGCTATCAAGAAGTTCAAATTGGACTGTGGAGTGCCCGTGACCGAAAAAATGGCTGCTTGTAAAAAATAATTTTACAGCGGATATTCACAATGCAGACTGAAGTAATACACAACAAGCAAAGACATGTAACAATGCCAGGGCGCCAGGATTTTATAAGTCTATAGGCTAGCTCACTACATGTTATGAAAATGGCCTGCAGTACCCTGATTGCCACATCATGAATGCTGCCTTGGAAACCTAATTTACTCATGGAGCACATGATTAGATATAGAACACATGGATGGGCCGTGTCTATCTCGGCAAACTTGTTCTTGAAAAGTGCTCCACACCACCACATCTATCCCTTTGTGGCTTTCAGCCGCTCCAGCTGTGCCAGCAGCTGCTCACACATCTGCGACAGTTCCAGGTTTTCCTTCTCCTTCTTGGACAACACCGCTTGCAGCTGCGGAACACAACAGAGATGGAGGCACATCAAAAGGGTAGAATAACTAAGAAGTTCGTAAATATGGCATTCAGAGTACAGTGTTGAAAGTATGGCAGAAAAACACATCATCACAATCTGAAACCCTAGATGTGTCACTGACTAAAGTATTGCCGACGACATCCTGCCTTGTCACCAGCACGCTTTGCCCGCAATATTCTCAACGAAGTATTTGCTACTATAGCAAGTCAAGGATACAGGGGACAACTCCACACAGGATAGATGCAGGCAACCCTCCAAGCACAGCAGTGTTTTTTTAAGGGGAAATTTTACCCCTGCAAGAACCAGAAAGGTCCGCTCACTGCAAGCGTGCACATTCGGTTGCGGTTTCCTGGTGTAAATGAAGCTCAGAGGGCCAGTATCTGCATGCCGAACCTATCTGGACAAGGCCACAACTACACTGAAGACGGTGCTATTGCATTGTCTCAGCACCTCTTGCCCATCCCTGTGCGCCGCGCGATCTTTCAACCCAGGAATGTCTACTGTACCAACCACCAACATTCCTGCATGTGCTGATGGATGGCACTATGCGCGCAGCACAAGCAGGGCTGACAGGTTCAGGGCCTCAAGGCAAAGTCACAGGCAAGCTAGGCAGGGCTCACGCCAACATGCCTTCAGTGGCGCTCAACCAACTTCATCACCCACCCTGTAGTAAGCACCATACACAGCATCGATTTGCGTGAGCCTCCCGCAACATCCTGGCCTCCCAACGAAGGACCAAGTGTGTTCCATGAATGCCAGTGGCACAGGCGACTACATAGCGTGCTCTACCCTTGCGGCCCAACCTGCCACCTGGCATCCACCCTATATAGCATGCGCGCCCGCCTCGCCCTCCCAGGAGCATGCGCGCCTGCCTCGTCCTTACATGGCTCTTCTCTAAGGCCCCCCCCCCCCCCCCGCACCTGGCTCTTCTCCGCGCGTGCGTCCTGCAGAGCAGTGAACGCGCGCACGTTCTCCTTCTTGTAATCCTCCAGCCCGCGCGACAGCTCGCCGGATTGCTCGCGCTGCCGGCGCACCTCCTCCTCCTTGTCATGCAGCTGGGGGGTTGGGAGGAAGAGCAGGAAGGGGAGGAGGAAGGGTAGGAAGGTGCGGAAGGAGGGGGAGGGGGGCAAGGTGGGGAATGTCGGGAAAGTGGGGAAGGGGAAAGGTGGGAAATGGATAAGGTTGGGGAAGGGGAGAAATGGGGGGGATGGGGAAAGATGGGGAAAGGGATGGGGAAAAGGGGAAGAGCCGGGGCGGGGAGGGACAATGGAGGCGGGGGCGGGGAGAATAATGACAGAAACAAGGGCGGCAGGGTCAATAGAGGATGAGCAGACAAAACAAGCTCCAGGAGAGTCCCCAGGGGCATGGAAGTGTATGTGCATTGAGGTTGACTGGGTGAGGGCCAGACCTGCGACGAAGAGGGATGGCATATACAGGACGAATGCGTAGGCTGGAATACCAGCTGGCAGTGAGGCAGAAACGCTTGGCACGCCGCACAGTTCCCTTTTCCTAAGTGTTTGTTTGGTTAAGTGTTCATGCCTGGTCCTGTATTGACAGCACTGAGGGGAACACGCCACGTGGACCATGACACGCTTTCGCCAATCGCCAAGGTAAACACACAAGAATAACCGTCGCCCCCAGACGATACCAACACCCAAGCAGCCCAAGCCAGCCAACACTGGTCCGCAACCAGGGCGATGGTGATCGCCTTGCACCGCTACACAGGATGAGCAAGCGAACGCGCCGGCTTGTCCCCCACGTACGAGTGCCTCCACGTTCTTGGCAGCGCCCATGGCGACTGCCAGCTGGCTCTGCGCGTGCTCAAGCTTGACCAGCGTCGTGCTCTGCTCGCCCATCGCTGCCAGCAGGCCACGGTCCTTGGCCGCAAGCTCAAGCCGCAGCTCCGTCTCGGTGGCCTTGGAGGCCGAGAGGGACTCGGTGGCGGACGCCAGCTCAGCGCGCAGCGCTTCCACCTGGCGTGCGCTGGCGTCGAGGGACTCGGACACGGCAGCGCAGCGGGCCTGCGAGGGGAGGCAGGCAAGGGACGCAGTTAGGCCAGGGGTACGGGTGCCATGTGAGGAGAGATTCCTGACAGGCTGTAAAGACCCTGCCCAAATCCCAAATCCTATCTCTGCATAGAGAACCCTATATGCCTGCGACTGGCTCACGGCATTCCCGCCTGCACCAACACGCACAGACTCCCACGTCACCGTCTCCAGACAGCCACAGCCACCAACCACTGTTTGCCGCAAGGCCCTGTTGAGAGCAGCATACTACAACGTATGCCCCAACAGCAACTGGTAAGAAGAGAGACAGACACACACGCATACACCTACCTTGTGCCGCATCACCCACTATACACCCACCTAGCTTGTGCCGGGCCACCCATCAACCCGCCCACCTTGTGCTGCACCATCCATACACCCACCAACCTTGTGCAGCATTACGCATCCTCTCACCCACCTTGTGCCGGGCCACCCATCATCCACCCTCTTGATGCCATATCCCGGCCCTCCCTTCACCCACCTTGTGCCGCACCACCTCGGCGACCGCGCGCTGCTCCGCGGCCTCCATCGCGGCCCGGTGCTCCTCCGCCACTGCCTTGAGCGCGGCCGCGTGCCCGGCCTCGCTGGCCGCCAGCTTGTCGCGCCACAGGCCCTCGTTAGCCACCGCCGCCTGGTACTTGGCCTTGTACTCGCCGTAGCGGCCGTTGAGCTCCTCAAAGGAACGGAGGAGCTGCTCGTACTCGGCGCCCGCCTGCGCTGCGCGCGCCTCCATGTAGGCTGTCACCGTGCTCTCTCGCACCGCGCGGCGGCTCATGTCGTCCTGGGAGGGGGGGGGGGGGGCCGAATAGGCCATTGAGAAGGCCAACGATGGGGGCAGCGCAGTATTGCGTTAGGATGGGGTCGTGATGGCCGTGGGGGTGGTGTCACGAGGGTGTTCGATGGGCCAGTACGGGCAGCGGGGTGGTATCATGACGGCAGTGGGTCGGGCTGTAAGGACGTGGATTGGCGCGAGGATGGAGGTGGGATCGTTGCCGTGTGGGAAACAGAGAAGGAAGCGACAGTGTCGGGTGGCAGATGGTGGGGGAGGGAGGGGAAGTGAACGTTGGCAGCAAAGAAGGTGCTTAAAGGCATGACTATCAGAGGTGGTGAGAGGACAGTGTGAGCGAGAATAGCTTGTGCGTCTAATACTACGAGGGGCACCGTGAAGCATGCAGGGACAAAAAACAGGCAGTGCTGATGACGGTGGAAGATGCGACAGGCAATGATGACACAGGAGCACCCGGTGCAGTAAAAGTGCTCAAGCCATGAAAGGCGGGGGATAAAATTCAGATGCTTCTCAGCGCGTTGTGGGCTCGCAAGAGAGGTCGTTATGTTGGACCCCCCTCACACCAACCCACATGCATCACAAATCAAATCTTGCGCACCCACCCACCTGCATGCGCAGCGACGTGCGCGACGCCACCACCCACCCGCCCGCCACCGCCCTATCACGACTATATATATTCATTGAGAATGATAAATTACGGAGGTGAGATAATATAGTATATATATGTTGCCGCACCGACTATGAATAGACGATGCTGCACCCACCTGCATGCGTAGCACCGTGCGCTCGTACTGCACCAGCGACTCGTGCAGGTCCGCATTGTCACCCGCCACCGCCGCATGAGCCTCCCTCAGCTCCGCCAGCTGCTTCTCGAGCTCCGCCGCACGCCGCGCCTGCCCTTCCAGCTCCACCATTCGGCAAGCCTGCGAGGAGATGACTGCCGACGTGCGCGCCTCCACCTCCCATACGGCAGCAGCAACCGCCGCCGCGATGGCATCGTCGCTGGGCGCCACTGCGGTGACGGCTTCAATGGCCGCCTTTGGCTTGTCGTCCACAGTTGCTCCAGCGACCATGGTTGCCGTCATGATGATCTCATCAGCCACCACCGGCCGAGTATCCAGAAACGGTCCAGCAGCCACTGTTGCCGCCAGAGCACCATCGTCCTGGACCACCGCCGATCGGTCATCCGCCATTGCTTCGGATGCAGGAGCAGCATTGCTTGCTGCGGGCGATGGGAGGGCGGCACAGGATGGGGCGGCGGCAGCCTCTGCCCTCGCCCCAACCTCCACGGCCTGGGCTGTCCTTGCCCGCTCCTCCGCTGCAGGTTCCCCCTGTTCCTCGTCAGCGACCACGGAAGCAACAACAACTGTGGCACCAGGGCTTGTGCTTGAGGTGCTCACCTCGCCATGGTTGACCAACACCACTGCCGGCTTGCAGGGACTATGTGGAGCCGTGTCCACGTCACCACCGCCAGCCACGACCAAGTCAGCAGCGGCGCCCACCTGTGGCTCGGCTTCACCCTCTCCGGCCCCCACGCCCTCGGCGCCCTCCACGCCCTCTTCTGCAGCAGCGACATCCTCAGGCATCACACAGGGTGGCTGCACCTCTGCATCCTGTGCTGACGCGACTGTCTCTGCGTCCTCTACCGGCATGGTCGCTTCGACTTCCACTATGGGCAGAACCGCCTCTGCCCCCTGTGCCAGCACTGCTGCCTCTGCCTCTACCCCCTCTTCTGCTGTCGCCGTGCTCTCGGGTGCCTCTTCTAGCTCCACGACGCCTGCCTCCACTGGCGCGGCCAGGACAGGGAGCTCCTCCTGTGAGACCGCTGCCAGCTCATCACCGCACGCCGCCTCCTGGGAACTGCAGACGTCTTCATCCGCAGCGCATTCACCCGCCCGCTCTCCTTCTGCGAACAGCAACGTCGCGGATGTCCCCTCCACCAGCTCTGCTGCGGGTGTGCCATCCCCGGCAATGTGCAAACCCACTGCATCCTCCCCCTCCTGTGCCACACCAACAGACACGCCATTCACTGCCTCCCCACAGGCCACCGCGTGCTCGCTAAGCACTGCCATCTCACTGGGCGATGCCTCCTCGTTGGTATGGGTGTCCTCCTTGGTCTGTGTGTCCTCGAGCACCGCTGGGTTTCCGCGGGGCAGGACGTCTTCTTCAGCAGCCAATGACTCTGTGGGTACCAGCGGCGCCTCACCCGCCTCAAGCTCATCCGTGTTTGCCTCCTTGATGGCAAGACCACCCTCCGCAACTGGCTCCGCGCACTCCTGCGTGCCCTCACCTTCCTCCGCCACTGCCGTCGAGCATGCTTCCCGTTGCCCCTGTGGAACGTCCGCGTCAGGAGCCACCACAGGGCCAGCCTCCGTTGCAGTAGACGGCGAGGGGCACACTTCGACTACAGCAGCATCTTCTGGTGCCGCCACCCCACCATCCGTGCATAATTCACCCATCCACTGGCCCTCGGCCGCATGGTCGACAGTCAACGTGGTCATGGCCTGGTCCACGGTGGCAGTGTCCTCAGCCACCACGTTATCGCCTGAGCCCATGCCAGTAAACTGCTCAAGCTCAACCTGTCCACACTCTGCGGTTGCTGTGGGGAACGCACCACACACCTCCTCCCCTACCACCTCCACCACCTCAGGGGATGCATCCTCAGCTCGTACAAGCCCGCCCACAGTCTCCACCATATTCTCAACCGCACGATCTGCCTCATCATTACCCACATCCTTGGCCACCGGCAGCTCATCTGTGCAATCCGTCAGTTCAGGGGCCCCCTCCCCATCCACCTCTACAGCGGCTTGATCATCATAATCCATCGTGGCAGCCTCTGCGACCGCTGCATCCAGTACGACATCAGCGAAGGATGCACCGGGCGTTCCATCTGCAGCATCCCCCTGACATGCGCTGGTCGCGCTTGCGTCCGCCACCTCTCCAACTAGTGCCGTGTCGGGGGAAGCGAGCGCGCCATGTGCCGCATCATGTGCTGCGCCGCATTCCGTGTTGTCACAGGGCTTGGCGTCCTCCCCAGAGGCAGCGGGGATGGGATCCTCGTCATTGGGCACAGGGGTGGCATCCGTGCCCACATCCACCGGGAGGGCAGTCATCTCCGCCGCATCCTTCTCCTGTGCAACGCTTGCAGCGTCCTCCTGTGCAGCGTCTTCGGCCAAGCATGCATGCGAAACCACAGATCCGCCCTCAAGAACTGGCTCCATGCACCCAGGCTGCTCTTCGCTCCACTCCATGGCCCCGGCCACCACAGCCTCCCCCTCACATGGAACCTGCGGCAAAGCACAATCACTACCACTTGCTGACTCGGTGTTGGACTCGCTCCATGCCACCGCCTGCCCCTCCCCGCTGCCATCATCCTCGGCCTGCACTGGGGCCGTTGCCACCTCCAGCCCTGAGCCACAGTCGTCAGCGTGTGTCACGACCGCGGCTGGGTCAGGCACCGACTCCAGCGCCTCGGGGAACTCCTCTACACCCTCCATCACCACCACCTCCTCCGCCAGCTCCTCCAAGGCCACCTTGAGCGCCACCTCAGCATCCATCCCCGCCTCACCACTAGAGCGCTCGCATCGCGAAGCTAGACCATCCAGAGCCGGGTGAGCGGAAGCAGCATCCACAGCGACAGCACCCACCGCTGCCAGAGGGGATGCCTCGAAGGCCATCATCGACTCTACCACTGCAAGCTGCATTGTGGTCTGCAGCTCACCGAGGGAGGAAGACTCTGACGCATGCACTGTCTCCGTTGCCGCCACCGCCTCTATGTTGAGCGTGCCAGCATCAGCGTGCTCGAGCGCGTTGCCAGCATCAGCCTGCTCGTGCTCAAGGGCAGATTCAGATGCCCGTAGAGCGGGCACAGACGGTTGGGACGGAGCATCGCCCACTGTCTCGGTTCCTGGGTCACGTGGTGTACACGCCTCCACCACCAGGGCTCTGCCCTCAGTCTCCGCCATAGCGGGCTCTGAGGCATCGGTGGCAGACGTTGGCAGCTCCTCCATCAACTCGCCATCTGCTGCCACCTCGAAAGCAGCAGCCAGCGGGAGCGCCACCCCCGGGATGCCAACCTGCTCCGCCTCCCGGATGATGGCTTCTGTCACCGCCTCACGGATGTCCTTGTCTGCCATCAAGGTGTCGCTGGGATCTCCGTTTGCCGCCAGAGTGTCCCCGATGTTCTCGCCCGTTGCCAGAGTGTCCTCCGGAGGCATGCGCGATGCCGGCTGGTCCGCAGTGCATGGCTCGGTCGATGACGGCTCCTCATCCTGGCGAACGGCATCCTCAGACGGGCATTTCTCTACCTGCGACGCAAACTGCCCTTGGAGCGCCCGCGTGACGCCACACGCCGCATGCTCGGATGGCGCATCCACGCCATGGCCCGCATCACAGGAGGTGATGTCGGGGCAAGCACCCGCGCCCTTGTGCGCCACTGCACGGCTGGCGGGGGGGGACATGGCTGCCATCACACTGGGTGCCTTGAACGGTGTGTCCACGTCCATGGCATCAAACGCGGGCGGGTGGGCATCATCGCCAACGACATCCGCTACTTCAGGGCCATTGCCAGGGCAGGGGCTAGATGCGGCATTGACAGGTGTTGCGGCGGAGAAGGGCGAAGGGTTGACAGCCTGAGTTGCCGCAACAAGCGCAGGATGGCCGTGGTTGGCACTACCGACACTGCTGCTGCTGCTGCTGCTGCTGTTACACATGGGGTCGCTGTGGCCCATTTTGTTGCTGTTGGTGAGGGAGGAGGCAGGCACAGGCATAACGCGTTGAACGTTCACCAGCCCCGACGGTAAACCTTGCATCCGCGCCGTGCCAACGGCCTTGGCATCCCCTACCGGCGCTGCACATGCCACCTTCTCAAAAAACTGGCGGCGACTCGCGACAGAGCCGACCGCCGGCAGGCTGTCCCTGCGGTTGCTGCTGCCGCCCTGTGGAACGTTGCTGGGTGCGTTGCAAGCAGCAAATGCCTGTGTCGCCTGCTGCCACTGGGGCTGCTGCTGCTGCTGCCGACTGGGAGCCAACAGCCCCTGCTGCGCCTGCTCCTGCGGTGGGCCAGCAGATGCCAGCACATGAGGAGCTGGCTCCATGATGGGCGCGTCATCCACATCCATCATTTCCACGTCCCCGAACGTGTCCTCTGCTACTGCGCGCTGGTCACTGTCACCGTCACCGAGAGCAACCGAGCCATGCTCCCCCTCAAGTGCTGGGGATCGCCCATCACTGCCATGCGAGATTGTGGCAGGTGCCAGACCTTGTCCCACCTCTGCAGGCTGTGGCGGCGATGCCATCTTGGCCTCGCCGCACGTGAGCGCCAGCTGTCGCGCCACCTCCGTGGCCGACACGTGCCCCATGCACCGCGCCACTCCTGGCCCCGTCACGGCAGGGGAGGGCGGGGGTGCCACTTCCCTCCCGCGTGGCGTGAAGTGGAATGGCTTGGCGAGCGGGTTGAGCGGTGTGGACCCTGGTGCCTTCTTGACACCACTGCGCGCCGCCACCAGTGCTGCCGCCTGGACCTGCTCACCCACGCGGGCGACGGGAGTGATGGGCCCCTCGCCACCATGGCTACCTAGCTCAGTGGAAGCTGCTGTGCGGCTGCCTTCAGCAGGCATCTGGCCGCTGTCACTCGCGCCATCGCCAGCAGATGCCTGGAGCCCCTCCTCAAAGTGGCAGCTCTGGCTCATCCACGTGAGCGCGCGGTGCAGCTGGTGCGCGTCCGCCCCCAACGCATCCCCCAGGGCACTCTCTGCCTTGCTGTGTGCGGGCGTGTTGAAGGGGGTCGCCTGGCCCGCGCGTGCCTTGTGCACATGCGTGTTGAAGATGGTTGTGTGACCCACAACCGGCCCGGCCCTGTTCATATCTCCTCGGGTAATGGACCGCTTGTTGAGGTGCGACTGGCCCCGTGGCGCCCCTTGTGGCATGCCCGGCTGTGGCGTGCCCGGCGTGTGGAACACCTCATCCATCTCTTCCGTTTGTTCTGCTGACGGCCGCACCGGGCTGTCACTCTGCTCTGGCGGCTCTGCCTCTGCATCGAGTACTGTGCCATCTTGCAGGCATCCCTTTGCTGCCGTCTCGGCGCATTCCTGCGGTGCATCTGCTACCAGACTGGCACCGGCCATGCCCTGGGGCAGAGCTGGCATCCCCTCGGCAGACGACCCCTCCAGTGTGGGCCCCTCTTCCCCATCGTTGCCGCAACAGCTCGGCTCACCAAGCTTGCCACTACCATCATCATCGCCAGCATCATACTGTCCAGCCACAGAGGACTCTGCGACGGCATCAATGCGGCGGGCACCAGCATTTGAGGCGCTGCCTTGGCCCTGGGTGTCCCCACCCTCCGCCCCCTCCTCCCCCCCCCCTGCCTCCTCCAGCACCGCGAGGCACACAGTGGCCAGCGCCAGCAGCTCCTCCCGCGCCACCGCCTCCGCTGCAAACACGCCCCGCAGCGCAGGCTCCCCCCCTTGTAGCCCGTGACCACCGTCACCCGTGGACACGATGCCGTGACGCTGGCCGTGGCCCGCCGCGTCACACAGCGCCCGCAGCACAGCGGTGACCTGCCCCTTACGGCCCCGCACGCGCGGTCGAGGGTACCGCGTGAGCACCACATGGAGCAAGCTGAGCACCTGCAGCACGGCGGGGTGCACCACCAGGCCGTTGCCCTTGGTGGCACTGCCAAGTGCGGGCTCCAGCGCGGCCAGCAAGCAAGGGATCGGGTCTTCCACGGCCGCACCCTCCAGCAGCGCCGACAGGCAGGACCGTGCGGGCTCTGCGCAGGATGGCACGTTGGAGCCCGTTACAGGCAGCAGTAGCACGAAGCAGGCGTCAAAGAGGTGGCTCAGCGCGCCCGTACCCGATGCAGCCGCATTGGTGACGTCCTCCGCGCCACCCCCTGCTTGGTGTCCAGTGCGGTCCACCAGCCGGGTGGAGAGCAGCCGCAGTGCACGGCCCATAGTGCGCACCACGCTTGAGCGCGTGGCATCCGCCAGCTGAGGGGGAAACGTTGTGGGGGGGGGACAAAGTGAGCATATGGGGGGGTGAATAAGGAGATGGGATGAGTAGCGGGGGGGGGGGGGGCGCCCTTGAAGCTAACGAAACGAGGGGAGTTAAGCTGAAGATGACCGAGAGAGGCAGGGAGGGCCCAGATGAAGGCAGCCTTGTTGAGACAAGAGAACAGAAAACCGGGAAGCACACAAGGGGAGAAAAGGAATGAGATGGCAGACGTGCCTGCCCGCGCTTAGTATTATCGCTGGTGTTCATGCTAGTGTTTTTGCTGATGTTTCTGCAGGATGCCTAAAAGCCATCTGGCAGATAGAGACAGCTGTCTTCCCTGTAGTGCGCAATGTACCATTCGTATTAATTCATGAAAATAGAATTAACGATAACAAGCTTGTGATGCACCGACCCGTCTGCATGCAGCCTCGTTCTTGCATCTTGGTGGGTGTCCAGGACTGATGCATACCCAAGGCTGCCCAAACCGTATACAGCAGCTTTACCATGCATATGAATGCAAGGCCAGCAGGGTGCGTCACCCTAAACAGCTACTTGAACAGCACAGACACCTTGCCATAGAAACCAGCTCATCCATCATGGATGAGCTGGTTTCTACGGCAAGGTGTCTGTGCTGTTCAAGTAGCTGTGATCCATGGCTCTAACAGAGGAGTCAACACGATTGTGTGAACGGTGAGCTATAAATGAAAGACTGCAAAGGAAAAGAGTTGTTGTGACGATTGTCCCGCTCCATGTATTGCAACTCACGAGCTGCAACACATTTACCAAGAGTCCCCAATCCTGGCATTCATACCTGGCCAACCATGGCCGCCTCCATCAGCGGCAGCGTGGCTAGCAGCGCTCCTGCTGGCGTCGTCTCCAGCGCGTCCTCCAGCGTGGTGAGGGCCTCCCGCCGCTCCGCCCATGATGGCACCGTGCCGCGTGACAGCAGGGCCAGCGCTTGGTGCAGCTCCTGCAGTGAACAGGGCACCCGTGATCAGTTCGGTGGGGAAACCGAGCATTTGTGCAGATGAGTTTGAAACAGGACAGTCATGCAGACCATAGCATACCGCCACCATGTAAGAAAAGAAAGGGCTTCTGTGGTAGTGGCATTTAGAAAGCCCCCGTGTTTGCAGCTAAGCCATCCCAAGTTAACCCATCTAAACTTGGGCAAGAAGGGATAGGGTGCTGTCACAGAAAGCGGCTGAGGTATGTTGAGATTTGTGATCAAAGCAGCAGAAGCTTGTGTCCAGCTTTCGTGTGTCGTCGGCCACCAGACTGTCTCAATCCTGCACTACCCAGCGAAAACTGAGATGCAGTCAAGCCTGCATGGACAAGAGAAGCTCTAATCTTGCACGGTAAAAGGGCGCAGTCAATTCCATTGGCTTCAAACTGGATAGTCGACACTTAAAGAAGGTTGTGCGCTAACTGCGGGAACGCACTAGGTAAAAACATAGTAAAGGTTTATGCGGTTGAGGGGAGGGTACCTCATGCATGCCTGGACACCATGCCTGGCGATTACAAAACTGCACAGGAACAAAAGACAGACTTGCAGCGGTCAGTGTAATACGGTTAATGATAAATAGCGAGAACAAAAACCACATAACAGTGTGCACTATTTTGAACTTACATCAGATCCCTGCGCCAAGCTTTCACTGGGGCAGGTACTCGGCTCATTAGTGTCAAGCCCGGAAGATCCATGAATATTGAAGGCGCCAGGGCGCAGTGCCTTGGCAGCGCGCGCATCCACCGAGCTGCAAACGGTGGCACATACAAGGAGAACTCAGCAAATATGCTCAAGTCGTAAAGACGGCTTTGGTGGTAGGCATTGGCTTGTCCGGCTTCACGGCAAGATTAGAGGAAGCAGTGGTAGCTGTATGCGTCTGTGCAGAAATGGGCAGAAATTTCACAAACAAACAACGCACAACGTCCGACATCACAAACAGGCCCCAACTGCTTTTTCACTTTAGAAGCCAAAGATGAAGAGCGATATCGTCAAGTTTTGTGTCAAGTTCGGATTTCGAGACTGGCAAGGGTCTGGTTGGTGGGCCAACGCAATTAGAAAACCGTTGCTGAGATCGGTGGCTTTCCTAAGCATCATGCCCCGATGCAAGACAAGTCAAACACTCACGAGTTATTTAGAACATCGACATTCACGTGGATTTCTCCCAAGGTAGTGCGCTGGCGCTGTGTCGAATCATCCATTCCTTGGGTCGACGCCATTTCGTCGCAATAGTAAAACAAGGCCAGCCACTACCGTGAGCACGGATGCATAACGATCGGCATGTTTGTTGAAGTTTGATTTAGCCAATTAAGCCATTTCGATCTTTCACGCCCCAAGGTCAACGAGCTGTTGTCCTAGGCTATGGCTTCCTCGATAGCGTATGGTGAAACGATGCCCATCGCTGCGATTCTCCCATGCATTTTATCGAGACATTGCGTTTGCGCGGCGCGCAGTTTAAAAAGTGCCGACCGTTGCATCGTGGTGCGATGGACATGGAATGGACCTGGAAGCATCCACGTGTCAGAGGCACGTATACCTCGTAGCAATTAGTTTAGTTTCATCCAATGGATAATAGAGTAACCCATAGTCCGTAAACTACCCGACCTGTCGGGTAGTTTGACTAACGGTCGAATTTAGCGCCGCGCCGTGAGCGCCGCGCCACCTGTGACGGATGTCAGTGGTCCGGTGGGTCCGGGAACACTTCTTACGGACGAAGGTGATGCCTAGGTTTGGGGGTAATATTCGCCATAGCCTGGTAATTACAACGTGCATCGAGAATGTATCACGTGGCTTTGGCGGGAAATTTTCGCTCGCGCGCGCGCGTAATGAGCTATATATGGCTGCCAACGTGCCGCTGTCACGAAATTTTTGCGTCTCACGGCTTGAAACGGTTCAGAATGTTGCTCAGAATGACGATGCATGATTTTCCTAGGTCAGGCACCGCCAGATTTATACTAGGGTTAGGAAAATACAGGTAGGAAAATATAACTTTCCTGGTCGTCAGTTCCAGATGAGTCATAGCTTATCATAGGTCGATTTTCTCCCTATGGCCGGGCAATCTGCGCCAGCCCGGGCATCCAGTTTGGGTAAGGGACGTCAGCTGCAGCGTTTGCTGAGAATGCGGACTAGTTTAGTGGCCATCTTTGCACGGAACATCGACCTGGTAGCCATGGCGGATCATGAAGTATGCGGCTATGGCGGCCTTTGCCTGTAGAGCATCAGTATGTGTGAGATATGAGGGTCCCGGCCAGCGGAATCCGGGTAGCTAGGGCATGAACGAGCCAGGTACGACAACGTATTTGCGTGTTGTTTGCAGCGGAATACGTATCCCATGCATTATGAATGACGATTTTATCCATGCATATTTCAGCAAGTTCCATACCTGTTGTAAAGAGTGGTATTAGCCCTGAAAGTGCCCAGTTTGGGGCATTTCTTTGGAGTATACCACTCCGTCAGTGCAGGTAGGCCGGCAACGTGTTTGTATTCCAGCACTTTTGGCAGCCTTTGATAGCTTGTTATAATGCATTATTGTGCTGCATATCATAGATAGCTGCTTACACGCGCGTAACCCACACACATGTATGAGCACGTTAATTAATAGACACGTGACTGCGTTACGTGAGCATAAGTCCTTAGTGGGAGGGGAACAGGGGATGGAATGGATGATGCTAGCTATCTAGTTCCTAGTTACAGGGTTGTGGGCACCACGGCCCGAATCGCTATGAATGCCATACTTGGTCACACGCGGAGCCCCCACAGGCTTGGGGGTGGTCTCCTTCATCACTACTTGCCATCTATCCTTGCGCACCATCTGCCTCCATATTACAGACAAACCAGGAGGCTGCCCGGGTGTGAGCCCGTCACGTCTAGTGTAGCACATGTCCATGCCGAGTCTATCACGAACAGTCCACGGGTGGCGGCCCTGCCGCGCGCGGCCGGGGGCACGCCATGTGAGGACATATCGCCCAGGCTGGGCGGGCTTGGTGCCAGCTAGTCTATCTGATGTATCTACCTGATCTGTGCGGGCCAGGTGCCCGGCTAGGCCCAGGCGCCTGTGCCTAATAATGTGGGAAACATGGGGCAAATCAGCGCACAAATCCTCATTACTAATGTGCAAACCAAAGGGGCATTGCGCACCATCTTGGTGACGCTGCCGTCGAGTCGTTGCTCCAGCTCCTGCGTCAGTGTCCAGCCAGGTCTCGGCGCCGTAGGTCAGGATCGTCAGAATGACGACCTTGAAGAGGTCACGCTTGACGATCCGGGGTAGGGCGGGGTTGCTCCACCAGCGGCGGTGGTCATGGAGGTGCTCCCACACCATGCCGATCCGTGTCGTCATGTCGTCCTCGCAGTCAGGAAGCCAACTGCCGAGCAGCTTGAAGCGGCCTGAAGGAGGGTAGTTGACCTCGGTATCGTCTAAGAGGCGGAGTGTGGGGGGGGGCCTGCCATGCCGAGGGCCAGGGCCTCCGTTTTGGGGCTGATTTCTAGACCAACCTCCCGAGCCTCGAGCGCCAGGCAGTCCAGCCAAAAGTTGGGCAGACTCCGGCTTCTCGATCAGCGTGATGTCGTCGGCATAAATGAGGTCAGCTAGTAAATTCTGCTTGTCAGTCGGCCCCCCTTCTCCAAGCTCGTTCGTGAGCACGTTATATAGGGGTAATGGGTTATCCGGGTGGTCTGACCCAAGGAAACCCCCATTGGACTATCCAACTAAGTTGTCCAATGTTGGTATTGAGATTCCCTGCCCTCCCTGGGAAGTTAGGGGGGAGTAGACTTTTCCTTGGGAAAAAAAATCGTCTTTTGGCCAGCTTTGACTGGAGCTATCATCCAAATGCTTTGATAAAGCCAAGGTATTATTGCATATTCTGAAAGCCCTTGAAGTGTAGATACTCCTACATAGCATCTTGCTTGGGGGTATTTGGAGTTGTGGCCTGTGAGTTATGATTTTTTTCATTTTCAGGGGTATGAAAGTGCCAAAAATGGGTCAGCGGACTATGGGAAACTATTATAACCCTGTAACAGTTACATTTTTGCCCGTTGACCATCGCATGCATAATTCCATTTGCATGCAAAACCATTCACAGCTTGGCAAGTTGTGAATGGGCCGTTATTGTTAATTACGCTCTCATTTCGAAGCGCCCGCCATAACAGACAACCGTGGAGTATCGCTGAGGAACACGGTTTCCGGAAAGGGGAGGGCAGCTTGAAGAGAATAAGGCCAAAGGAAAATGTCCCCTCCCCAGGTCAGCAACGGCAGGCATTGATAATTAAGCTTTGCTCGCGACCGTAGGTTTACCGCTTGCCGCGACGACAAATAGAATCGAACGTGACCCGAAGGATTTCCGATGGACATTCTAAGAGGCAGTTAGCCTTTCGATACAAGAAAACGTGCGGAATTACTGTTGTAAAATGGCCACTCCTGCTAACAAGGAAAACGTGACGCGGGATCCAACCGACCGTGGTTGGATCCGTGTTAGGCTCCGGTGAATGCGGGAACAAGCTCTGATTGAGCGGCTTACAGGTCGTAGTGTTTTCTCGTAGCTTTTTGGCTAGAGCTTTTGTGATTAGTAGATGCAGTATAGTGCATGGTTGAAAAATGAATTAAATATAATGTGCGTTCCGCGCTTGGGTTGATTATACCCGGGCGGAACGGGGCGTGAGGTGCAGTGCCCCTGAAAAGAACAACCTACGCATTATTTAATACTAGCCTTGCAGATTCGGGATAATTCTACCCCCGGTCTGTACATACGGTTAGCGTCTTACTAGCATCACTGATCGAACATAAGGGTAATGACGTCAATTAGCTAGGGATAAGGGAGGTTTTGCGAGTCACTAAAAGCCGCTCAGGCTGGTTTTGTCGGCCTCTTTCTTTGCTCGTTGTCGTTTCGGCGGCAGCTATGGGGGCTGCTGAGCGAAATCCCAAAAGCACTGGTTGGCGGCTGCATGCACCGGCCACTTGGCCAGTGGTGAACTTCCAGTTGTTAACCGGCCAGGCGTAGTTCCTAGCCCGGTTAACTAAAAGAAAAGAAAAAATTATTACCTCTGGTCCGCACCTTTTCCCCAGCTTGGGGTCTTTGGTGGGCCGGGTGCCGTGACAGGTGCTCACTTGTCGCTCGGTCGGCCCAGTGCGCGAGCTGGTGCTCCGTACCTGGGGATGCTTGCACCCCGGGTTGGAGCCGGATGGCTGGCACTGGCGACCCGTGTCTCGGTCCGCGGCCTGAGGCTTTTTCTTCGGAAATTGCTGCTGGCCAGCAAACTTTAACCCATAGTCCGGAAACAGTTCGATATATCGAACTGTGTCGAGAAAGTAAACAATCTTTATTAATCAACTTAATACTTTAGTAGGATTAAGTTCACGTCACAGAATGTAGGACTCAGGCCCTCGGCCAGAGGACCAGCTGCTGGAAGCAGTGCGTGTGTGAGAGTATACGATGGATGGATACAACAGGAAGAGTGGTCTCATCAATTTATGCATTCGGACAGACTCTTCCGAAGCTTCCCGAAGGTAACTTGCGCAAGGTCTTGCGCAAAGTATGCGGATGTAAAGGTACACGCAAAGTGAGTGAACAGGAATGCACTGCCACTGTACGTTTTGTTCAGCACATGGCCTAATCACGACAAAAATGTCCAAGTATAGCTAATCAGCTGGTACAAGGACTAATTATTCCTTGACGGAAGTCATGTCCGTCCAATCTCAGGCTTGTAGTCTAGTCTGATCATCTATTCCCTGCCACAAACGTAAATACTTTGACCAAACTATTAACTTTTGCTAAGCAGGTGTATCGATACTTCTGACACCCCCCTTACTCGGTACGCATGCTGCAAATGAAAAAACCTTTCCAGACTCAAACAACTGACTGGAAACTATGATCGGTCCCTGGCAACAGTCATCAGGGATGAACATCAAAAGGAAGTTGACCAATATCTCAGGTACCCATGATCTTGCCCCTGAGTTCCACAAAACGTGGCTCAGGTACTGCCTTGGTGAGCATGTCTGCCAACATCTCAACCCCTGGAAGGTGGGACACTTGGATGGTGCCATCAGCAACCTTCTCCCGGATGTAATGAAACTTGACATCAATGTGCTTCGTCCTCTTGGGATGGACGGGGTCCCGGGTCAAGGCGACTGCAGCGGTGTTGTCGCAGAACACTGGGATCGGCCCTGGAGCCGGGTCTCCCAGCTCCTTGGTGATATTGCGGAGAGGGACCACCTGCTGCGAGACGCCGCACACTGCCATGTACTCTGCCTCACAGGTAGACAGGGCGATGGTAGACTGCTTGCGGCTGGTCCATTCCACCGCTGCATCCCGGTACATGACCACGTTCCCCGTGATCGACTTCCGGTCCACCGGGTCGTTGGCCCAGTCCGCGTCGGAGTAGGCCACCAGTCCCCCCTGTCCCTTGTAGGTCAGGCCCAGGTCCTTGGTGTTCACCAGGTACTGAAGCACCCGGCGAGCTAGTGCCATGTCGCTCGTGTTTGGCTTCTGCATCTGCTGGGTCAGCTGGTTGAGCACAAATGCCAGGTCAGGCCGGGTCCAGCCCATGGCATACAGGAGCCCCCCGGTTATGCTTTGGTAGGTGCGGGTGTCTTCCGCATTGAGCAGCCCCCCCTCACCGCGGGGGGTGTCGGGAGTGATGGGCGTCCGCACCGCCCGAGGAGAGATACCAAAGCGCTCGGCAAGGGCTTCGATATAGGGGCCCTGGTGCAGGCGCACCGTCAGTGTACAGCCATACGCAATACGCAACCATACGGGGCCCATGGGTATGGTGTATAATACGCCATACGGGGTATAATACGCAAATCATACGGGGACTCTTGAAAATGCTGTTTTTTGCATGGTTCAGGGGGTTCTTCAACATTCTGACCAATCAGGCATGTTTTTTGTGTGTTCTTGCAACACCACTTGCCTTTATTTAACACATCATCACATAATATTGCCGTTGCCGTCGCTGCATGCCTACAAATACAAGCATTGTACATCTGTTGTTATTAATAATGTCTGTAAATAGCACACGGTCAGTCGGCCAACTTGCCAAAAGTAATAAGACATTGTGCCAGAAACAGACATCTTGCCTACTCGTGGTAGGCCACCATGCAATATTGATCTACATGAAGCAAGAATCCATACGGGCTGCCAACAATGTGGCTAGCGTGCAGGATACCATGCATGCCAGCAACCCGACCCAGCTTCCCTAAACCATTAACACATATGGTACGGTGGCTGGCTAGCAGCAGCCTGCATGGCTAAATAAGGCATTTATGTGCATCGCGAGTCACACCAAATACCCCGCAGCCTGCGACGTAATGCCTCCGGCGGCCTCTTGCACTCGCTCACTCTTGCCTCCTTCGCGTAAGTAGCGCCCATGATATGGCGGGTGCTAGCCTTGCTCGGGTGGTAGAACCCGAGAATTCTGCATCCAAAAGTGTGCACGTCACTTAGCTTGTAGTTACCTGTCGGCTGCCCTTTCTTGTTGAGAGTCTGTTCTTTCACGATGTGTGTCCAGACAGTCTCGAATACGGCCTGCATCTCGTCGGCCCAGTCATCATCGTGTTCCATAGACCCACACCATCACCGTCGCTAGCCATGGTGCCTGGATGTCAATTGTGCTACGATTAAATGTTAGGTGCCAGATGCGCGCCCTTGTTGGCAGACAACATAACTTCGTCACCTAATTTCCTCGTCCTTCGTCTCCTAGACCCTAGTCCGACACGCAGCAATCTGCAGCAATGCACGTACAGTCGTACATGCACGGCCAGCTTGGCACCTGCATGTCGTTTATTTGTCGCGGAGTTCCAGGTCGCCTAGATACAGTCTAGTTCCGGCTCCACGTGCCGTCCAAAATGATGCCAGAAGCTACTTCGAACGCGGTTCATACGCAAAAAATACGCAAAAAATACGCAAAAAATACGCAATACGCAAAAAATACGCAAATTTTTCCCATTTTCATACGGAAATCTTGCGTATGGCGTATAATACGCGCCATACGGCGTATTATACGCCGTATGGCTGTTCACTGCGCACCGTGCGCGCCGGCAGATCGAAGACCAAGGAGACCCCCAGGAAAAGCGAGGGAGTGTCAGACTCGGTGATGCGGAAACGGCACCTGGGAAAGCCGCTGCGTCCACTGGGACAACCACTCCGGGGAGGGGTGGGAGACCAACAGGTCGTCGACGTGGACTAAAGTGAAGCCGCCTGCGTAGATGAACAAGCACGTGTCAGTAGTGCTCTGGACGGCCCCGGTTTCACGAACAAGGTAGGCCCGCAAGGTGTGGTGCCAGTTGCGTGGCGCCTGTTTAAGCCCATACAGGCTGCGCCGCAGGAGCCAGATGTATAGGCCTCACCAGAAGCGTCTCGCTCCTCGAACCCCTTGGGAGGATAGACATACACTTCCTCCTCCAAGGGAGCGTACAGAAACGCTGTGCGGACGTCGAGCTGCCGGATAGGGTGCCCAAGACTGCCGGCGTGGGCCAAGCCAAGGCGCACAGTGCTAGCACGGACGGTCGGAGCAAAGGTCTCGCCAAAGTCCACGCCTTCACGTTGGGCAAACCCTTTGCACACAAAGCGAGCCTTGCAGTGGCCGTCCGCCTTTCTGGCAAACACCCACGTGGTGGGGAGGACCTTGGCGCCGCGCGGGAGGTCGCGAATGAGCACAGGTTGGTAGACCTGATGCTCCTGCAGGCTGGCCAGCTCACTCTGCATTGCTTGGCGCCACTCGTCCGCGCGGAGAGCTGCGGCGGGAGAGCTAGAGGGAACATCCGCTGCCTGGCTGTCAAACGCAGCCGCGTCGAACATCGCGCGAGCCGCGGTGTACGTCGCAAAGTACCGTGCAGCTTTCTTGCATGGGTTCAATCCCCACTCGGGCGACTCAGGGGCGTCGGCCCAGTCCAGCGCCGGCCGTGGCGCAGAAGACATGGGGCCGAACCCAGGCGGAAAATCCTCAACAGAAGGCTCCGGAGTGAACCCAGGAGGGTAATCCCCATCAGGAGGCTCCGGAGGGAACCCAGGGAGGGAATGCGCCGCCAGCAGCCGTTGCAGGGGCCGGGGCGGGGCGCGGCTGCCCAAGAAGGGGCGCCGAGAGGGGCCGGTAACAGCTGTCGGCCGTGCTCTGCATGTCGTCAGACGAGGCCCCAGTGGTAGGGGACCGGAGTGCCCAGGACACGTGGCGGCGAACCCCCAGCAGGGATGCCGGGCGGGAGGGCCGCAGGAGGCTCACATAGGAGTTGACCCCTGCACGTGTCCCGAGGGGTGTCGCTGGTCGCGGGGGTGCCTATGGCGTCGCAGGGCGCACAAGAGTGACGGGCGGGCTAGCAGCCGACACAGTGTGGTGGGAGGCTCGCGCTACCACAAGAGGTGCGGGTGCCGGCAAGTCAAGGCTCAGTGTCGCGCGCGGGGGCCTTCATGGTGGCGACGGCCGGCACGGGGTTACGGGCCTGGAGGGGCCGTTCAGGAGTCCCCGCTATGCTGACAGAACTGTCCGAGGGGGCCGCCAAGGACAAGGCCTGCCCACCAGATCCCTGTGCAAGGGATGGCGAGGGTGCATCCGCAACCGGGGCAGGGGTCAGCATGTAGGCTGGGGAGAGGGCGGCCTCCACGGAAGGGGCCGCCGGGAGCCACTGCGCATCCTGCGCGGGCCGAGAGAAACCAGACGTCGGTGCCGAGACGGTGCTGGTACTGTACGCCGAGAGCTGACTACCAGTTAACGTAAAGGATTTACGTTAGATGGATAGAGATTGTTACGCTCTTTCCAACGGCACCTTGAACGCCTCATTTGGTTAAGGAACGTAAAAGTTATGACGTTTCCTAGGCTGTGCCGACAGTGCCCGGCGCGCCACTGTGGGCGCGTACGGACACAGGATGTACAAGTGTCACTTTGATAGTCCGCAGGACGTTGACAGGACTTGTACAGGACTTGATGGTCAATTGATAGGTAGGCGCTCTGTAGCGCGCCAGGACCTATGAGACAATTGATGCTGAGCAGTGTACGGATAGGTCCACAGGACTAGCCGTATGGACAATTGATAGATCTGCGCGCCAAAGGCGTGCCAGAGTCTGTGTAATCAATTGATTGATAGTTCAGCTGTGACAGTGCAGCTGAATACTTGGACGCGTCCCTAGCAACCTATATGTGTGACTTGGTAGCACCGGGACGCTAGTTCTTGCGTGCACGTTCTCTTGGCACTGCGACCCTGTCGTCTGTGCTGCGTGCAGTCTTGGAAGTGACGTGACTTACGTCTGTGTTCCTTATTCTTAATAAAGGCAACATTCCTGCAAGAACCATGGCGGAATTCAGGGCAACTCTCTCACAACTCGTATTACTCGCCTTTTCACGATCATGCCAAATTCCGAGGAATTCCGCATTCCCACCGACGAGGAGGTAGCTGCTCCGCCGGCTGATCCATTACCGGCTACGCGTCCGCGCGAGCCACGGCCGGCTGCGCCATCGTGGCAAGCACTTCTTGACGAAGTCACGTTTCCCTCGACGAGTTACATCGTCGACAGCGAGCAGCTCTCCCTTTGCTGGGAGATTTTCCCGAGAACCCCCGTCTGCCGCAGCTGGTGCCGGCGATTCGCGGGCCATTAGACCAAATCCGAAATATTCTTTCGGCTTTTACGGTTCAGGTCCGAGGCGGCCTGCGTTCGGTGAACGAAGTCACCACCGCCATCGAGGAGGTGGACAACGCAATTTCCTCGCTCACCGGGTACCAGCGCAATTTGCAAAACTGGGCCTCGACGCGCACGGGGGGCGCGCCGGTGGTCACTACAAATTTGTTTCAGGACATCGCATTGCTGTCGCTGCTTACACGCGGCGTTCGCACTCGCGAGCGACAGGTCCTTATAAACCTGGTCGCATTTCTCTCGGCCTTGCGAGAGTGGATTCCCGCAGGCTGGGAGTTGCTTTCCATTTTTACTCATCCTCTTCGTCTCGTCGCGCGTCAGCGCATCGCAATTTTCGATCCGACGCAAAACCCGGCGAACACACCGGTTTTGATTCATACCGGTGCAGGTCCGGCTCACATGCCGGAAATGGAGGATCCTGAGTTTACATATGAGTACTGCGATTTCCGGGGCCTCGACTACTGAATAAGTCGGCCAATTTTTTCCAGTGCTCGTCGGCGTTTAGTCGACTTTTCAGCGGCGTTTTGCGGGGGCGGCGGCGACACCGGTGCAGGCGGCATTCGTCGACAGTTGTACATACTTTCTTTTGCTGCTTTAATCTGGTGTTTGCCAAGACAGCTTGTTGTTCATCATGGCGGACGGGCGCCGTAGCAAGGGTGCTCCAGCTAGTGGTAATAATGGAGGTGCAGGTAGTGGGACCGCTCACGTAGATGACGTGGGGGTTACCGGCGAGATTACCAATGTACCTGTTAATAATAATACACAAGCTGTTCATGGTTTTGACCTTACCACTCAGGGCTTATTAATTGTTAATCAGCTGCAACCTGTAACATCAGACTCCAAGCCTAAGCAGGCTGAAGAGTTTGTAGAAGGGCTGGAAGGGTTTCCTAGTTTGTACGGGGGTACCAACTACTATCAGATCTGGATAGGCAGCAGCACGTTTGGCAAGTGCACTGATCAGATCAAGGACCTAACCAGGGAATGCAAGAAGGCCAACAAGGCCTGGGCAGTATATGTAGCTGAGCTGAAGGAGCTGCTTGAAGACCAGCGCAAGAAGGTCGGCATCCATTGGCAAGACAAGTATCAAGGGTGGGAGGTCAAGGGGGATCTCATCCAGAATTTCCTTAGCTATTGCAAAATGGTTGAGGAAGGCAGGGCCCACGGTTTCAACGTGGCAGACAACATAGCCCTGACCAACTGGTTGAAGGTCTCTGGGCTGGATAAGGCCACACGTGGATCTCTAAAGGTCATGTGTGCCCCACACTCAACCCTCAAGGCCTACAAGGTCATAATCAAACAAGCACTCGAGGCAGAGGAGCTGTTTGAGGGTGGAGTGCCAGCAGTGAAGGCAACCCAGGCAGGTGGGCGTACCCAGGGGGGCTCCAAATCGTCTGAGGCTGACAGAAGCCAAGGAGGGCGTAGGGGCAACCACAACAAGCGGAAGGCCAATCATTCACCCGACCCTGACGGGAGGTCACACTCCAAGTCGGTGTTCAGGCGGGTGGGTGGTCAGCCCAAGCAGGGCAACGCATCTGACAACGGGGGCGGTGGCCAGGGCAAGTCAAAGATCCAATGCTACCTGTGCAAGGGGTGGGGGCACATCAAGAAGGAGTGTCCCAGCTTCAAGAAGACCCAGGGCCAGGGCAGCAACAAGAATAACAACAACAAAAACAACAACAAGAACAAGTCCCAGGCAGGCCAGCCTTCAAAGGGCAGTCAACAAGAAGAAACAAGGAGCAGTGACTGTCTGAGGCAACCCCTACACACCTTAATTCACCCAAGGGGGAGGCCAGGTGCTCCAATGCAGATTTTATATCTGGGCAACAAGAGGGTGATCTCCAGGTTCAGGTGGCCCCAGGTCACCTGGAGAGGTACAGGTTCCTATGAAGACGTCCTTGACAGCTGGTGCAGCTGTAAGAATGTCTGACCCCATGCATCCTCGTGCTGGGCACGAGGGTGGACCTCTCATTTTGAGAGAAACCAATGTACAACCACAGAGGGGTGTGAAGGCCTCTGGTGGTATGCATGTGGTCCCTGCTGGCGGTCCAGGTGTTGGGCATGAGCAGGGTGACTCAGGCTCTGAGTCAGAACAGGATGGAAGTCAGCATGGTGATGCTGGACAACCTGACAGCACAGTCCTGACTGTGCCAGGGACTGCTTCCTCCGTGTACCAGGAGTTGGGTGCCCGAATCCACAACATGTTTGGGCATGCCACTTCTCTGTCAAACAACTTTGCCTTCCGTATGGGCAGGGCACCCCTTCTCAAGGCGTGTCAGCAAGCTGCCTCACGGTGTAAGTGCCAGTTGTCCTCCAACAAGCCCAGGAAATCACATGCCAAAGCTCTACCTCAGAGCATTGGTGATCTGCAGTGTGATATCCAACACATCAGGGGCATGCAACTGTTGGTGTGCGTGGACAGGTACACAAATACAAGGTGCTAGAGCATTTACCTTCTATGAAGAACAGGTACTTGCTGGCTGCCCTGCAGAATGTAAGAGCCAAGTTTCCTACCACAAGGATCCAGGTGGACATGCAGTTTCAGCATCTCAAGGGTGATCCCACCCTTCCTGAGTTGCTGGTTACACCTAGGGAGGCTCATGGGCAGCAGGGTGCTATAGAGAGGGCAATCCAGGAGGTCAAGAAATTGATCATCTCTGAAGACTGGGTACCCTTGTCTGCACCTGCACTTGTCAGGAGTGCATGGCTGAGGAACGTGGAGCAGCAGCTGAACAGCAGGGTCAATTTCTACTATGATGGAGTTGCTGTCAGCCCAATGGGTCTATATCATGGCCTGTGCCCACCACATGTGCTGGAGGGCTGGAAACATGCTGCACATGTCACCTTTGCCAAGCTGAGGGAGAAGGACCGGGGTTGGAAGATGCTGGAGCCACAAGTGGGTCAGAAGGTCCTAGCTTGGAAGGAACCTAGCCTTTATGGCAAACGTGGTAGCTGGAGTCCTGGGGTGGTTACCCAGGTTGATGAAGCTAGCCACGCATGCTTGGTCAGCATGGAGGACGAACCAAAGCATGTGCACCGGCTGAGTTGGTCATATGTCAAGCCTAACCTGATGAATGAGGGCAGTCAGGCACAAGGCTCACAGGATCTGCAGGATTTTCAGGTCCCAAGTGACATCACTGACGCAACGACCACATCTGTTGCAGGGGAATCTGTCAGCCCTGGCCAGGTTGCAGAGGTACTTGTTGAACAGGCTGCAAGGTCAACAGCTGGGGAGTCAACTGTCAAGCCCAAGGCTCTAACCAAGCCCAGGGGGACAAGTTTGGCTGGATTGATTGGGGCTCTGCAAAGAGCCAAGAAGCAGCCCAAGGTAGCCAAGCTCAGGTGGCATGGCAATCTGGGGCTGGACACTGCCTTAGAGGTAGACACTAATTCTCAGGTTTCCATCATTGGGACCAGAGCTGCAGCAGGGTACAGCATGACTGAACCCAGCTATCAGTTTGTGTCTGACTTCAGTGGCGGGGTACACGTGAAGGTACTGGGTGAGGTATCTATTCCTATCCTTGGACAGGACACTGCTTTTTGTGTCTTGGAGGGCTATCAGGGACCTGCTCTTCTGGGGCAGAATTTCCTATGCCAGGATGGGGTAGTGATCACGTCCTCTCTCCTGACTAAGGAAGGGGCTGGTCAGGTCCCACTGATTAATTTCAGGACCACTCACCTATCACGTGCAGTAACCAGGTCGGTTAAGCGTGTGCAAGTGTGCCAGGGGCAGGAGCCCTTGGTTGATGACCTCATATTGCCAGCTGCTAGTCATCCAAGCAGTTTGGGCATTGGTCCTCACTCACTTGCTGGACACAGCCCTATCAACTACCAAGGCCTGGTGAAGCTCATGTCCTCTCCCATTATGTGTCCCCAGGTCACACTGGGTCTGATTAAATCTGGGGAGGACTGGATCTCCAAGAAATGCGTGGAACCTGTCAATGACCTGCCTCCTGCACGACGTCTACTCAAGCTCAAGTTTGTCATCAAGATGAAGGAGGTGGACGGGGTCAAGGTACCACATGTCAGGCCAGTGCTGAATGAGTTCAAGGGTACTGGTGAGTGCACTGCTGAGGAGTTGTATACCCCTGGCATGCTGCATGACACTTGGAGGCTGCTGCTGTGTGTATTTCTAGGCCTTCTCAACAAGGGCTTGGACTATGGCTCAGTGGTGGTAGACTTCAAGAGGGCATTTCTGGAGGGGATGCAGATGTGGCACAGGAAAAGTGGGAGGGCAAGACGCCTTTCTATGTCAGGGTGCCTGCTGTATGGAAAAGGGACATTCACACTGAGTTCCTTAAAATCCTCAAGGGCCTGGAGGGCCTGAGGTCAAGTCCAATAATCTGGAGGGAGACTCTCAACCGTTTCCTGAAGGAGCATTGCAACTTGAAGGTCTCTCCTGTAGACCCCTGTCTGTTTCTGGGGCAATGGGAAGGCCTACCAGTGTATGCTTCGCTGCACGGGGATGACCTGCACCTGCTGGCTCCCACGTCGTGGCTTAAGGAGCTGATCTCCATCATTAAGTCCAAGTTTCCTCTGGGTAGGGAGCAATGGCAGGTGGAGAATGAGCCTCTGCTGTTTGTGGGCATGGAGGCCACACTGGTGAAGAAGGGGGGGAGTGGCGTATGCTGCTGGTGGGGGGCAATGATTATCAAGAGACCCTCATTAGCAAGCTTCCTCCAGTCATCACACAGGCACTGTGTCCCATGGTGAGGGGCATGGTTGCTTGGGTGGCAGGCATTTCCAGGCCAGACCTTATGGTCATAGCCAGGTTGCCTGATGACATGCTGATGGAGCTAGGGTCTGCCAAGGTGGCTGATCAGGTCAGGGCTTCATCTGGCATTCTGTTGTCTGCAGTGGATTTATCACAACCCATTTGCATGGAGCTGTATGTGGATAGCTCAATGGACAGCAGGCAGGTCTCCAAGGTCAGGGGCAGGGCTGCAGGGCTCTTTGTGCTCAGACAGGAAGGCCTGGGGAGTTTGGTGAGCTGGTTTAGTCGCCTGCACAAACGGGTGGCTGTCAGCAGTGATGTGGCAGAATGCAGGGCTATTTGTGAAGGCATTCACACAAGCCTTTATCTGAAGGAGTTGCTTCATCAGATGACTTCTAACACTCCTTGGCCACTTCAGGTTACCACTCTTCTCAAAAGACTCCATGGGGATGGTGCAGTTTGTGCACAGGCAGATGGCCAGAAGTAGGGACTTGGATTATCTCCTTCTTAAGGAATTGTCCTCCTTGGCCAATATTGAGCATATCCCTGGGGTTGACAATCCTGCTGATGCTTTGACCAAGCTAGTGCAGAAGGCAGCAGTGCAATACAAGGTTCTTCAGTCTCTGATGGACCCATCTCAGCAAGCTGTCTAAGCTGGTGCCTGGTTATAGGGCATTGGAGAGCAGATTGTGTGGTAGTGTCAGCATTGTGACTGGCATAATACCTGTATTTTAGTCTGTACTAAGGCTCATGGACCATGGTACACTCACTCTGATTTTAATCAGGATACAGCCAGGTTTTGGCTGGGGTTCATGCTGTTGACTACACAAGGTTGACAGGTCCATTACAGACCATGTATTCTATTTTAAAAGAAATGTATATTTGTACATACTTCTCACAATGGTCTGGGAACCTTCATACTGGGGTTTATAGGGCGGGGTTCGATTCCCTGGTATTATGTTTCTACAAGCTGGCCTGTTCAGGTGTTTGCCTGTTCAGACTTCCCTAGTTCCCCAGGGCAGGATTTAATTGTTGCCTATGTGTTTCATTTTGTCATTTGTTTGCTGTGGCAGTTTACCATCTGGCAAGTAGACGGGCGCCGTAAGACGGGCGCCAATAGACCCCTGTTGAGAGAATGACAGGCAAACTATTGTAATACGCCTTACTTTGTCAAGTGGTATTTTAATTGTCATGGATTTATTGTACTTATATTGAATATGTACTGGGTTTTATGGGATTAGTATCTGGGATTAATGTAACTCACCGCCAGAAGGTCATTGTACTGGAGGCTCTACCGAGGTGATGGGATTAATTCCTGGAGAAGACCTCATAGAATTAACCTGTATGTATTTAATTTTGTGTGTTCCTAATATCTGGTGGTACTCTGTAATGCCACTTCCATAGGTTTTTATCCATTTCTCATGGAATGGTTTTCCCTGTGGCAGATCTGTTTCTTTTCCAGTTCCTTAAAAGAAAAGGCTGGGGGAATGGCAATGGCCATTAAAGACATCTGTTCAAGCTTCAAGCTGGAGTGAAGGACATTTCAAGCTACTTCAAGGGTCCCTGGCAGGGGATGTGATCCCTAAAGAAAAGAAGGGATTGGAGTTAACGTAAAGGATTTACGTTAGATGGATAGAGATTGTTACGCTCTTTCCAACGGCACCTTGAACGCCTCATTTGGTTAAGGAACGTAAAAGTTATGACGTTTCCTAGGCTGTGCCGACAGTACCCGGCGCGCCACTGTGGGCGCGTACGGACACAGGATGTACAAGTGTCACTTTGATAGTCCGCAGGACGTTGACAGGACTTGTACAGGACTTGATGGTCAATTGATAGGTAGGCGCTCTGTAGCGCGCCAGGACCTATGAGACAATTGATGCTGAGCAGTGTACGGATAGGTCCACAGGACTAGCCGTATGGACAATTGATAGATCTGCGCGCCAAAGGCGTGCCAGAGTCTGTGTAATCAATTGATTGATAGTTCAGCTGTGACAGTGCAGCTGAATTCTTGGACGCGTCCCTAGCAACCTATATGTGTGACTTGGTAGCACCGGGACGCTAGTTCTTGCGTGCACGTTCTCTTGGCACTGCGACCCTGTCGTCTGTGCTGCGTGCAGTCTTGGAAGTGACGTGACTTACGTCTGTGTTCCTTATTCTTAATAAAGGCAACATTCCTGCAAGAACCATGGCGGAATTCAGGGCAACTCTCTCACAACTCGTATTACTCGCCTTTTCACGATCATGCCAAATTCCGAGGAATTCCGCATTCCCACCGACGAGGAGGTAGCTGCTCCGCCGGCTGATCCATTACCGGCTACGCGTCCGCGCGAGCCACGGCCGGCTGCGCCATCGTGGCAAGCACTTCTTGACGAAGTCACCGTTTCCCTCGACGAGTTACATCGTCGACAGCGAGCAGCTCTCCCTTTGCTGGGAGATTTTCCCGAGAACCCCCGTCTGCCGCAGCTGGTGCCGGCGATTCGCGGGCCATTAGACCAAATCCGAAATATTCTTTCGGCTTTTACGGTTCAGGTCCGAGGCGGCCTGCGTTCGGTGAACGAAGTCACCACCGCCATCGAGGAGGTGGACAACGCAATTTCCTCGCTCACCGGGTACCAGCGCAATTTGCAAAACTGGGCCTCGACGCGCACGGGGGGCGCGCCGGTGGTCACTACAAATTTGTTTCAGGACATCGCATTGCTGTCGCTGCTTACACGCGGCGTTCGAGTTGAGTAACTCTAGAGCCCTAGGATCTGGCTCTGAGTTCCCCATGTCCGTCCGCACGCCTTCCGCTAGCGTCCGCTCAGCCGCCGGCTATAATCCGGCGGTCCGATGCGGGCGACCGGTCTAAGGGCGGCGCCTAGGGCCGGCGCCACCTAGGCCCCAGTCCGGGGCCTTATCCGGGTCAGTACGGACGGCTAGCTTGTCCCACGGTTACGGCTAACCGGATAGGGTTTGCTGGCTAAGACATAAACCAGTGGTGGGCTAGCTCCGACGGCAGTTCTCTGTGTTCACCTTATCCCAAGCTCAACGTGACCGACCGCCATAGCTGAGCCGGTCGGGCTTTAACTTGTATTCATAAAAATCCCGATGGCTTCCGGTACACGGAGCCGCACGGGCGAACACACAGATACGCCAAGTGGCGAGGCCGCAGGGTCCGTCCTGCCACGCTTTAGTGCGGACGAGGCCACGAGGTTGATGCAAACCCTCGTGGCGCAACCTGAACTGGCCAAGCAGTTCAAGCACCTGATGCTTGCTGCTGACGATGCACTAAATCGCGGCCCTCTCAAGCAAACGGAGGTGCCCGCAGATCTACCGGCCGACTATACGGCGGACGACGCAGCAGATTTTCTAGCTGCTCTCAAGCGTCTGCGCGATGGACGCGCAGACAAAGATTCGGAGCTGATTGGCAAGTTCCGTGCAGTATTCTGCAGTACAACAAAGCACCCAAACATTGCCAATCTAGTTCGCATTGCGGACGACAACAAACAAACCTGGGAAGTTTTTTACAACGGTCTAGATGCCCACTTGTCGCGGTCTAAGGAAGAGGCCGACGAGCAAGCCTTCAATGACTTCGAGGGCTATGCAGTTAATAAGGCAAATTTGCCCGGGGCTGCACGTGATTTCCAGGTCTTCGTGCACAAGCACAAGCTGCTAGATACTCTCAAGCCCATTTTTCTGTGCAATCGATTTCTCAAGAAATGCGACCTGTCGTCGGATGTGCATCTGACCATAGCGACGGAACTCAAAAAGAAGAGTGCCGTCAGTTTCGACGAGGGCATGCTGTATTTGATCTCATGCTTCAAGAGTGCGCAGTCCAAGCCGGCTGCCTCGGCTGCTCTGCCATCCCTGCGCAAGGTGGATGCCGGCGCGTCCTCTTCTTCAGGCGCAGAGGCTCCAATTACGCGGTCGGAGCTTACGGCCATCCTGAAAAAGGTCGTCGGCCACGGCAACAACGGGGGCCAGCGAGGGCGCAAGCGCGGGCATGGTGGCGACGCCAAGCAGGGTGATCATCCCCCGGCCAAGCGGCAGCAGGGGGCGTCTACTGACCGCAAGCAACGCTGTGAGCGCTGCTTCGGACGTCGCCATGTCAGGGATGACTGCCGAGTTCGCCCGGACCTGGAGCTCGAGGACAACCTTTGCCGCAAGTGCCACGACGTTCTGCGTGGTCACAGCGTGGAGGCGTGCAAGGCCAAGCGCATCGTCGTCCACGGCACACGCGAGGAGTGGGCAGAGCGACGGGCAGCACGAAAGTCAGGTGAGAGCACGCTCGATACCCCTTCTTTTGCTCAATGCGTCACGCTGAACCGGGCCGTCGTAGAGCCCGATGTCGTTCCTAAAAGCAACGTGACTGCATCCTCTGTCTCATTCCGTGATGTGCTCACGCAATCCGTTGATGCTGCTCTGGCTCTGTCGCGCCAGGATCACGTGCTTCCTGAGCACGGGTCTACAATGCGTGACCTAAGCAATGTGGTGTCTTCTAGGTCGGGTGTGTACAACGCCGAGCGACCAAGCACTACTGCAGCACCCCAGCTAGATACTGGGGCGGTTGGGCCTATGAGGAATGTTGTGACAGTGCAAGAGAATGCTGGGCGGGCAGATGTTCTCGGTACACACCACCCTAGTGTGGATCTTCACATTGGCAAGGTGCTCACAAGGGCGGCCTTTCGTGCAGCCTCTGAAGCTGCCCAGTTAGCCAATGTCACTACCCCAGTAGTCACCCCACCTGTTGAGAATCCTGACAATGCCACTGCACCTCAGGCTGTCACCCTGAAACTGTTAGCATACCAGATGCACCGTGCATACGGGCATGAGGCCCAAGCCGAGGTAGAGGGGGCACACATGTTAGGGGCACCTTTATACAACAAGCTGAAGAATGTGCGTGCTCAGTGTCCTGCCTGCATCAAGATCAGGAAGAAGTCGCGTAGACGTCATGCCAAGACTCCACCCTTGGAGCGAGGGTACCTTGTGGGGGATGTCATGCACATGGAAGGGGGGGACACCTATTTCATAGTCAAGGATAGGTTCAGCAAGGCCACCTACATTGAGCCGCTGCCTCACATGTTTGAGGCTGACCTGCACAGGGCTATCAAGATCAGCCTGGCTTTCTTTCATCCCGTAGTGGAGCTCATGCTAGACCAGCAGTTCCGCTGTGTGCAAGGTCTGCCGGGGATGGAGGCCGTGGTCATCGTGGGGCGTGAGGATCACGGCAATATGGGCATGATAGATCGCACTGTAAGCTATGTCAAGACTGTGGCAGCCAAGCGACAGGATAACCCACATGGCAAGTCCTACGCGGTCAAGACGGCGTGGTGCAAGGAGCTCATGCATGTGTGCAACCATAGGCACGTGCTTGATGTCAAGGGCTTTGGGCTAGTCACGCCTCGGGGGCTGTCAGCGGGCACCTACTCACCCGTGGTAGTAGAGGCATACCAACAGCATCTACAGGATACCGCCGCCAAGCTGCGGCTCAAGGATGTCACGCTGCCTGATTTGTCTAGCGCTTTTGAGGTCGGGCAGTTGGTCATGTTCCACAAGGAGAGCTCGCCCAGCGGCAAACGGGGCACCATGCAGGGGCCTGGGGCCATCACAAAGTTAGACTGGCCGCTGCGGGTCATAGACATAGAGTGGAATGATCGGGTGTATAGGGTACCATGGGCATCGGTGGCAGGCTATAAGCAAGGGGATAGCATGGAGAGTGAGCTGGCAGCCAACAGGGCACTGGGGTGGGTAGTGAAGGATAATGCGCCTGTCGTAGCATCTGAGGTGGTACCCCACGGGTCGCTCCCAGTGTCGCGTACTCGTGCCAAACTCCCTGCACTGACAGTAGCCCACGACCTCGTTGGCCCTCATGAGGTATGGCTGCATGGGCCGGTGATCGATGGGCCACATGCTAGCCTTACCCCACTAGTGCTGCCCACTTTTCTCCCCCCCCTCGCTACCAAGTCCTTTGCTGGGTAGCGAGCAACAAAGTGGCAGTAGCTGCTTGAATCGCATGGTTGGTGAACCCCGCAGCAATGCACACAGGGCAAAACCAGGAACCCTCAGGTACCTGAGACAGAGGGGGTTGAAGGCAGTGAAGATGCCAGCCGCAGTTGCAGTGATCACACAGCAACATGACCTCAGGCTGGTCGACCCGGTGACAAATTTGACACTGCGCATCGCGGATGCGCCTAGCGGTGTGCGGCTGGATGCTCCGTGCCAGGTGGGGCATGGAGCAAGGAGACAGGTTCGACACATTGTCAGTGGTCTTACTACCATCCGCACCTTCGAGGATGGCCACCCCCGAAGGCTTAATCTCCACAATGCGAAGGATGGTGGGCCCGGCCGTGACGTCCAGCGTGTGTTGGGGTTGAGTCCGCAGAAACACATACTGGCCGGGGTGGAACTGCAGCCGCCTGGCCATATACTTGCCACCCCGTCGCTGGGCGTACCGCAGTGTGTCGCGGTGCTGCGCGATCAACAGATTGTTCATCGCGATGGGCATCACCTTCTTAAATGTGGCGGCGCGCGCCACAACCTCCCGCAGCCACTCATTGGCGTCATCCCATTGAATCGGCTGGGGGTGAGCTTCCTGCACCTCAGAGGGCAACAATGGTGCCCGACCAAAGAGCAGAAAATAGGGGGAGAACTGGGCGAGGGATTCTTGTGGGCTCATCCGGTAGCCCATGGCGATCCAGGGTAGTTCCCTATCCCAGGTGGCCACACGTGCTGCTTGCAACGCCCATTTGCGCAGCGCCTGTTTGACTGTCTGAACCAAACGCTCAGCCAGTCCATTGGCCTGAGGGTGCTCCCGCGACGTGTGCCGATGATCGATGGAGCAGGAATCCAATAGCTCTTGGAATTCCCCACGAAATTCCCCGCCTTGGTCTGAAACCACCTCCGCCGGTGCCCCATACCGAGCAATAACATCCAGGAAGTAGGTGGCTGTGGTGGCGGCGTGCTTGTCGGGTAGGGGAATCAGTTCCAGCCACTTGCTGAACGATTCCACACACACCATGACGTAACGGTTGCCGGAAGTGCTGAGCTCAAAGGGCCCACACAAGTCGACGTGCCACCGGTAGAACAAGCCCCGGATGGGCAAGCTCATGAGCTCCTTGTCATGATGGTCCAGGTTGAAACGCGCTTTCGCGCGAGCACACTCAGCACAACTGGCTACCTGCCGTGCGATGGCATGCTTCATGCCCGCCCACCAATAGACCCCACGCACCATGGCACCTGTGCGGTTTGCACCCATGTGCCCGAACCGCTCATGGTAATGTGCAACGAGGGCAGCACGCTTGTCAGGGGGCGGCACGACCAGCTTGCGGCGCCCCACAAGCTTGTAGACCTGGTTGCCCTCCCAGGTATAATTCACAGCCCGGCGCTCCACGCGCTCTTGCTCGGCTTGCCTCTGCGTCGGTGTCCAGTCAGCAGGGGCTGGAGAGGCAGGCAAACCCTGCACCCGCTCGAGAACCCTCCCATCCAGCCACACGTCCCCAGCGCAGCACTCCACCGCAATGGCGTGACTGGCGGCAGCATGCAGCACCACACAGCCCATGCTCGCCGGATCCACCGGCTGCGCAAGCGTGTCTTCAGCCAAAGGAAGAAATATCACGCCCTGGGATGGCGTGAAAGCCGCTGGCCGTACGGGATTGGCGTAGCACGCAAACTCCGCCACGGCATCACTGCAGGAAAGCCATCGCGACTCGGAATCGCATGGCCCGGCTGCGTTGACAAAGACGACTGAGCCCTGTGGTCCCTCCGCGCCCTGCGCTCGCGCCCCCGTCCGGTCCTCTGACGTTGCCAAAGCATAGCGTGATAAGACATCGGCATTGGAATGGTCCACCCCAGCGCGGTGTACAATGGTCATGTTATATTCTTGCTTTTTTTTTTTTTTTTTTTGTTTTATAGCTCTGTGTGGATAAGACGAGAAGCCAGTGCCAACTGCACTTCTCAAAAAGGTGAGACCTGAGAGTGAGGTATGACTAGGTTAGGCTTCACACTGTGTTCTTTGTTGCAAATGAAATAACGTTTTTATTACCAATACTCTACCTAACTTGGCAGCTCTGTTTCAGCAATGGCTGGGCTCGATGAAAGAAAGGAGGGCTGGCCACACTTGCCAGGCACCACCATGACCAAGACAGAGTTCAAGGATCCACACAGAGCTACATCCAACGCCCTGGTGGAAACACACACTTATCCCAACGAATGCCTCACACTTACGCAATATCTTGCGTCAGCCTTACCACGTAGCCACGCTCAGTATCTGATCCTGACGACAACCGCTTTGTCGTCCATACTGCTTCAATTACACCAAAGCTACTCCGTGGCACTCGGCTTTGGTCAGCACCAAGACCTAAAAGTACACAAAATCCTAAGTCGTTGTCTGCAACGACTCCCTGTTCCGCATATGAAACATATCATCTAGCACTTTCTCTTTAGACGACAAAATCAACTAGACAACCTGGGTAGGCCAGAAATCCCAGACGACAAAATGTCCTTGTCGCAGATCACTCCAGTGTCGACTTGCCGACCCCTGAGCTTGCCAAACAACTATATCACCAACCAAGCATGTACGACAACTAGCTGGCCCTGACGAGAAAAGCTGCCTCGTCGCATTCACAAAAGCGGCTTGCCAGCCTGCCGAATATCAATGCCAATATTGCACGACATTATCTACCTGCAGCGGACAGTTCTCGAGATCAATAACGCGCCAGCTTGCGTGCACGTGCATGTTCAGCCTGCACGATAAAGCATAATTGCCAGGCTGGCAGCCTAGCTTGGTCCGTGTTGTAGTCCAGCAGCCAGTGCGTGCTGCTTGCCAGCGTTGGCACTGCATGACCTCCTGGTGACGCATGTCAGTACCGCTGTCAACTCCCAGTGCTGCGCGTCGCACTACGGCGCATGCGTTGCTCCCGTAAGGCCCAAATGCCAAAGGCGTAACAACTCGCACACGCGCAATGCCTATAGCTGCCTCGCCTCGTCCCCCGGGCCGGCCGCGTGGCGGCCCCGCGTAAAGCCGATACTCGTGCGAATCGGAACGGCGCGCGACACCAGGGGCAGACACAGCTACACCGGCCCCCCCCTCCCCTGGGCCCCAATATGACCCCGTGGATGGGTGGGATGAGGATGGGGTGGGTTTGACGGGACCTAGTGCACGTAGTGACTCACCTCCTGTGCTAGCCACGGATCATGTGGGAGGCCCGCCTAGCGTGGCCTCGCCGGAGGGTCAGGGTCCTGCCCATGCGCCTCGCCCACCTAGAGACCTGGCTTCAACGGTCACGGCCTTGTGGCGTGCTCAGGCGCTTAAAGCGAAAGCTGCATCAGGGGTGGCTCAGGTCAAAACTCTCTCACAGGGGGTCAGGCCGGTTAAGTCAGCCTTGTTTCCTACGTGTAGACCGTGGCAGCTGGTGGCTGTGGACACGCAAGCATCCGTGTCTATTATCTCTCGTCGGGCAGCCACCCTGTATCCAGTGCTAGAGTCGCCGTACAAATCGGTGACCGACTTTGCAGGCACTTCGGCATATCAAGTTACCGGGATGGTGGTGCTGCCGGTGTTGGGCATTGACACGCCGTTTCACGTCGTGGATGGCTACGAGGATGTGGCCTTGCTGGGCGAACCTTTCGTATCATACCCGGGGTTCTCAGTGTCCGCTGACTTGCTGTCAGTCGCGGGGGTGGGCAGCATCCCGCTTCGCGAGTACCACGCTCCATTGGGGTGGTGGTCGGGCAGCCCGGCGTCGTGCGGCGCTTACCGATGGCGGCGTTTTCCACACCGCCGCTCGTCCAGTCCATCATTCAGCCTCAGGATTGGCACCCGCGCAGCTTCGGCCTCCACTCACACTCACTGGCGGCGGATAGCCCTATGACGTGGGAGCAACTTGTCCTGGACTGTCAAGATCCTCTCAAGTTTGCTTTGTGGCGCGACGCGTTCATTCGAGCCAAGGAGCAGTGGCGAGAGCGCGAGGTCTACCGAGGATTGGAGAGTGTGCCAGCCGGGGCCACGCGGTTGAGGTTGAAGTTCGTGCTCACCTACAAGCCGGACGAGACCAACTCTTCGGTGGTGTTCCGGGTTAGGCCCGTGGTCACGGAGACGAAGGGGTCCTCCCCGCTGGATGCCAAGGATCTTTATACCCCTGGGCTCAACCATGTTTCTCATCGGCTACTGACGGTCATCTACTTGGGCAAGCGGAACGCGGGCAAGGACTACGGGATGTGGTGCGGTGACTTTCAGCGGGCATTCCTACACAGCGACGCTGGGGTCGCGCAGCAAACTTGGCAAGGCACCCGCTACGTGGTGAAGGTCCCGGTGGTCTGGCAGGATGGCACCATTGGCAGCGAGTATATCGAGCTGTTGACAGGGGTGGAGGGGCTGCAGAGCTCTCCCATCATCTTCCGCATTTCCGCGGAGGAGGTCTTGCAGAGCTTAGGGGCCACGTACCATCGCGCGGATCCTAACTTCTTTGTGGTCCCCACCGGCGTCCCTGGCGAGCCAGCCCTCTTCGTGTGGCATGGCGATGACTTCAAGCTGGTGGCACCTCGCACCTTTGCTACACAGTTTCTTGCTGCAGTGGCGGCTAAGTTTCCCCTGGGCAGGGCGGTGGATCATGAGGAGGGTAAACCCGTGGTGTTTTGCGGCGTGCAGTCTACGTTGCAGCGGGATTCGCGTTCTGGCGAATGGGTCATGCACATGCAGGATAGCCGCAACTATGTGGTTGACCTGCTGGCCGACCTCCCGTCCCCGCTGTTGGCAACCCATGGGCCCTCGGTTAAGGGCAAGCTCGGGTGGTTGGCGGACACGGTGGCACCTGATTTGGCGGTGCTCGCTCGCCTGCCCGATGATGTGCTGGAAGGATTAGGGTCCATTCATGTTCGGCGGCAGCTGGCCATGACGCCCGGCATTGTGCTTCGTGGGCTTGATTGCTCACAGCCGGTGCACCTCGAGATAGTGACGGATGCTAATCTAGAGACGCGTACAGTCAGCCAAGTGCGGGCCCGCATGGGGGCACTGTTCTTTATTAGCAATGAGGGCCAGCCTGGCATGTTGTTAGATTGGTACTCGCGCTTGCACAGCCGCATTGCCACTAGCCCCAACACGGCTGAATGCCGGGGCATTGTTTCAGCTATCTCACATGGCATGTGGCTGCGGTACTTGCTGGGTTGGGTATTTGGCTCGTGTGGGTTCACCCTTCACTGGACTAGCACGGTGCACACTGACTCACAAAGTTGTTTGGCCTTCCTTGACAATCCCTATGCGCGGTCACAGGACGTTGATTACCTCGTACTCGCTGAGGCGGCCTCCTGCGTCACGCGTCTCCAGCACATCGCGGATGAACTCAATCCCGCGGATGCACTCACCAAGGAGGCGCGGGAGGCTGCCCCGCAGTACGCAGTGTTGCGCAAGCGCATGACGATGCAACACCCGTGAGCCACACAGGGTTACGGCTCGGGCGCTTTATGAATACAGCCATAACTCACCCTGTGTTGCTAGCCTTCACGGGTATCTTGGTGGTAGTTTTTTTGCTTGTCCTGACCATACCCTAGCCACGTTGGACGGTGCCTTGGGCCCGTCGGCGGGTCACTGGTCCTAATAAATGGGTCACCTTTTGTCTGGTGGCATAGTTGGTTTTTTGCTCGCTACTTATTACATCACTATTCATGTGTGATCACAAGGGCGCGGGTCGATACCGTGGTGATTTTGACGGCCTTGAGGCCCCCTTGAGTTCCCTACCTTAGAGGGTTTTGTATGGTCTGCATTTGATGTAATTATTTTGATAATTAATCAAAGAACAAAAGAGTATGTCGGAGTTGAGTAACTCTAGAGCCCTAGGATCTGGCTCTGAGTTCCCCATGTCCGTCCGCACGCCTTCCGCTAGCGTCCGCTCAGCCGCCGGCTATAATCCGGCGGTCCGATGCGGGCGACCGGTCTAAGGGCGGCGCCTAGGGCCGGCGCCACCTAGGCCCCAGTCCGGGGCCTTATCCGGGTCAGTACGGACGGCTAGCTTGTCCCACGGTTACGGCTAACCGGATAGGGTTTGCTGGCTAAGACATAAACCAGTGGTGGGCTAGCTCCGACGGCAGTTCTCTGTGTTCACCTTATCCCAAGCTCAACGTGACCGACCGCCATAGCTGAGCCGGTCGGGCTTTAACTGTTCGCACTCGCGAGCGACAGGTCCTTATAAACCTGGTCGCATTTCTCTCGGCCTTGCGAGAGTGGATTCCCGCAGGCTGGGAGTTGCTTTCCATTTTTACTCACCCTCTTCGTCTCGTCGCGCGTCGGCGCATCGCAATTTTCGATCCGACGCAAAACCCGGCGAACACACCGGTTTTGATTCATACCGGTGCAGGTCCGGCTCACATGCCGGAAATGGAGGATCCTGAGTTTACATATGAGTACTGCGATTTCCGGGGCCTCGACTACTGAATAAGTCGGCCAATTTTTTTCCAGTGCTCGTCGGCGTTTAGTCGACTTTTCAGCGGCATTTTGCGGGGGCGGCGGCGACACCGGTGCAGGTGGCATTCGTCGACAGTTGTACATACTTTCTTTTGCTGCTTTAATCTGGTGTTTGCCAAGACAGCTTGTTGTTCATCATGGCGGACGGGCGCCGTAGCAAGGGTGCTCCAGCTAGTGGTAATAATGGAGGTGCAGGTAGTGGGACCGCTCACGTAGATGACGTGGGGGTTACCGGCGAGATTACCAATGTACCTGTTAATAATAATACACAAGCTGTTCATGGTTTTGACCTTACCACTCAGGGCTTATTAATTGTTAATCAGCTGCAACCTGCATGTAACATCAGACTCCAAGCCTAAGCAGGCTGAAGAGTTTGTAGAAGGGCTGGAAGGGTTTCCTAGTTTGTACGGGGGTACCAACTACTATCAGATCTGGATAGGCAGCAGCACGTTTGGCAAGTGCACTGATCAGATCAAGGACCTAACCAGGGAATGCAAGAAGGCCAACAAGGCCTGGGCAGTATATGTAGCTGAGCTGAAGGAGCTGCTTGAAGACCAGCGCAAGAAGGTCGGCATCCATTGGCAAGACAAGTATCAAGGGTGGGAGGTCAAGGGGGATCTCATCCAGAATTTCCTTAGCTATTGCAAAATGGTTGAGGAAGGCAGGGCCCACGGTTTCAACGTGGCAGACAACATAGCCCTGACCAACTGGTTGAAGGTCTCTGGGCTGGATAAGGCCACACGTGGATCTCTAAAGGTCATGTGTGCCCCACACTCAACCCTCAAGGCCTACAAGGTCATAATCAAACAAGCACTCGAGGCAGAGGAGCTGTTTGAGGGTGGAGTGCCAGCAGTGAAGGCTACCCAGGCAGGTGGGCGTACCCAGGGGGCTCCAAATCGTCTGAGGCTGACAGAAGCCAAGGAGGGCGTAGGGGCAACCACAACAAGCGGAAGGCCAATCATTCACCCGACCCTGACGGGAGGTCACACTCCAAGTCGGTGTTCAGGCGGGTGGGTGGTCAGCCCAAGCAGGGCAACGCATCTGACAACGGGGGCGGTGGCCAGGGCAAGTCAAAGATCCAATGCTACCTGTGCAAGGGGTGGGGGCACATCAAGAAGGAGTGTCCCAGCTTCAAGAAGACCCAGGGCCAGGGCAGCAACAAGAATAACAACAACAACAACAACAAGAACAAGTCCCAGGCAGGCCAGCCTTCAAAGGGCAGTCAGCAAGAAGACAACAAGGAGCAGTGACTGTCTGAGGCAACCCCTACACACCTTAATTCACCCAAGGGGGAGGCCAGGTGCTCCAATGCAGATTTTATATCTGGGCAACAAGAGGGTGATCTCCAGGTTCAGGTGGCCCCAGGTCACCTGGAGAGGTACAGGTTCCTATGAAGACGTCCTTGACAGCTGGTGCAGCTGTAAGAATGTCTGACCCCATGCATCCTCGTGCTGGGCACGAGGGTGGACCTCTCATTTTGAGAGAAACCAATGTACAACCACAGAGGGGTGTGAAGGCCTCTGGTGGTATGCATGTGGTCCCTGCTGGCGGTCCAGGTGTTGGGCATGAGCAGGGTGACTCAGGCTCTGAGTCAGAACAGGATGGAAGTCAGCATGGTGATGCTGGACAACCTGACAGCACAGTCCTGACTGTGCCAGGGACTGCTTCCTCTGTGTACCAGGAGTTGGGTGCCCGAATCCACAACATGTTTGGGCATGCCACTTCTCTGTCAAACAACTTTGCCTTCCGTATGGGCAGGGCACCCCTTCTCAAGGCGTGTCAGCAAGCTGCCTCACGGTGTAAGTGCCAGTTGTCCTCCAACAAGCCCAGGAAATCACATGCCAAAGCTCTACCTCAGAGCATTGGTGATCTGCAGTGTGATATCCAACACATCAGGGGCATGCAACTGTTGGTGTGCGTGGACAGGTACACAAATACAAGGTGCTAGAGCATTTACCTTCTATGAAGAACAGGTACTTGCTGGCTGCCCTGCAGAATGTAAGAGCCAAGTTTCCTACCACAAGGATCCAGGTGGACATGCAGTTTCAGCATCTCAAGGGTGATCCACCCTTCCTGAGTTGCTGGTTACACCTAGGGAGGCTCATGGGCAGCAGGGTGCTATAGAGAGGGCAATCCAGGAGGTCAAGAAATTGATCATCTCTGAAGACTGGGTACCCTTGTCTGCACCTGCACTTGTCAGGAGTGCATGGCTGAGGAACGTGGAGCAGCAGCTGAACAGCAGGGTTAACTTCTACTATGATGGAGTTGCTGTCAGCCCAATGGGTCTATATCATGGCCTGTGCCCACCACATGTGCTGGAGGGCTGGAAACATGCTGCACATGTCACCTTTGCCAAGCTGAGGGAGAAGGACCGGGGTTGGAAGATGCTGGAGCCACAAGTGGGTCAGAAGGTCCTAGCTTGGAAGGAACCTAGCCTTTATGGCAAACGTGGTAGCTGGAGTCCTGGGGTGGTTACCCAGGTTGATGAAGCTAGCCACGCATGCTTGGTCAGCATGGAGGACGAACCAAAGCATGTGCACCGGCTGAGTTGGTCATATGTCAAGCCTAACCTGATGAATGAGGGCAGTCAGGCACAAGGCTCACAGGATCTGCAGGATTTTCAGGTCCCAAGTGACATCACTGACGCAACGACCACATCTGTTGCAGGGGAATCTGTCAGCCCTGGCCAGGTTGCAGAGGTACTTGTTGAACAGGCTGCAAGGTCAACAGCTGGGGAGTCAACTGTCAAGCCCAAGGCTCTAACCAAGCCCAGGGGGACAAGTTTGGCTGGATTGATTGGGGCTCTCAAAGAGCCAAGAAGCAGCCCAAGGTAGCCAAGCTCAGGTGGCATGGCAATCTGGGGCTGGACACTGCCTTAGAGGTAGACACTAATTCTCAGGTTTCCATCATTGGGACCAGAGCTGCAGCAGGGTACAGCATGACTGAACCCAGCTATCAGTTTGTGTCTGACTTCAGTGGCGGGGTACACGTGAAGGTACTGGGTGAGGTATCATTCCTATCCTTGGACAGGACACTGCTTTTTGTGTCTTGGAGGGCTATCAGGACCTGCTCTTCTGGGGCAGAATTTCCTATGCCAGGATGGGGTAGTGATCACGTCCTCTCTCCTGACTAAGGAAGGGGCTGGTCAGGTCCCACTGATTAATTTCAGGACCACTCACCTATCACGTGCAGTAACCAGGTCGGTTAAGCGTGTGCAAGTGTGCCAGGGGCAGGAGCCCTTGGTTGATGACCTCATATTGCCAGCTGCTAGTCATCCAAGCAGTTTGGGCATTGGTCCTCACTCACTTGCTGGACACAGCCCTATCAACTACCAAGGCCTGGTGAAGCTCATGTCCTCTCCCATTATGTGTCCCCAGGTCACACTGGGTCTGATTAAATCTGGGGAGGACTGGATCTCCAAGAAATGCGTGGAACCTGTCAATGACCTGCCTCCTGCACGACGTCTACTCAAGCTCAAGTTTGTCATCAAGATGAAGGAGGTGGACGGGGTCAAGGTACCACATGTCAGGCCAGTGCTGAATGAGTTCAAGGGTACTGGTGAGTGCACTGCTGAGGAGTTGTATACCCCTGGCATGCTGCATGACACTTGGAGGCTGCTGCTGTGTGTATTTCTAGGCCTTCTCAACAAGGGCTTGGACTATGGCTCAGTGGTGGTAGACTTCAAGAGGGCATTTCTGGAGGGGATGCAGATGTGGCACAGGAAAAGTGGGAGGGCAAGACGCCTTTCTATGTCAGGGTGCCTGCTGTATGGAAAAGGGACATTCACACTGAGTTCCTTAAAATCCTCAAGGGCCTGGAGGGCCTGAGGTCAAGTCCAATAATCTGGAGGGAGACTCTCAACCGTTTCCTGAAGGAGCATTGCAACTTGAAGGTCTCTCCTGTAGACCCCTGTCTGTTTCTGGGGCAATGGGAAGGCCTACCAGTGTATGCTTCGCTGCACGGGGATGACCTACATCTGATAGCTCCCACGTCGTGGCTTAAGGAGCTGATCTCCATCATTAAGTCCAAGTTTCCTCTGGGTAGGGAGCAATGGCAGGTGGAGAATGAGCCTCTGCTGTTTGTGGGCATGGAGGCCACACTGGTGAAGAAGGGGGGGAGTGGCGTATGCTGCTGGTGGGGGGCAATGATTATCAAGAGACCCTCATTAGCAAGCTTCCTCCAGTCATCACACAGGCACTGTGTCCCATGGTGAGGGGCATGGTTGCTTGGGTGGCAGGCATTTCCAGGCCAGACCTTATGGTCATAGCCAGGTTGCCTGATGACATGCTGTGGAGCTAGGGTCTGCCAAGGTGGCTGATCAGGTCAGGGCTTCATCTGGCATTCTGTTGTCTGCAGTGGATTTATCACAACCCATTTGCATGGAGCTGTATGTGGATAGCTCAATGGACAGCAGGCAGGTCTCCAAGGTCAGGGGCAGGGCTGCAGGGCTCTTTGTGCTCAGACAGGAAGGCCTGGGGAGTTTGGTGAGCTGGTTTAGTCGCCTGCACAAACGGGTGGCTGTCAGCAGTGATGTGGCAGAATGCAGGGCTATTTGTGAAGGCATTCACACAAGCCTTTATCTGAAGGAGTTGCTTCATCAGATGACTTCTAACACTCCTTGGCCACTTCAGGTTACCACTCTTCTAAAAACAGACTCCATGGGGATGGTGCAGTTTGTGCACAGGCAGATGGCCAGAAGTAGGGACTTGGATTATCTCCTTCTTAAGGAATTGTCCTCCTTGGCCAATATTGAGCATATCCCTGGGGTTGACAATCCTGCTGATGCTTTGACCAAGCTAGTGCAGAAGGCAGCAGTGCAATACAAGGTTCTTCAGTCTCTGATGGACCCATCTCAGCAAGCTGTCTAAGCTGGTGCCTGGTTATAGGGCATTGGAGAGCAGATTGTGTGGTAGTGTCAGCATTGTGACTGGCATAATACCTGTATTTTAGTCTGTACTAAGGCTCATGGACCATGGTACACTCACTCTGATTTTAATCAGGATACAGCCAGGTTTTGGCTGGGGTTCATGCTGTTGACTACACAAGGTTGACAGGTCCATTACAGACCATGTATTCTATTTTAAAAGAAATGTATATTTGTACATACTTCTCACAATGGTCTGGGAACCTTTATTCTGGGGTTTATAGGGCGGGGTTCGATTCCCTGGTATTATGTTTCTACAAGCTGGCCTGTTCAGGTGTTTGCCTGTTCAGACTTCCCTAGTTCCCCAGGGCAGGATTTAATTGTTGCCTATGTGTTTCATTTTGTCATTTGTTTGCTGTGGCAGTTTACCATCTGGCAAGTAGACGGGCGCCGTAAGACGGGCGCCAATAGACCCCTGTTGAGAGAATGACAGGCAAACTATTGTAATACGCCTTACTTTGTCAAGTGGTATTTTAATTGTCATGGATTTATTGTACTTATATTGAATATGTACTGGGTTTTATGGGATTAGTATCTGGGATTAATGTAACTCACCGCCAGAAGGTCATTGTACTGGAGGCTCTACCGAGGTGATGGGATTAATTCCTGGAGAAGACCTCATAGAATTAACCTGTATGTATTTAATTTTGTGTGTTCTAATATCTGGTGGTACTCTGTAATGCCACTTCCATAGGTTTTTATCCATTTCTCATGGAATGGTTTTCCCTGTGGCAGATCTGTTTCTTTTCCAGTTCCTTAAAAGAAAAGGCTGGGGGAATGGCAATGGCCATTAAAGACATCTGTTCAAGCTTCAAGCTGGAGTGAAGGACATTTCAAGCTACTTCAAGGGTCCCTGGCAGGGGATGTGATCCCTAAAGAAAAGAAGGGATTGGAGTTAACGTAAAGGATTTACGTTAGATGGATAGAGATTGTTACGCTCTTTCCAACGGCACCTTGAACGCCTCATTTGGTTAAGGAACGTAAAAGTTATGACGTTTCCTAGGCTGTGCCGACAGTACCCGGCGCGCCACTGTGGGCGCGTACGGACACAGGATGTACAAGTGTCACTTTGATAGTCCGCAGGACGTTGACAGGACTTGTACAGGACTTGATGGTCAATTGATAGGTAGGCGCGCTGTAGCGCGCCAGGACCTATGAGACAATTGATGCTGAGCAGTGTACGGATAGGTCCACAGGACTAGCCGTATGGACAATTGATAGATCTGCGCGCCAAAGGCGTGCCAGAGTCTGTGTAATCAATTGATTGATAGTTCAGCTGTGACAGTGCAGCTGAATTCTTGGACGCGTCCCTAGCAACCTATATGTGTGACTTGGTAGCACCGGGACGCTAGTTCTTGCGTGCACGTTCTCTTGGCACTGCGACCCTGTCGTCTGTGCTGCGTGCAGTCTTGGAAGTGACGTGACTTACGTCTGTGTTCCTTATTCTTAATAAAGGCAACATTCCTGCAAGAACCATGGCGGAATTCAGGGCAACTCTCTCACAACTCTACCAGCTTGGGCCGTGAGAGCCGCGGGGCCGCGCGGCTGGAGGGAGGGCCGCACAGGCACCATCCCTGGCGATGCCCGCACTGCGGCGGGTGCTCTACCAGTGTTGAAGGCGTACGTAGCGGACAGGGAGGGCAGCGTTGCATCTGCCGCGGTGTGCAAGGCTCGCCTGTTGCCGCCGCCGCGCAGGTGAGCTGGGCGCTGGTCCGGATGCTTAGTCCAACAGGTGGTGGCGTCGTGACCTGGTTTGTCACAGACGGGGCAGGGCGGCCCACGGCCACGCCCATCGCCCGCGCCACCACCACGACCACCAAGGGGGGGAGGCCCGCGCCCCCCGCGCCCACCGCGCCCGCCACGGCCCCCGCTGCTGCCGGCGTTGCCGTTGCCGGTGTAGGCGGGACTTGCGCTGCCGGGGCTGCCGTGCCCGCGGGCGCTTGTGTGACCGCCCTTGCTGCCGTGCCGGGGACCACGCCCCCGGCCAGGGGTATGGTATGCATGAGCAGAGTCAGCAGAGGAAGAGACGCCACCCTTGAGGATGTCCTCCACCTCCATGAGCTGCTGGCGCACAACAGGGAGGCTCGCGTCGTCATCAATGCGAAGAGCGACAAGGGCCGGCCGGTATTCTACACGGAGGCCGGCCAGGACAGCGGCAACGAAGTCCGCTTCCGAGAACGCCACACCTGCAACCCGCAGCTCAGCGGCGAGGAGCTCGCCGCGAGTGAAATACTGCTGGATGGTCTCGCTGGAAGACTGCTCGATCCGGACCATCTGCCGACGGAGGGCCATCCGCCGGGACTGGGTGAGCTTGGGCTGCTCGTATGTTTGAATCAGCTTGGCCAGGACCAAGCTGCCCCAGTGTTGGTCGTCAGGCAGGGTGGTCAGTAACTGGCGGGCCGCGCCATCCAAAACGCCCATGAATCCGACGTACAGGAGACGGTCGGTTGGGACATGATGGACACGTCCAGCCAACACGTCGGCGAGACGCGGGCGAAGCTCGGCCAAGCTGACGAAATGGTCTTTAAAGGGAACGAACTTAGCCGCGTCGCTGCCGTTGAACTTGGCGACGATCCGAAGATCACGCAAGAACGCCGTGCAAACGTCATGAGTGGACAAGTCGGGGCCGACAGCCGCCGTGGCTGTGGGCACCACGTCCCCATCCCCCACGTCTGTGCTAGACGGCGGGGGCACCAGGCCGGCCGTGGCGCTGGTGGCGGCGTCCAGAGCGGCGGCCAGCCCCTCTGTATCGCCTGCGGCCGCAGTTACGTTAAATAGTGCTGGAACCTTTTGCCGCCTGAGGCAAATCGGTCCGTCACACTATTTTGCCCGGAATAACCACTTCCGAGCACCCAAGTTAATTCGGCCGAATTAACTTGGGTGCTCGGAAGTGGTTATTCCGGGCAAAATAGTGTGACGGACCGATTTGCCTCAGGCGGCAAAAGGTTCCGGCACTATTTAACGTAACTAAAACCTGGCCTCGTGGAGGGGGGACGAAGAGCCCGAGACATCCGCCTAGGCCACTGAGCACGCACCACTAAATGCGCCGGAGCTGCCTCAGTGAGGATTCGAACCCCTGACCTCCAAGGTGCACAGGTTTTAGTTACGTTAAATAGTGCCGGAACCTTTTGCCGCCTGAGGCAAATCGGTCCGTCACACTATTTTGCCCGGAATAACCACTTCCGAGCACCCAAGTTAATTCGGCGGACAGTCTTAGTTATCAACTACGATTTAGTATGATAGGCCGCTGGCCTCTGCCCCCCCGTCGAATAGGAAATTTCGACAATCGAATAAGGAAAATTCGATAATCGAATAGGAAAGTTTGATGGTCGAATAGGCAACTTCGATAATCGAATAGCCAATTCGATGACCCGACTAGTATCGGCCTTAGCCTTGCCGGCGCAAGCAAAAGTTTTAGTTATCAACATCGATTCCTGCGGAATCGATACAAAGCGCTTAGTATCGATTCCGCAGGAATCGATGTTGATAACTCTAGACCGGTCGACCGCATCGGACCGCCGGATTATAGCCGGCGGCTTAGCGGACGCTAGCGGAAGGCGTGCGGACGGACATGGGGAACTTAGAGCCAGATCCTAGGGCTCTAGAGTTACTCAACTCCGACATACTCTTTTGTTCTTTGATTAATTATCAAAATAATTACATCAAATGCAGACCATACAAAACCCTCTAAGGTAGGGAACTCAAGGGGGCCTCAAGGCCGTCAAAATCACCACGGTATCGACCCGCGCCCTTGTTGTGATCACACATGAATAGTGATGTAATAAGTATCGAGAAAAAAACCAACTATGCCACCAGACAAAAGGTGACCCATTTATTAGGACCAGTGACCCGCCGACGGGCCCAAGGCACCGTCCAACGTGGCTAGGGTATGGTCAGGACAAGCAAAAAAAACTACCACCCAAGATACTCGTGAATGCTAGCAACACAGGGTGAGTTATGGCTGTATTCATAAAGCGCCCGAGCCGTAACCCTGTGTGGCTCACGGGTGTTGCATCGTCATGCACTTGCGCAACACTGCGTACTGCGGGGCAGCCTCCCGCGCCTCCTTGGTGAGTGCATCCGCGGGATTGAGTTCATCCGCGATGTGCTGGAGACGCGTGACGCAGGAGGCCGCCTCAGCGAGTACGAGGTAATCAACGTCCTGTGTGTTCGCCCGTGCGGCTCCGTGTACCGGAAGCCATCGGGATTTTTATGAATACAAGTTAAAGCCCCCGACCGGCTGAGCTATGGCGGTCGGTCACGTTGAGCTTGGGATAAGGTGAACACAGAGAACTGCTGTCGGAGCTGGCCAACCACTGGTTTATGTCTTAGCCAGCAAAGCCTATCCGGTTAGCCTTAACCGTGGGACAAGCTAGCTGTCCGTACCGACCCGGATAAGGCCCCGGACTGGGGCCTAGGTGGCGCCGGCCCTAGGCGCCGCCCTGAGACCGGTCGACCGCATCGGACCGCCGGATTATAGCCGGCGGCTTAGCGGACGCTAGCGGAAGGCGTGTGGGCGGACATGGGGAACTTAGAGCCAGATCCTAGGGCTCTAGAGTTACTCAACTCTTGCCCTGGCCACCACCACCCCCACTGTCAGATGCGTTACCCTGCTTGGGCTTGCCACCCACCCGCCTGAACACCGACTTGGCATGTGACTGCCTGTCAGCTAGGGTCGGGGGAGTGGCTTGCCTTTCGCTTGTTATGGTGACCCCCACGCCCTCGATCCCTGGCTTCTGTCAGCCTCAGACGTTTTGGAGCCCCCCTGGGCACGCCCACCTGCATGGGTTGCCTTCACAGCTGGTACCCCACCCTCAAACAGCTCCTCAGCTTCGAGGGCTTGCTTGATTATGACCTTGTAGGCCTTCATGGTGGAGTGAGGAGCACACATGACCTTCAGTGATCCACGTGTCGCCTTGTCCAGCCCCGAGACCTTCAACCAGTTGGTCAGGGCTTTATTATCTGCCACGTTGAAGCCGTGTGCCCTGCCCTCCTCAACCATTTTGCAATAGCTGAGGAAGTTCTGGATGAGGTCGCCCTTGACCTCCCACCCTTGATATCTGTCTTGCCAATGGATGCCCACCTTCTTGCGCTGGTCTTCGAGCAACTCCTTCAGCTCAGCTACATACACTGCCCAGGCCTTGTTGGCCTTCTTACATTCCCTGGTGAGGTCCTTGATCTGATCAGTACACTTGCCAAAAGTGCTGCTACCAACCCAGATCTGATAGCAGTTTGTACCACCGTACAAACTACTAGGGAACCCCTCCAATCCTTCCACAAACTCCTCTGCCTGTTTTGGCTTGGAATCTGATGTCACAGGTTGCAGCTGATTAACAATTAAAAGACCTTGTGTGGTGAGATCAAATCCTGAGACAGCATGTGTATTGTTATTATTCAGAGGTATATTGGTTATCTCGCCTGTGACACCCACGTCATCTACGTGAGCTGTCCCACTGCCAGCACCCCCATTATTATTCCCACTGGCTGGGCCTGTCTGTTTACTACGTCGCCCATCAGCCATGGTAAACTACACAAGAGTGTACTATGACACCTGAACTAAGCAGCCTGAAAACAACTGACAGTAAAATATGTACAATCTGTCAAAATTTTCCGCCTGCACCGGTGCCGACCGCGCCACAATGCCGAATTTAGTCGAGCCCACGAAAATCGCAGTAGTCGTAGTCGTAAATCGGATCGTCTGCCACAGGCGCAGGCCCCTCCTGGCCTCGCCCCGCCTCAACTGTCACCGGAGTCTCGATGACAATGGGGTCCAACCGCGCGCCCGTCTGCGGATCAAACCGACGACGACGGCGGCGAGTCACAATTCGGAGCGGGTTTGTGAGGATCGTGAGAAAATCCCGCCCGTCCGGCGCCCACTCTCGCAGAGCAGACAACAACGCAACAAGGTTGAGCAGCAACTGCCGCTCACGCGTCCGGAAGCCTCGCAACAGCAACTGCAAAATCGCGAGGTCTTGAAACAGGTTCGTTGTAATCGTCGGGATGACGCCCGAGCGAACCGACAACCAGTTTGGGGGATTACGCTGGTAACCGGTGAGCGATGAAACTGCGTCGCCGATCTCCTCAGAGACCTCGGCTACCGCACTAGGCGCTTGCAACCCCGCCCGGGTGTGCACCTCAAAATCCGCAAGCAGAGCTCGAATCGAGTCGAGGTGATCGCGAAACCCGGGAACAATCGTAGGTTGCGGAGGCGCGGGGGGCAGTCGTAAACTGTGCAGCAATGCTTGCTGCTGATCGCGTAGCTCCGTGCTGGATGCTACCGCCTACTAGCTGGTCAACAACACGCTGCCGTGCCGGATTGAGAACCGGTAGATCTTCACGAACAGGAGTCGTCGAAGGGCCAGCAGGCGATTCGGCGATGTCGTACTGTAGGGACTGCCCAAAATTTCAGAATCCCTCGGCGTCCGAAACTCGATTGAGTTCGGCATGGTTTGAACCACGGATATTGTAATACGAATTGAGTGAGAGGTTCACACCGAGGAACGCCATGGCTCTTGCAGGAAAAGTTGCCTTTATTGAATAAAGAGAACACAGACGTAAGTCACGTCAATTCCAAGACTGCACGCAGCACAGACGACAAGGTCGCAGTGCTAGGGTGTCGTGCATGCAAGAGCTGGTGGCGTCCTAGAGCTGACAAGTCACTCATATAGCTTGCTAGGTACGCGTCCAAGTATTCAGCAGTACTGTCACTGCTGAACTGTCAAACAATTGATTACGCAGACTCTGGCACGCCTTTGGCGCGCAGATCTACATATCCATTGTCCATACGTTTAGTCCTGTGGACCTATCCGTACTATACTCAGCATCAATTGTCTCATAGGTCCTGGCGCGCTACAGCACGCTTACCTATCAATTGACCATCAAGTCCTGTACAAGTCCTGTCAACGTCCTGCGGACTATCAAAGTGACACTTGTACATCCTGTGTCCGTACGCGCCCACATTGGCGCGCCGGGCACTGTCGGCACAGCCTAGAAAACGTCATAACTTTTACGTCCCGTAATTCCAAATGAGGCGTTCAAAGTGCCGTTGGAAAGAGCGTAACAATCTCTATCCATCTAACATACATCCTTTACGTTAACTTGCTCCTCCTACGCTTGCTGAGCCTCACCCCACCCTGGCCATGTTACCTGGGTTACATGGGGTGCCTCCTGGCTCACAGCGGGGGGGGGTGCACAAACGGGTAGGTCCTATGTCCTTACAACCTCCGCCTCCACGGCAGTCCATGTGGTCCAACACCACACGCAAACATCCTTGCATCCATTTCCAGCCATCATGGCTCAAAACCCAGGTGGTCCAGAAAGCAGTCAGCAGCAGCTCAGTCAACAACTTGAAACCCTTGCTTGGCTCCATTGGACTTGGCACGCTTGCACCGCTCTACTATCTCCGGCTCACTACCCTTGACGCCAAAGCAGTTATATCCATGCTAGCACGTAGTGAGGGTGAGCACCTTATTAAAACCTGACGCATGCTTCGTAGGAACTATGGCCGCGGGTCCACTTATCCTGAAGGGCCCCCTTAGCCTTGTCCCATGCACGCCTGGCACCCGTGCAACTCGTGACTAGCGACCCGCGACACATCTAGCAACTCGCGACATGCTCCCCAGCCGTCTGTGACATTCCCAGCCGCCCGCGGCACGCGCTCAGTCGCCTGCGACACTCCCAGACGCTCGCAACGCTCGCTCGGCCACCAGCGACACTGCGGTCACCTGCGACAATTGCTTGGTCGCCGGCGGTATTCCGCCCGGCCGCCCGCGCCTCTCATCGCCGACTCGCCGTCACTTTGTTGCAGCCGGCGACGACACCCCGCTGCTCCGCCCGCCAGCTGCTCTCGCTCTCCATCACGCCCAGCGCCTTGCTTACGCCTGCCCTTCTTCCCCTTGCCACCACCCATGGAGGAAACAACCTCCCCCGTGGGCTTTTCTTGCTCCAGCTCCTCCCTCGTGGCCGTGGCGTCCGCATCCTTGAGCTCCCTTAACAGCCACCACTTCCAAAGAAAGCTGAGGCATTATATTCTGGCAGGAAAGACATGGCAAAGACGTACGCCAATAAAATCCTCACAGCGAGCTACCACCATTCAGCAGCTAGATCGTTCTGCCACTGGGCCAGACATAGATAGGCGCCGCGTAGACAGGTCCTGCACGCTGAGGAGCTGGCCCCAACCCCGGCTTACTGGTCGCTCGTCTTCCAGGCGCTCGACAGTTTACAAAGCCTCAGAAGGAGCACATGCCAAACCACGCACCCAGCGTGATTTTCCCTGCGCAGGCCTCATCATATCCCAAACCCTGCCACAATGTCCGCTGGTCCGTGCTTGTAGACCACCGCTGCAACGCGCGTGATAATCAGCCTCAATGCCGCTACCAGCCACTTGCTGCCTCTCCGACAACTGCAGTTGCTCTTTCAGGTTTCAGTCGATCGACAAAGCCGCAATACACGTCCTTGACGCCAAGCCCTCGCTGACAGGATGTGCCCCAATATGCCTGACAGTCTTCTTATTGAGTGTGGCCAGTTTCGGGTATGCCGGAACTTAATTATGCAATCTTACTATCATATCAGCCTAGTTGTAACCTTTCTATAGAACTTGGTCCCGCCGTATTTGGCCAAGGAATGCAACGGATATAGTGTTCCGGTCGGCAGTTCAGCCGGCGGGACAATTAGTCGACAGCATTAATTTCCGTGTATTCGATATTTGTACCATGTGTCGGCGCCTTGGCGCCGCATGTTATCCATGTGTGTTTGTGGTCGTTATTAATGCGTCAAGTCTTGTGTCAACCGTGGGTCAATCGACTCCACATTGTGTCAACGTGTGTCAAGTGCTTGCCGACCAACAGCATATATGGCGGCGGCACAATGCACCGGTTTGGTCTGAGGTGCAAAGTCAATTAATATAAATCAGTAAAGCAATATACATTTCGATCTTTAAGCCTTGCCACCGTCTGGAATTCTGACATGGTATCGGTCGGGGTGGCCTCGTAAATTGCTACAAACTGATCCGACAATTTGGTCCGTCAACCGGGCCATAATTATCGGCAAATTGACTCCCTGAATCCGACGGCACTTTATGCCAGTCGTGCATATTCTTGAAGGGCTTCCCTGTATCGAAATTCAAGAACTTCAGTATTTGGACGATCGTCTCTATCTAGTATTTGCTGTTCTCAACCATCGTCGCATATTAGTATTAATCTTTACCATTACGGATTGAGCGTCTCCGGTTTTCTCGGTTGTGACCAGATTTTAACCTTGCCGAGACAATCATGTCCGCAGCTACGAAAGCGACGAAAGATCTCAACATCTTACAGGCCTGCAAGAATATTACACAGTTCGACGGCCTCGACCCAGTAAAGTGGGATAACACGAAGATTCCTTTTCTGGCCGTAGTGACAGCATTCGGGATGCTGCCTGTCCTGCTTGGCACTGAGGTTAATGAGGAACGCGACCTGATTCTTTTTGCGGCCCTTTGCCAGTGCCTCATTGGACCGGCACTCAAAGTGGCAAACAGTGTTACTCAGAAAACTGGCAGCGTGGCATATCTCCGTATCTGTGAAGAATATGAGCATCTCAAACTGCAGATGAGCAACCGGCGAGCACTACGCCGCAAGCTCAATCGAATGAAACTGGAACCCGGCGTCACAATGCGACAATATATAACCGACGGGGAATTAACTTATAACGACCTGATTGCCACCGGCGCCAAAATGGCACCCGAGGACCTGGCCGAGAATCTGCTCGCCGGCGTGACCGAGGATTTGCTTCCGTCTCTTGCACAATTAAACCTTGGGGACGGCATCACCCTACAGGAAACTAAGGCGGCACTTCTTAAGGCATGGGACCTGGTGCACGGTGACAAAGACTCCAAGGAGGCCACCGGGGTGTATCATACCCCCCACTCTGGACGCGGTGGCCGTGGCACCGGCCGTGGCAGGGGGCGTGGCGGTCACAATGGCGGGGCCCAGCGGCCCAGCTGCACCCACTGCGGTCGCACTTCTCATCAGGAGCCGACCTGCTGGTGGAAGTACCCTCACCTGCGCAACAATCGTGGCAACACCGGTGTCCACCACACCACCGACACCCCGGCGCCCTCCCAGGAGGCCCCGGACCTCCCCCCCGGTTTCTGCTTCTAAACGCCTTATCCAGCTCTCCCCGGGACCGGGAACAAGGGGTAGCAGCCAGCTGGGCCCAGCTAGCACCAGACGTGGGCCCTGGAGCTTTTCAACCTGCACTACAGCAGGCGACAGCAGCCAGCCCCCCCAACCCGTCCCCTGGCCCTCCTGCATCGCTAGCGGCTAGTAGCCCGCCCTGCCAGACGTGACAGGAGGCAGGTCTCCATGCCAGCAGCCAGCAGCGACCAGTCCTACAGTACCAGTATAAACCAGTCAACCTGTGTTATTTCCTCCTGTGGCGCACTCCCAGGGACACCTGGGGGCCACCGGTGTCTTTCACAGATTCCAGCATTTTCCAGCATTGCCCAGCAACAGCAGCAACGACAACCAGTTCAACAGTGTTTTTTGTTTTCTTCTGTGGCGCACTCCCAGGGACACCTGGGGGCTACAGGAGGTTTTCTAAGGTCACCGACATTCTCCAAGCTACAGCCACTGTGGCGCACTCCCAGGGACACCTGGGGGCTACAGTCATCAAGTCTCCTCTCAGTATCACCCAGATAGCCGTGTAAGGGGGGGTGCCAGGGCAGTGTACCCGGCTATACCCTCACTAGCTATAGGTCTCTCTGAGCAAGGGGGGAACAGGCACATTGTATGCAAGGGGGGTGTCAGGATGTGCCCCAATATGCCTGACAGTCTTCTTATTGAGTGTGGCCAGTTTCGGGTATGCCGGAACTTAATTATGCAATCTTACTATCATATCAGCCTAGTTGTAACCTTTCTATAGAACTTGGTCCCGCCGTATTTGGCCAAGGAATGCAACGGATATAGTGTTCCGGTCGGCAGTTCAGCCGGCGGGACAATTAGTCGACAGCATTAATTTCCGTGTATTCGATATTTGTACCATGTGTCGGCGCCTTGGCGCCCCATGTTATCCATGTGTGTTTGTGGTCGTTATTAATGCGTCAAGTCTTGTGTCAACCGTGGGTCAATCGACTCCACATTGTGTCAACGTGTGTCAAGTGCTTGCCGACCAACAGCATATATGGCGGCGGCACAATGCACCGGTTTGGTCTGAGGTGCAAAGTCAATTAATATAAATCAGTAAAGCAATATACATTTCGATCTTTAAGCCTTGCCACCGTCTGGAATTCTGACACACACACCACCTCAACCGTGGCAGGAAAAGCGTCAGGCTGATCCTGGCTCTGACGAAATATGCCGACCAAAACACATCCGGACAATGCTGCAAAGCAACGAGGGCACAGGCTGCAAACTTTAAACTTGCGCCATGCAGTCCTGGCAAAGCCAAAGTCCTCGCCGACTGGGCGCACCTGGCTGCCGAAACACACGGGTTTTCTCGCTCATACCCCCTTGCCGCTTCCACCACCGCTGGCGTCACCCGAACTCGCCATAGCTTACTCCAGCCACGACGTGAGCAAACACCTGGCGCCACTCAGCCACATCGCAGCAACTTTGCCCAAGAAAATCCCGAGCTCGTAGCAAGACCCACAAACGCGTCGATCAGGCCGTCTCGACACAAAAACAACCACTGTCTCCGCCCTGCCGCGCACCAAGGAAAACAACCGCTTACAGACTACCTCGTCTGGCGTCGATCGTTGCTTCTCGCGCCTTACGAATAGCAGAAACCACTGCTCCCGGAGCTCTGACCGAAGGTGCTACCACAACAGAAGCTCAAGCAGCCCGCACAGGCGCCGAAACTGCAACCTCTGTGAAAAGGAGCACAAACCAAAATTCCGGCTGTTAAGCTGACAAACGCCAGTTCCAGCACTCAAGAAAACCCGGAATCAATAGTACGAGTTAGTGAACAACACGCACGAGTGCCACCAGGCACTCGCCCTTGTGAGCTCCTGGTCTTCTACAGATACACTAGCATGAGCCGAGGCTGCAAGCCACAGCAACCTTCACCCTACACCATAGCCCACAGCCCAGTGGTCACGTTCCCGTCCCACGAGGAACAACGCGCCCACGGTCCGTGCAGGAAGACCTCGCTAAGGCAACCGCCATCCATGCCTCAGCTATATTCCTGGTCACCCCCACCTCAGCGCATACATGCACGACCGATGCCTTCAGCCAGTCTGCTAGCCAAATCCCAACGTCCACCTGCTCACCCACGCGAGCAACGTCGTGGATTCGCTGATTCTGACAAGCATAAGCCTCACGCATTCCTGTCGTCCTGGAGCATTGCAGGCTTGGCCACGCCTGCAAGTTCTCCAGCAGAGCAGTCCTGCGTACGGCCTCAGTACTGTCACCACGACTGACCTCAGTACCTTGCGGCTTCAATGGTCCTGAGTCACGGGCCTCGACAAGACCAATACCGATCTGGTCTGCCACGTGCCTTCAGACCACCACGCCGCAAGACTCAGCACCGTCACGCCTCCCGGCGGCAAGGTCTCGGGGCCTTATAACTTTTACGTCCCAAGCTTGCTGCAGGCGGTCAGCACGGCGTTTGAAAGGTTTCCTCAAGCTGCATACCCTTAGCATATCGGACCGCCAATATGCTAACTGTAATTGCCCATCCAAGACCTTCTCCTTGAAGACCGCAGTCGCAGTCTCCTTGGTGAGAGCTGGAGTAGAGTACGCGTCCCCTTTAATCCATGCGTGCGACGATGGGCGTATTGCCGCTCGCGTGTGGTTGCTAAAGATGCCCCCTGCGGACGTCAGTGAGACATGCCGATCACCCTTCCCCCCCCCCCCCGCTGGCCAGGTAGAGAGCACTACGGTTTTGGCTGGCACAGTATACGTGTGGCTGGCCTTACATGTCGCCGGGAATTAAGCAAGCCGACTCCGGGTGGAAACGGTCCCACCGCGATGTGTATGAATGAGCCGCATAACATTCCATCTCGATCACCGTGTCGGGGGTAATGGGCCCCCGTCCCTGAATGGCACGCTGGACACCATACAAGAGCGGCAAGATGGGCATAAGCGGGCTATACACAGTAGCATTCCGTCACGCCCGAGGGACGGGTGCTTGCACACAACAGGCGTGCCGACCTTGACGTTCTGCCATGCGTCACCTGTGGCTTGCTCCATAGCAATGGCGCGGTCTTCCTGACGCCGGACAGCAGCCGGCCGCCCTGCATGAGTTACCGGATCGCCCAAGGGCACCAACCGCAATGCGCCTGCTAACGCCGCCTGATATTCCATCTCCTCCTCCTGCATACGACCCGCTGCCGTGGAAACGCCATCTTCTTGATATCCCTTAATTAATCCAGGCGACCGACGGCCACGGGGGTGGCGTCCACTTCTCAGGCACGTTTGCAATGCTTGTATAGGGACAAGGGCCCAAAATGCTGCCCATGCATCATTAAACTTAGCCGCATCCCCCCAAAAATCTTTGTACTTGGAATGGGTCACCAGCCCTGCCACCTTCCTTCTCACTTTGGGAAGCTCGTTCTCGAGGTAATCCAAATTTAGACCTGCAAGAATAGGCGTCGACGACAAGACACGACCAGCCACCTCATTATCCGCCACGGCCATTACCCCCCTTGCCATTTCCTTCTGAACACCGTCTGGCCGCCACGGTAGAATGTCGTGGAATTTATAGCCCAGGTACACTTGGTTGTCGACCGTGGAAGCTTCAAAAAGCAGGTGGTGCAGCTTGCATGAAGCGGCCGTTTTTTCTGCCTTGCCAGTGACCTTGGCATGCATCCAATCCAAAGACATGGCCCAACCGTTGAATTCCGGGTGCTTGACATCCCCCAACCATGCAGCAACATCGTATGCCGCCCCAACCACAATCACCTCGGTGCCCAGTGGTGTGCTCTTCCCAAAATCGTCATCCTCATCGCAGTTTCTGAAGGCTTCCAAGATAGAAGCGCCATACGCATCCACCGTTGGCCACACAGCGTATGCAACAACTTTCCTTCCCTTCTTAAAAAAACCCCACAGTTGCCCGAATTTTTGATCTACATCTAACTGAGTGGGTGTGGCCTCGTGGCAGCCGGTGTAGCTCCACCTGTTTGAAAAGACCGGCTGCCACAAGCCACCAGCGTAACATGCATCAAGACAGTCTCATTGCTATTCTCACGACCACCGTCTAATTGGAGATGCAGCACGTCTGGCATGGCCATGACCCCCTTGGCCAGCCACGGTTTCTCGTTCATCAAGGCAGACAACGCCCACATCAACAACGTAACCGTTACCCCACCGGACTGAGCCTCAATGGAAACCCAAGGCATCACTAAAAAAACCATAAACCTAAACCCATGGACTGCCACGCAAAAAAGACTGAAACAGAAAAGACTCTTAATCATATTCTCCCAATCATCGCCTCCGCTACACGCAAAAGGCACGTATGTTTTGTTGGAATCTATTTAGTTATCCCCAGCCAGGCTAATATGTGCCCATCGAGCGCCACGTCGCCGCCGCTCCCAAAACTCGTTCCTAGCGTAGCGCACCATCGCCATATGCTCTTGCCGCTCTTTCTTGATTATTTCCAGCTTATCCTTGTCGGTACCAGCTGCGTGCTTCAGCGTGCGATATATCACGCAAGTGCCACAGATGCCTGCGTTGCACTTGTGCTTCTGAACCTCTATCTTCCTGCCCCCACCATCATGCTTGCCCGCACAGACCTCCAACCAATGCTTCTGAAACGCGCTATACTAATACATCATCCCCGATGCCTCCGGATCCCCAAACTCGGCCATGTTATCCAGGCAGTACTCTCGGTGCCAAATATTCTTCAGCGACTCATGCTCAAGCAACATGACGTTAGCGCGAGTGGGGTCCCGACAGCCATTCGTTACCGCGTACTCGTGAACCCACGCGATAAACCACTCGAGCCGCCGCGTGTTCCGACCGCTCCCTGCATGACCGGGATTGCAACCAAGGACAAAGAGACGCATATTTAGAAATATAACAAGATAAAAAACGATGAGATAATTCAAGGAAGTAGGGTGAGTTGATGGAAGCCCCATGCACGCAATCAGCAACCTTTGAGTTAGGAGACTCAAACGATTTGGTTCAAGGAACTAGCATGGGCTGAAGCCCGAAGAATAGTATAACATACATATAAATCGGTTTCGGTGGCGCGGCCCTTGGCTCTTAGCCACGTGGCTGGGGCCTCCCTCACGGCAGGTTATACGGCGGACCGGGCGGAGAGGGCCAAGCTCCTGGCCTACGGCGATGTCGGGCACCATCGTGTGGTGCCCTTTGTCCTGGAGGAGTTTGGGGCCATGGGGCCCCTGACCTCCGCCTTCTTCAAGGAGTGTTGCCGGCTCCGGGAGGACCGGCTGGACCTGGAGGGCCAGCGGGCCCCATGGTCGGCGCGGACCTGGACGTCATATTGGCGTCAGCGCTTGTCGGTGGCGCTGACTCGGGCCATGGCTGACATCATGCTCCGCCGTACGCAGGCTGATTTTGCGGTGCAGCAGGGCTATTAGGTTCCTCCCGTTAGGAGTTTCCATTGGTCTTATCGTAGTATCGAGCTTTGACATGGCTCTGTATATAGGTTTATAGCTGGGCGTTTGCTTTGGTTTGAGTGATTTCACTCTGCTGTAAGTAATTATAATTTTAATATATATAAATCGATTCGCCAGTTTGGTAAAAAAACAAAAATCCGCATAACAAGTGTAGCAAGTTTAATATGATACCGAGTGGCCGTTTGCACACAACCTACAACGCTACAAGCTGCAAACATGCGACTTGCTGGACTTTTGCAAGCTTACCCGACTCCCCCGACTCCCCGGGCAGGTCCCCGAAGCCAAGCCCAACCCTGTCCAGCTCCACAGCGTCCCAGATTTTTGCATTCTCTTTGGGTTCCGCTGATTTTGCGACTTCCATGTACCGGCGCCATGATGTAGAGGGGGTGATGCCATGCATGGCAGCACCGAAAGGCATTATGGCATCCTTCCACAGTATAATGCTCCTTGCTATGCTACACATCCACCTTCAGCACCGCGTCGCAAGCATATTTCTTGTATTTCCCTCCACTCGCTGGGTCCTTGATGGTTATTTTTTCCAGGCCCGCCTTCTCGAATAGCCCGAGTATATGATTCCGACGGCTGTTTGAGCCCAGCCCCCCAAAAGCGGTGCGAGCAGATTGCCACAAGCCCATATCTCGAATGAACGTCCCCGGCCGCTGTAAACACTTGGCCTTGCAGCACTTCCCACGCATCCATTCTTGAATGTTCTTGATGTCCGTGGCGCTTCGTAGGACACGACTCCCTGCGTGCTTACCACCCCGAGCATGCTTTTGCGGAATTGGCTGTGGAGCTTTCTGCCCGTCAATATGCACCCGACCAGTAACATTTTCGTAGGCATGGACATTTTCGTAGGCACTCGAAGTCGGCCCAAAACTCGGCAAATTCACAGGTGTCACCAGTTGGAACATCATTGTTGTCTTCATGGTAGTCCAAGTCGTCAGCACTGACATCAAAGTCATCAAAATAATAATCATCATCATCTGAAGACGACATCTCTGGTATGTTTTCCCCATGGCTGGGTTCCCTTCCGTGTTTTTTTTAGTAACTAACCATAGTCGCCGTCATAGAAGTCTGCCATTGCCAAATCCAGTGAGTTTCGGGCGACGACCTGCTGTCTGCAAGCGCAGGTCCAACCTTTTCTGGGCTTGCGCCGCAAATTCGCGTGCGCACCTAAGCTTCGAGGTGTACGAAATGAGTCGTGAACTCACCGTCCGATTAATCGGACGGTGAGTTCACGACTCATTTCGTACACCTCGAAGCTCACGCTATATACCACCCTAGACCTCTACTTGCTTTCAGAGTTGTCCGAATTGAGTCGTGAACTCACCGTCCGTTAAACGGACGGTGAGTTTACGACTCAATTCGTACACCTCAAATCTTGGAACAATCTGTAGTTGTGCTCAGGTTTAGCATGAGCGCACCACACTTCAACTTTAGGCACCACTACAGATTGTGCCAAGATTTGAGTTGTACGGATTGAGTCGTGAACTCACCGTCCGTTTAACGGACAGTGAGTTCACGACTCAATTCGTACAACTCTGAAAGCAAGGTACAGGGTGTAGAAGTCTAGGGTGGTATATATTAGCGTGAGCTTCGAGGTGTACGAATTAAGTCGTGAACTCACCGTCCGATCAAATCGGACGGTGAGTTCATGACTCAATTCGTACACCTCGAAGCTTAGGTGCGCTCACGCTGGCGTAGCTCACGCTGGCGTAGCTCACGCCGGCGTAGCTCACTGCGTGCATGGGCATTTGAATAGCAAAATAATGGTACTTTGAGACGCTGAGCGTGGGAATTTGCGGGTAGCAATATAGCAGTTCGTAAGCGGGTTGCGTGCATGCCACTGTGCGTAACCGCTATGGCCGTCCTGGTAAATAGCGTACACTAGAGGTAACAACGCGGTGATCGCCGACTAGTGAACTGAATTGGCGCAATATGGATAGTATCGGCGCTCATGCAGTTGAGCAGCTGCGAGCTTCACGCTTGTGTTATGCAAGGATTTTGGGCGCTTGCAAACTAGACCATCCTGACCAAGCCCATGTAAAGTGTAATGGATCTAATTGCAACCTTTTTGTACATGGTGTGTGTGTGGCCGGTATGGCTGCACACAATGATGACGATGAGTGGTGGTGCCTACGGTGCGCACCTGCTGAGATGACCAAAGTATAGTAGCACAGCAAGGTGTCGCGATAGAAACTACCCCACCCCGCGCGCCGCGGCCGGCCGGGAACAATAGCGGACCGTATTGTGCAGTCCAGCAGTAGCAGCGAGAAGAAGCGGCTCCAAAGTCTCCTCGAGAATAGGGTGCCCTCACCTGCTACCATGGCAGTGGCAAGCTGGGAGGCGGCCCACGCTGCAAGTGCAGTAAACAAACGCCTGGACTTCACGGCTACGGCGCGTATCTACCCCAGCACGCGGCCCTTTGCCGGAGGCAACAGTACGTGAGCAACTGTGAATTTGTGCATTGTCTTCTTTCTTTCTAGTGGTATACCTAAAAAAAGTGGGGCGGGCGGAGCTTTTCCTTTGCCGTTTTCCAGGCCCCCCGCGAGGGGAAAATTTGTAGGGCTTTGTGGGTTGGTCAGTTGGACAACACCACCGCATTATCCGTGTGTGGTTTTTGTTCACAAGCAAACATCAGTGACCATATGATTTGATTCCTTACATGTTTCTGATCTCCGTGTCCGGGGACTTACAGTTTTTTTTTCTTATGCATGGGATAATGCAGGGGGGCTTTCGAACTCACCAACGACATCTCCAAGCAAGGAATGGCAGCACACATTGCGGGGAAGCCAACTACGGGAACCACCACCGCCACCAACGCAGGACAACCAACCGCCGCCGCGCCACCAACGCAGGACAAACTACCACCGCCGCCACCAACGCAGGACAACCAACCACCGCCGCCACCAACGCAGGACAAACTATGTAACACCACCGCCACCAACGCAGGACAACCAACCACCACTGCCACCAACGCAGGACAAACTACATACCACCACCGCCACCAACGCAGGACAACCAACCACCACCGCCACCACCGCAGGACAAACTACCACCACCGCCACCAACGCAGGACAAACTACTACCACCACCGCCATCGGTGCAGGACAACCAACCACCACCGACGCCACCAATCGCAGGTGAATACTAACGAGCCTTGGGGTTGGGGTTTGTATGCCCTTGGGGTTTGTCTGTTCGGTGCTTCCCCTTGGCACAAGCTTTACCAACAGGTCGTGGACCGGCTGAATCGCGTAGTATCTACGGGCACCTGAACCCGGTGATTCTACTTTGCGCCTCTTCCGAGATTCGCACAGTCTGCATTTCTTTGGTCCATTCCGTCGCCACCACCTGTTGTTTCTTCTGGGATCTGTACCTTGGGCCGTTGCATGCATGGTTCACGCCACACATTGAAAGTGATGATCTACGTTTTTTGTCTTTGCACAATGTGCAGCTTTTTTGGACGTTTGGAAACATGGCATGGCTAACGTAATGACTGACAAGATAGACTTTTCGGTGGTGTCCCATCACGGTGTTTTTTCTCGTAGATGGACGGAGCAGCGATCGCAGCATTGGTGCTTACCCATATAACCTCCGGGCCAGCTTTAGGCTAGCAACACACGCCCTGACTGATCAAGCGTTTGTTTCGGCCACACCGTCTAGGTCATCTAGTCGCTCTATACGTTAGCCAGCCATCATTTTTAACAAACAAGGATCCACATTTCCCACTCCATTCATCTCCACATCATCCTGAACGATCGACAACGCGGACAAGATAACGGCAGGCTCGAACTACCATGGTCCGGATTCTCCAGATTTCTGGCGTGCGCTGGTTGTCTAATTGATATATGTTAGACGTACCGCTTCCCCGTGTCATCTCATGCTTTAGTGTGTCCATGTTTTAGTGTGTCCGTGTACAATTGGTGTACGCCAGTCGTCATAGTGCAAGGGATTGAGCACGCCAAGTCGCTGCGATGATAGTCGTTAATCTTAGATCAATTGGATGTATCACTTTACGACGCAGTCGGTTCTTTTGTGCTTGTTGATGGCGGCTTCATTGTACTCATGCTGCTATTCCTCTTTCTTCATTCTGTATTGGCATCATTCAAAATGCAGGGACCGATGACTGCATCCCTAACAAGCTCCACGAAGCCAGCGCTGCTGATCACGGATCGACATCGACGAAGTCCTTATTCCTGGCCGGCCGCGGTAGCTGGAAGTTTGTTAGAGACTGCCCCTCCTCAGGTCATTTGGCCACCGCGTGACCACAACGATACCATCCTAGGACCCTTGCAGGTGGGCCAAGTGGTCAAAGTTTTCATTCCAGGGGTGACGCAGTTGCCAAGAGCGATCGTCGGTTTTCATTCGCAGAATGAGTTGTGTGGCGTGCTGCTTGCAAACATGCCATTTATCCGCCAAGAGCACCTCCTGAACCATGACCGAGAATCCCGGCTGAGGGTGACAGATGAGCCACTTGCCATTTACATGACGTGGACTCCCTGCATGGCAACTTTGGTGCAACCCTTGGTTCTTATAACGGCCAGGTGTATGCGGTCAAGGACTTGACGCCTCAGCAGGCGCGGATGGCTGAGGTGACAGGGTTGGTTGTTGCGGGTCAGGTTGACTAGTGTCTGGCGGAAGGCTTCGATGGCTTCGTCGTTTCTACCGACGGCAACTTGAAACAATTCCAGCTGCCATGTCAGCGCGAAATGCCTATAAGGGCAGTGTCCAGCGCGGGTACAACATCGCGCGGCCCCATGATTGACCTGCCCAAGTCATTGGCGGCCAAGTCATTGGCGGCCTTCAACCGCGAGCCGCAGAAATCACCCACACCGGTGGCTGCTGCACCCAGCGACCCGCCTACTAAGTCACAAAAAGCGGTGGCATGCAGCTGGGCCAAGCGACCTGCCCAAGTCACGAAAAGGTGCAAGGGGTCATACACGGAGGGTGACCGCTGACAAGTCGACACCTGCATCCAAAGTCCCTACAATTATAAAGAAGCAGCGAGTGAGGAACACCCGATCGGGTAGAGGCAAGCAGCCGAGCCTCGACATACATGAAGGGGACGAGCTTGAAGGTGGGCCGCGGATGTCGTCCTTGGCGACATCACGACACTGTGCATGGGACGAACATGCGCAACGGAAAGCATGCGGGGGAGGGATTCGGGGAGCTGGCTATAGCCCAGCCAGCCATACCGGCCGCGAGGGCAACAATGTCAACAATGACCTTTTGGCATCGGTAAAGGAGCTGTCCACGTACATGAAGGAGGCAATGACAAACATGCTCACTGCGGTAAGCGTGGCCAAGGATACGGATGGACACCATGCAACCAGCAGCAGTGTGGGCGGCACTGGCACGGGCGATGGCACGGGCGGTGCCATGGCCAACAACATTGGGGGTGGTGGCACGGCCTACTATGGCACGGGCGCTTCCATGGCCAACGGCATGGGGGGTGCCATAGCCAACGGCACGAGCGATGACATGGCCAACGGCATTGGGGGTGCCATGGCCAACGGCACTGGCGGTGTCATAGCCAACGGAACGGGTGGTGCCATGCCCAACAGCACGGGCGGTGCCATGCCGAACAACACGGGTGGTGGGCTGGTGGCATGCCCAACGGCATGATGGGTGGTGGTATGGCCAACGGCACGGGTGGTGGCATGCCCAACAACACCGGCGGTGCCATGCCGAACGGCACGGGTGGTGGCATGCCCAACGGCATGATGGGTGGTGGTATGGGCAACGGCACGGGTGGTGGCATGCCCAACGGTATGATGGGTGGTGGCATGACCAATGACACGGGTGGTGGCATGCCCAACGGCGTGATGGGTGGTGGCATGCCCAACGGCACGGGCGGTGCCATGCCGAACGGCACGGGTGGTGGCATGCCCAACGGCATGATGGGTAGTGGTATGGCCAACGGCACGGGTGGTGGCATGCCCAACGGTATGATGGGTGGTGGCATGACCAATGGCACGGGTGGTGGCATGCCCAACGGCGTGATGGGTGGTGGCATGGCTAACGGCACGGGCGGTGTCATGGCCAATGGTATGGGTGGTGGCATGCCCAACGGCACAGGCGGTGCCATGCCCTGGCAACGGCATGATTGGTGGTGGCATGGCCAATGGCATGGGCGGTGCGATGGCCAACGGCATGATGGGTGGTGGCATGGCCAATGGCATGATGGGCGGTGCCATGGCCAACGGCATGATGGGTGGTGGCATGGGTGGTGGCATGTTCAACGCCATGATGGGTGGTGGCATGGCCAACGGCATGGTAGGCGGTGGTATGGGTTATTGTGGCATGGGCAATGGCATGGCTGGTGGCATGGCCAACGCGATGATGGGTGGTGGCATGGCCAATGCCATGATGGGTGGTGGCATGCCCATGCAACGGCATGATGGGTGGTGGCATGGCCAACGCTATGATGGGTGGTGGCATGGCCAACGCCATGATGGGTGGTGGCATGGCCAACGCCATGATGGGTGGTGGCATGGCCAACGCCATGATGGGTGGTGGCATGGCCAACGCCGTGATGGGTGGTGGCATGGCCAACGGCATGATGGGTGGTGGCATGGCCAACGCCATGATGGGTGGTGGCATGGGCGCCAACGCCATGATGGGTGGTGGCTCGTTTTGGCCGTCCCGTACCCAGCCGTATTTTCTTTAATGGTTTTTGCGGTGTAGTTCGACGTGTCAAAACCCAAATAAGCATCATAATTTCCTTGTGAATGTCTTAAACAATCAATCCATGGCAAGTCGGCTTGCCTTTCCTCACAAACATGATCATGCCATGTTTGCCCTAAGCACATGCTAGGTTTGCTCAAATTTCATATAATGTGGAGCTATTTTGTAAAAAATAATGATGATTCCGTACTGAACTTAATTTCTTGAGAAATGTCTTCAACATTGAATCCATAGCAAGTCTCATGCATTTCCTCACAAGACACAAATTTGAGCAAAATCTGTGGCTTTGTGCAAAACCCAGTGGATCCCCGCCCTGTGCAAAAGACGGACGAGACGAATCTGATCTCAATGCACTCACATATGTATAACTATAATATGCCATCCACCACTCATGGGACGCCAATGTGCTAGTTGGATGCAGGATGAGGAGACCTTTCTAATGCCGTGTTGACCGCCTGAAACAGACAAGGGACATGAGAGTTATCAGGTCCCGAAGTACTGCCGACCGGCGGCGGTGGCAGTGCACACCGAGGTCGCCGTGGACAGGACACGTGGCAGGCAGGGCCTGCACAGGCTTAGCCTGGACCATCACGTGACTAAGGTCCACGGAGGCTGAGGACGCAACGGTCCTGTGGCTAAGTAGAGACCAGTAGGCCAGTCGCGGGCTCTGCAAGGATACGCATCCGTGCAGAGCTGTGACAGGAACTGGTGATACCTAGTCACGGGATGTCAGAGGTCCTTAACGCTACCTGCAGCGAGGATGCAAGGTAGCGGTAAGCTGAGCTCTGGCAAGGTAGCGGTGCACTGTGCGAGGCCGACGGGAGATGCCTTAGGGCACGATGGAAATGAGGTAACATAAAGCTATGGCCTAAGGCAGGTCAAGGCAGTTCTTTGCCGACGCACCGTGGTTGTCACTTGGAGTGAGCAAGCCAGCGAGAGCGTTACCTGGGGCGAGGAGCAAAGGTTGCAAGCTATGCGACCTAGGTCCTAACAGTTGCGACAAGGACCAGGAGCTCACAGCAGCTGCCTGGCCGGCGTCGCTAAATCGTATTATTGTTCCGGGTTTTTGAGAAGAGCTCCGGGAGCAGTGGTTTCTGCTCTGCGACAGGCACGAGAAGCAATGACGCCAGGCGAGCTAGGCTGCAGGCGGTTATTTTCCTCGGTGCTCGGCAGGGCGGAGACAGTGTTATAATATGATGTCGAGACGGCCTGATTGACGGGTTTGGTGGTCTTGCTACGTGCTCGGGACTTTCTTGGGCGAAGTTGCTGTGATGTCGCTAGGTGGCGCCAGGTGTTTGCTTGCGTCGTGGCTAGTTAAAGCTATGGCGAAGGGGCTTTGGTGACGCTAGCGGTAGTGAAAGCGGCAAGCGAGACAACCCGTGCGTTTCGGCAGCCAGATCTGTCCAGTCGGCGAGGAATTGAGCTTTGCCTGGACTGGTGTGGGTTTGAGGATTTACAGTCTGTGCCCTCGTTGCTTGGCAGCATTTCCGGATGAGCGTTTTGGTCGGCATATTCGTCAGAGCCAGGAGCAGCCTGTCGTTTTCCCTGCCACGCTTGAGGTGGTAGAGGTCTGCAAGGGCTGGACGTCAAGGACGTGTATTGCGGCTTGTAGAACGACTGAGACCGGAAAGAGCAACTGCAGCTGTCAGAGTGGCAGCAAGCGACTGGTAGCGGCATCGTCACGGCAGTGGTCTACAAAGAGAGCGGTGGACATTGTGGCGAAGCTTGAGACCTGTGCGGGGAAATCATGCAGGGTGCGTGGTTTGGTATGAGCTCCTTCTGAGGCTTTGTCAACTGTCGAGCGCCTGGAAGAAAGGCGACCAGTAAGCCGGTGTTGGGGCTAGTTCCTCTGCTTGCAGGATCAGTTCGGCCTACGTCTCTTCGGTCCGGGCGTTGCTTTCATTGCTGCCACCTTGTATCTGTGTCCATAATGCTTAAGGGCAAGAACGGGGTCGGCGGCGGGAGCAAGGCGGTTGCGACGGAGGGTGAGAGGCGGAAAGCGTCAGTGCCAGCAGTCGGCCAGCCAGAAGGGGAGACGATTCCCACGATGGAGGGCGTGGCGGGGCAAAAGACGCGGTACCGGAAGCGAAAGGAGGAAGCACGGGGGAAGGAGCGCGCAGAAGGGCCATCGGACAGCTTTGAGCTGGCTGGAGGAGGCCAAGGGGAGGGGATGCAGGCCAACGGTGGTAAGACGGCCCGTGTGGCCGAGGCAGTCGTTCCTCCTCATGTTTCTGTAGACGCTTGGGCTGGGGGTGCTGGGGCTTCTGCTGTGGGTAGTGATGCTCGCGCGTTGCCAGGAACTAGACCCCACATAAGTGCTGTAGCCGTGATGAACGGCCAGAAGCCTCTGAAGCCACCCGTGAGTCAGGAGGAGTTAGACAAGTGGTTAGAGGATATGGAGCTAGTCACCTACTCCGTAGATCCCACTGTCAATCTCGTCCAGGTGTTCCATGCTTCCTCAGTGAATAGGGATTCTTCTGAGCGTGTGAGGGACAAAGCCAGGTCTGCAGTGAAGGATAAGCTCTCTTAGGAGCAGTTTCTCCTGGGCCTGCGTCAGGAGTTTTCTGACAAAGTCCTCAACCTCACTAATCACTACAAGCTGGCCTATGATGCGTTTGAGATCAGGGGCTCAGTGTGGATGGTCGCAATGCAGCTAGGCTGTTTGCAGATCAGACAGATGGGTCGCTGGCTGCCTTAGAGAGGGTAGTCTTGAGCATTCGCCCATCTGCCCCTGCTTGTAAACCCATTCAGACCTCAGGTGCTTCAGCCTCCGCTAGCCAGGTGCAGGGGGATGCCCCAGGGCAGGCAGCCCAGGGAGGTCCTCATCCTAGCAGGCGTCAGAGGGCTGGGAGGCGCAGGGGGGTTGGAAACCAAGGTGGCAAGGGCCAGCAGCAAGGGGCTCAGAACAAGGGTCAGAAGCAGGCTGGTGGTCACCAAGGGGGGCAGCAGGGGGGGAGGTAGCCAAGGGCAAGGCAAGAGCCAGGGCCAAGGCAACCAGAATAAGCCAGGCAACCAGAACCAAGGGGGGTCAGAGGAAGGCCCCGGCTGGGAAGGAGGATAAGTGCTTTGGCTGTGGTAAGACAGGTCACTGGCACCGTGATTGCCCTGATCTGGCCAATGCTGCAGGAGCAGGTGGTCAGTCCAGGAAGCCGTGACTTAGTGCAGTGCCCCATGTAAATAGTCAGTCACCCCAGGTGGGGCAGGTGGCACTTGTAAATATGGATGATAGGGGTGCACCTCCTGTTCAGCAGCAGGGGGTTGGGAATACTGATGGGTTTGTTCTTCCACATGATTGCAATGTCGCTGCTGCAGCAGTGCAATTCCCTGGGCCTGTGGCAGGTACAGGGTCTTCAGTGAGTGTTGGCTCTGGGAGTCAAGCAGCTCAGCTGGAAAGTCCTGCTGGCGCCGAGGGAACCACTGTTGGCTCTGGGAGTCAAGCTGTGGAGGTCCCTGGTTCCAAGGAGCAGGAGGTGGGTCGTGCGGTCCCGCGCACACAGCCAAGTCCTAGTTCCTCCTTATGCAGTGAGACTGATAGGGGGTTGAGCTATGCAGCCGCTGGGCATACTCTATACCATGTATTTGGGCGCTCTAAACAGGCAGAAATGTTTGCTTGAAAGCTAGGTAAGCAGCCTCTGTTGGAGTCCTGCACTGCAGCTGCTGCTGAGAACTGTGTCTGTCAGGAGAATCAGATTCACCCACCACGGTCCCACGCTAGAGAGCCTGCTAGAGAGCGGGGGATATCCAAGTAGATATACAGCACATGCGTGGTTTGTATCTGTTGGTGGGGGTGGATAGGTTCAGCCGGTATGGGCTGTTGACCATCCTGCCTGGCATGGATGAGCATCACTTGTTGTTGGGTCTCCAGTCTTTGTTGCCATGCTTTGGGGTGTACACCTTGGTGCAAGCTGACTTGCAGTTTGACTGCTTGAGAAAGCATGCTGATCAGCTTCCGTGTAAGCTGGTAGTGGTCCCTAGAGAGAGTCATGGGCAGCAGGGGCTGTAGAGAGATCTATCCGTGAGGTAAAGACAGTGGTGCTAGCAGCAAAGACTGTGCCAGTGGTAGCATCTGCTTTGGAAAAGGCAGCCTGGTGCAAGGGGATTGAGGAACAGCTTAACCACAGGGTAAACTATTACTATGATGGTGTGGCAGTCTCTCCCTTAGCAGCGCAGTTTGGGTTGTTGTCCCCAGAGGTAGTGGGTGCCTGCCTGAGAAAGGCAGATAGAGTGTTTGCTCGGCTGAGGCGCAAGGACAAGGGCTGGAAAAATGCTGAGGCCCCTTGTGGGAATGGGGGTCAGGATGTGGAAGGAGCCATCAATACCAGGCAAGCGTGGCAAGTGGCAGGATGGGCTGGTAACCCAGTTGGATGAGGCCAACCATTCTTGTCTGGTAGCCTTGGACAGGGATCCTAGGCGCGTGTACAGGTTGTCCTGGGCTCACATCCGAGAGAAAAGGCCAAGTGCAATCTGGCCTGTAGACGGCCCTGAGCCTCCCTTGGAGGTTGAGGCTCAGGAGGAGAGCCAGGCAGTAGATGCTAACCCTCCATGCTTGGATGATGGTCTGTCCTGGATGGACGAGGGTGAGCTGGAATCTGCTGCATCAACTGTCACAAGGCCAGTAGGGGGCCAGGGCTGGACCAAAGCCCAAGGGGCTCCTCATGGCGGACGTCATCCGGGCATTGATGAGCGGCAAGCGTGATCCCAAGGTATCTAAGCTCACGGGGTGGGGGTCATGCTGGGCAGCAACATTAGAGGTGGATACCAACTCGCAGGTGTCCATTCTGAGGGCTGAGGATGCTGCAAGGTTGCAGATGTCTGTAGCCGGTTGCCCAGCCGTGTCTGATTTCTCGAGGAATGTGTCCATGAAAGTTCTGGGGGAGGTGAGTGTGCCTATTCTGGGGGTGCCCACGGTGTTCTGTGTGGTAGAGGGCTATGAGGGTCCAGCCATACTGGGGCAGAATTTCTTATGCCAGCCGGAGGTGACGATAACCTCTGAGGAATTGGCACTAGAAGGGCAGGGTAGTTTACCCCTCCAGAGATATCGCTACTCCCAGGGACTTAGTGTGGCTGTAAGGGCTGTGAAGGGTGTTGCAGTGGAGGGGCCTGATTCTAAGGAGCCCATTGCTAAGGACCTGCTGATCATCCCAACTACGTTTGACCCACGCCAGTTGGGGGTGCAGAGGTACCAGATCCCTGGAACGAGTCCTGTACCTTGGCGCAAGCTAGTGGAGATGATGCAAAGCCCCAAGATGGCTAAGGCATGGACTCCTGGCTTCGTTGCTTCTGGGCATGAGTGGATGATTGCCAACTGTGCAGAGCCTGTAGAGGTCCTCCCTGAGGATCACCAGCTGCTCAGATTGATGTTTGTCCTCAAGCTCAAACAGGTAGATGGTGTCGAGGTGCCACATGTCAGACCAATTGCAACCGAGTACCATGGCACTAGACAGATAGCAGATGAGGAGCTCTATACACCAGGGATGCTGCATGACACGTGGAGAATGTTGTTGTGTGTTTTCTTATCCTTCCTGGTCAAAGGCATTGCCTATGGCTCTGCTTTGATAGATTTCAAGGGGGCTTTTCTCAAGGGTGACCAGGAAGAGGCTAGGGAGACATGGCGAACAATACCACCTTTCTTTGATAAGTGTGCCTGCTGTGTTAAGTGTCCCTGCAGGAGCCCATTACCCGGCCAAGAGGTGCTACCATACGCGGTATGTTGGCATGGTTGGCTAGCATTTGTGCGCCTGACCTGCTGGTCTTGAGTCGGTTGACAGATTCCCAGCTGGTCGAGGTGGGTGTTGAGAGTGTGATGCAATCTGTGAGGATGTCTCCACCTCTCATCTTGGGTCCTTTGGATTAGTACAGGCCCTTTGACATGGTTCTCTATGTGGACAGTTCTATGGATAGTAGGAAGGTCACAGAGGTCAGGGGGCGGGCAGCAGCATTAATCACCCTGGTGCAGGAACAGTCCTCTCTGGTCTGCTGGTACAGTCGGTTGCAGAATAGGGTAACCCCCAGCAGTGACATTGCTGAGTGCAGGGCAATCTGTGAGGGGCTGCACACAGCCCTTTACTTGAGGGAGCTTTTCTACCAGCTATGTAAGGTAGCTTCCTGTCGGTTGCAGATGCACACACTGGTGAAAACTGGCAGCATGGGCATGGTGCAGTTCGTGCACAGGCAGCTGGCCAGAAGCAGGGACCTTGATTATCTGTTGCTCAAGGCACTGTCCTGCTTAGCTGACATTGAACATGTGGCTGGCCTGGATAACCCTGCAGATGCTCTCACCAAGCTTGAGGAGAAGGCCGTGCAGCAGTACCCTCTGCTCCGTGGGCTCATGGGCCCCATGGTGGGGTGCTAGGGAGACCAACGCCTTGCTCTGAGGTGGGATGTGTCCCGGTGGGCTGGGTAGCCAGAAATGGCTGACAGCAGGTTCTTCAGGGTTCGTACACCCTGCTGAACAGGGGTCAGGGTGGAGTCACTCCCCTGGCTGAGAATATCGCCTGGCCCTGTCATGGGGTTGCAGAAGGGTCTTAAGGACCTTGTAACCGGCCTTGGGTCTTCATGGAATGGACCCTGAAAGGGCAGCCCAAATGTTGGCTCTTACAGGTTGCTGTACATTTGTTTATATTCTCTGTAACCAACCTGTTGCATGCTAATAAAACCCTGGTTGTGTGACCATGTTGGACGTGGTTGCCAGGGAGCCTCATTATGGGTTATTCTCTCTATATTAATAAGTCATAATCGTGTTATCTCCATTTCATGTTTGTTTGTAATGTACAGTTCCAGGAGCTGTTCCAAACCTGGAGGATATGGGGTGGGGTTCGATTCCCCAGCTGACCACAGCCTGGCATGTGTGAATCCTGAGTTTATCCCTCAGTGAGGACATGGGCTCCCCAGCTTGGCAAGCATTAACTGGGCTCTATCCGTGTCTGTTGAATGAAAAGGAAGGGGAATGGTTGTGAGCGGGCGCCTCTGATACGGGCGCCTGTGATAACTGGAAAGGACCAGGAACTCACAATAATACGTATCATAACTTCCTCTGTCCAAGTTCAGCTGCCTGGATGTAGAGACCTCACTTTTCTCCTCAACCAGGTTCCCAAAAGAAAGGGTTGGGGGCTGACATCTGGGTCAGGGCTGGGCCTTGGAACCAATGTTGGCTCTGGACTAATCTTTGGGTAAAACCTCAAGTTCCAAAAGAAGGGCAGCCCTGGCCTCTGGGAGAGGTCAGGAGTCTGTGGCATGAGTGAGCATGGCTGATTGGAATCTCAGGCTGGTCCAGCCTCCAAAACAAGAAAGGGTTGGAGTTAGCATATTGGGACGCCAATGTGCTAGTTGGATGCAGGATGAGGAGACCTTTCTAACGCCGTGTTGACCGCCTGAAACAGACAAGGGACGTGAGAGTTATCAGGTCCCGAAGTACTGCCGACCGGCGGCGGTGGCAGTGCACACCGAGGTCGCCGTGGACAGGACACGTGGCAGGCAGGGCCTGCACAGGCTTAGCCTGGACCATCACGTGACTAAGGTCCACGGAGGCTGAGGACGCAACGGTCCTGTGGCTAAGTAGAGACCAGTAGGCCAGTCGCGGGCTCTGCAAGGATACGCATCCGTGCAGAGCTGTGACAGGAACTGGTGATACCTAGTCACGGGATGTCAGAGGTCCTTAACGCTACCTGCAGCGAGGATGCAAGGTAGCGGTAAGCTGAGCTCTGGCAAGGTAGCGGTGCACTGTGCGAGGCCGACGGGAGATGCCTTAGGGCACGATGGAAATGAGGTAACATAAAGCTATGGCCTAAGGCAGGTCAAGGCAGTTCTTTGCCGACGCACCGTGGTTGTCACTTGGAGTGAGCAAGCCAGCGAGAGCGTTACCTGGGGCGAGGAGCAAAGGTTGCAAGCTATGCGACCTAGGTCCTAACAGTTGCGACAAGGACCAGGAGCTCACACCAGCTGCCTGGCCGGCGTCGCTAAATCATGCCAAGACCAATGCAATTCAGGAATACGAAGGAAACACCTAAACAGCCATGACCCAAGCAAATATGTGTTACAATTCATAACACACGCCGAGTGCCAACACGAGGGGTAGGACGTGCATAAATGACCACTAACGGTCAGGTACCCTCGGCCCGACCTGGCCCTCGCACGAAGGAACCACTCTGGTCCACTACATCTACAAAAAGGATAAGGACCACTCATAAAGTACTGTATGCGGTGCAGCACTGATGCACCGATACACCAGACTACGGCACCACACAACAAAGGCCCATTAAACACAGGCCACAGGCACTAGCTACACATAGGCGTAGTAAGGTTCACGGTCAACAACTCAGACCGCACTGACTAGCTGAGGCCACTGAAACTTAAGTCCTAAATTTACGGCCGTAACTACAGCAGGTTGTTACGCGACGGAACAGAATTTGTTTGGTTAACGAACAACCGTTGATGAACTGGCCGCGCAATTCAATAATTCTTTGTTTGTTTTGTACTGTATATCCCAGCCGACTGCACTGCTCTTACCGCCAGTAAAAGCAATTTAAAGCATATTTGTCAGCCAAAGATTTAATATCATACTTCGTTTTTTACCGCGAAAGAGGCGCTTTTTGCAGTCAAAGAAGATTTATTTACACTTTCTTTGTTTGTTTGGTAGCTAGAAAAACGACAGGGGAATAATCTCGGGCATTAGTTATTTGAAAGTCTGTTGTTTTATTTATCGTTTGCAGGTGGTCGACGCCCAGCCTCATAATTATTTAATAAAGCCAATAATGCGAGGGGTGTAGTGCGTTAACCGTTAATTAAGGTAGTTGTACAAGGTTCCCAAGACTGACAAACATAAAACTCGCCCGTCGACCCCTTGGGCCGGTCCGAATCCACCATACAATAATTAATCACGACTCACTAAAGAAACCAAACCAGTCAAAGATTCGATAAGCAACCAGCGGACCCCGACAGGCGGCCACTATAGACTCTCTGCGGCCCATGTGCGGCCGTGGGATACAAATGAACTGAACTGAACTGAACAGGTCCCCAGCTAATCTTAGCCGGTGCAACCAAATACAAATCCTTGCAAGCAAGTCGTATAATAAAACCTTATTTTCTCGGACCACTAATTAATAGCCACCGACTCTTATAAACAACCGGGTTATCCAAGGAAAATTCAGGCGAACATGAAACCCTTCGTACAGATCGGTTTAGTCAACCCATGTCGCAGACAGCCTTCCACATGCAGGCCAAGGCATAGCGGCCCTATAGATCTTAATTCCCGCATGCGTTAATTAAGGGGTCCGGACGGACCGGAATTATTTCGCGCCAAAAAATTCGCGCCGGTACCCGGCACGTGAAATTGTGGTGCACGATGCGCGTAACCCTTGCGCCAAGTTGGCCATGGCGACGTGCGTTAGGTAATAAATGCAGTAATATGGCAATAAGACCGCAGAAAATTATGCAGATGCGTCAAATCAAAGTTTCGTCATGATCTTGCGTAGCCAAAGATGCATTATTGACGAGATCGATGCCATTTTTCATCCGCGTTTGCGAGGGGGTCTGGCCCGGAAAAAAAAAAAATAATAAGTTATAGACACGTGACTGCGTCACGTGAGCATAAGTTCTCAGTGGGAGGCCGGGAACATGGGATGGAATGGATGATGTAAGCTAATAATCTAGGTCCTAGTTACAGGGTTGCGGGCACCACGGCCCGAATCACTATTATGAATGCCATACGCGGTCACACGCGGAGCCCCCACAGACTTGGGGGTGGTTGTTACGTCCTAAACTTCTACCACCACCTCTACCTCTACCCGGCCTAATAACGCTACCTAAACTAGTCAGGCCACCTCTACCTAATCCCCTAGCAAAAGACGAACGAGACGATCCAGATCTCAATGCATTTACGTATGTATTACTATAATACGCCATAAGCCATTTACACAGACCCGTTTACTCCAGGAATAGAGGAAGGAAACACAACTGCACTGCCGTGACCCAAGCTAATGTGTGTTAATTCACGCCGAGTGCCAACACGAGGGGTAGAACGTGCATAAATGATCACCAACGGTCCAGCATGCTCGGGCCGACCTGGCCCTCGCCTACAAATGTACAGATGCACGCTGGTCCACTACATTCTGCCCGAAGGATAAGGACCACTAGTAAAGTACGCGGCGCGACGCTCAAAAGCATCCAATGCACCACAGTACTGTTACAAGGACAACAGTGTCCCAGTACAAACTACACGTAAACCTAGGAACGACCGAGGCAAGGGAGTCACCTAATTTACGTCCGTAACTACAACGAATTGTTACGCGACGTAACACCTCCCCCCCCACAAAGGTAGGGAGCCCTCTCCCTACGCACAGGGAGGAAACCAAAGGGGTAGGAAGAACCTAATGCACCCAGCACACACCAACACAATCGACAGGCCATCCAAGATACAAAGCACCAACAAGTTAACTCGGTTCCACCCCGAGTGGTGTAGGGTTAACCAGCACCAAGCCTGGTGGGAGGATCCCCTAACTGCCTGGCACAGAGGCCTTGCCGGGAGGGACGGCACTGGGCAGGACACACAGAGTAAACAAATCAGCACCAAGGACCAAGAACGACCAATCAACTGGCCAGAATATGAGGGCGACTCTATATACCGGAGGGACAACACCCTCAGGTCGGGCCTAAGGCCCTCTATCTAGTTGCCATCAGTCTGGTAAGTGCCACGCGAGGCCAGCAGAACATCCAGATACGCATGGTAGTGGGCCACGTCGTCGGCATTATCATGCCTATCTACAGTGAGGAAAACATCGGCCCACACGCCATCAGGAAAAAGGCCCAGAAAGGCCCAGTAATACCTATGCTGCGTAAGGACCACCTGGCCACGGGCCCAGTCCAGGAAGCCACAGGCAAAGAGGCGTAGGAAAGGCTCTACCGCGATCAAACAGAGAGCCCGCAGGAGTAGGCGATAGTACCGGATCCGATGACGCAAGCCCGTCGGGAAGAACAGATCTAGCAGAGACTCCACATTAGCCGGCCACAACCTGATGTGCCGAACCTCACGTGAGCGCCACCGACGAGCGCACTGTCGCGACCCGAACGTCTCTAGATAGTCGCTAGCCCGAGGGGGAGGATGGCCACGGGAGTCCAGGCCCTGGCCCGGGAGGGGCTCTGGACGGCGGGCATCCCACTCCAGGAGGGGCTGCAGGAGAACCGCGCCATACGTAGCACCAGCCACCGCAGGATACTCGACCGTAAGGGCATCTGAGGCCATAATACCCAGAGGCGGAGGGTAAGCCCACTGGTGACCACCGTAGGTGTCCAAGTCGTTGTGACGCCTCGCCCAACGATACAGGACTCGCCGAACCAGGATCTCACCCTGGAACACAGGATCTGCTAAAATAACCATGTCGCACGGAGGCCGATCGGTATCAACGGGTAGGCTACGGTCACGCGGCGCCCGACACACCTGGGAGAACCCATAGGACATGGGCGAAATAGCCAGCTCGGCAGCGACGCGCGGCAGGTCACACTGCCGGCAGGCGATCGCAGACATACCGTACCCAGGAACTGGCGAATCCCGCGACTCCGGCGTAGCATGCACCACAGAGGGGGCCCGATCCCGGTCGCCCTGGGACAACTCCCTTAAGGAGTCGGTAGCGCGGAGGGCGCGATGATCAATGCCGCTGGCCCTAACAACGCAGCCAAAGAGCGCGGAGCTGAAGGCGCCAGAACCGAAACAGGGGTAGGATCCTGCACAGGCGCAGAGGGCGCTGGCGCCACAGGAGGCCGCGACGGATCCGCTGCCGAAGGAGACCGCGACGGACCCGCCACCGCAGCTGGCACCCTGGTCTCAGGTGGAGGCGCACCCTCAGGCCACATGTTGAAAATGGGGCCCATGGGCACAGGCACCTTGCCATAAAACTGGCTACCATCCAGGCTCCAGTCTGGCACTGGAATCCGCTGCGGGGGACCACCCTGCCAGAGCCTGGGAAGCCCACTCGTATCGCCGAAGAAGCCCCGCGATGGCTGCGACGGAGCTCGTGGAGGCTCGGAAGCAGCGACGGCAGGCGCGACCGCAGGGGCAGAAGACTCGCCCGAAGGCGCAGGCACAGCGGTCACAGGCGCGGAGGCAGCAGGAGCATGTACAGGATAGTTACGCTCCGCGGGGAGCATTGTCCTAGAGATATACCCAATTCGCTGTAAGCCCTGACCCTGATCCTGGAGAAGGACGCCCCCTATAGCTACCTTACTAGCGTCTGTAGCTACCACAAAGGGTTTGTATCGGGTAGGATGAGTACGGAAGGAGAGAGGAGTAGGGATTTTAAACACTGGAAAGCAGACTGACACTCACTACTCCAGATAAAGGGGATATCTTTCTTTAATAAATGATTGATAGGGGCTGCTATAGTTGCAAAACAGTTAGCATTTTGGGTAACCAATATGCTAAGTGGATGCAGTTTGGAAAGACCTTTCCAACGCCGTGCTGACCGCCTGAAACAGACAAGGGACAAGAAAGATATGAGGTCCCGAAGTCCTATAGCCGTCCGCGGTTGGCGAGGGTGCAACCTTCTGGGGTAGTGGACAGGACACGTGGCAGGCCGTGCCTGCACAGGCTTAGCCTGACTATCACGTGACTGTAGTCCACGTAGATCAGGAGGGACAGCAGCCTGCGACTGGTGGGGTACTGGAACTGGCACAAGGCTGCAAGGATACTAGGTCTTGCAGGCTTGTGACAGGTCCTGTCCTTCCTAGGTTGCAGGTAGCTAGGTAAATCCAGTTCGTCCTGGCTCTGCAAGGATGCCAGTGGACGTTGAGGATTTGCTAGCAAGCCTGCAACATGCCTCGTCACACCGATGGGAACGAGGAGCAACAAAGAGACATATAGCTTGGTCATGGGGATGGCCAAGCTATCTCGGAAGCACGCGCTCTGGTTGCCCACTTGAACGTGGAAGTGACCAACAAGGTGTGGCTTGGTGTTTGGGCTAAAGGTTGCTGTCCCCAGCAATTGGCTCAAGCTCTGCGTGAAAGACCAAGAGCTCACACGCTCTGGGCTGGTTCATCTAACTCGTACTATTGGTTCCGTGGCGCATTTCATGTCGGAAGAAATTCCGGCGCTTGAGCAATCGCCAAGCCAAGGAGCCGCAGTGCCGCGGCAGGAGGCAGAAAGACCTCTGCATCCATACAGCCAGCCAGAAACCGCGTCCACGTTTGTACAAGCTGCGCATTTGGCGAGGGGCTTGGCGCGGGGAGGCTGGGTAGCTGTTTTCGGCAACTCGGAAGGGCCGTCTGCCAACGACCCTGTTGTGATGCGTGTGCGGGCCACGACTTCTCCAGGGGAGACGAGTCGTGTGACGGTGGAGCGCTTGATTGCGCTGAGAGACGAGGTCGCAGCGCTTATCTACAGCCTTGAGATCGCCTATCAAGGTGGTCACGTTACGCTGCACGGTTTGGATCTTGCTCGAGAGGCGTTGGGACAGCTAGTCGCCATCAGCCTTGGTGCCACCCGATTATTTAACCATTGGGTCGCAACGAGTTCCCTCGGTGAAGGGACGAACGCTTCACATCTCGTGCGTGACGCGCAGGTGCGTGAGCAGGACAGCCCCTGGTCCTCGCAAGAAGTAGTTGCTCAAACCTGTGAGCACCTTGTTAACATTTTGCTTCAAGAGTCGCGAGGCCACGCAGATCGGTGGCTTATCACCACGCGTCCTGCCGGCATCTGGTCCACATTAGACACTCCTCGTGTTGTTGGAGCCCCCGGTGCATACGGTCCGTCGGTGGAAATCGTCACAGGTCGGGACCTGTCTCCACAGGCAGTGCACGACGAGTTCGTCGACCGCCCGTCGGGTGTTATTGCACGCTCGTCCCAGCAGTTGGACGAGGGAGACGGTTCTGCAGCAGGGTTCTCCGAGCGGCAACGTGCAGATTATCACATCCCGCCGGAGCCGCTGCACGACTACAGCACTTACGGCCCTGGGGCATACAACGAGCGACGAGGTGGGGGAGGACGTTGGGTGCGTAACGTGGTGTGGGGCAGGCGCCCTAACGAGAGGCGTGTGCCGTTTGACCAAACCACAGACGGGAGGCCCGTCAGTCGCCTTCTTGGCATCCTGTAATCCCAGCCATTGAGCTAGGTAATGTACCTTGACCTTAATCCAACACCAAGTTCCCAAGGAAAGGTTGGGAGCTGACCAAGGGGTCAGGGGATAACCTGGGGTGACCTCTGATTCACTGGCCAGCATACCTAAGCTGTTCCAAGGGCACATATGTTGTGTTCCCAAAAGGAAGGCAGGAACCTGGGCCCTGACAGGTCTGATCAACCTCAAGGGACCAAGCGATCTGTGGCTGAGTAGGCACAAGCTAGGCTAGGTTGTTTCAAGCTGGTCCAGCTCCAAAAAGAAGAAAGGGTTGGAGTTAGCATTTTGGGTAACCAATATGCTAAGTGGATGCAGTTTGGAAAGACCTTTCCAACGCCGTGCTGACCGCCTGAAACAGACAAGGGACAAGAAAGATATGAGGTCCCGAAGTCCTAGCCGTCCGCGGTTGGCGAGGGTGCAACCTTCTGGGGTAGTGGACAGGACACGTGGCAGGCCGTGCCTGCACAGGCTTAGCCTGACTATCACGTGACTGTAGTCCACGTAGACCAGGAGGGACAGCAGCCTGCGACTGGTGGGGTACTGGAACTGGCACAAGGCTGCAAGGATACTAGGTCTTGCAGGCTTGTGACAGGTCCTGTCCTTCCTAGGTTGCAGGTAGCTAGGTAAATCCAGTTCGTCCTGGCTCTGCAAGGATGCCAGTGGACGTTGAGGATTTGCTAGCAAGCCTGCAACATGCCTCGTCACACCGATGGGAACGAGGAGCAACAAAGAGACATATAGCTTGGTCATGGGGATGGCCAAGCTATCTCGGAAGCACGCGCTCTGGTTGCCCACTTGAACGTGGAAGTGACCAACAAGGTGTGGCTTGGTGTTTGGGCTAAAGGTTGCTGTCCCCAGCAATTGGCTCAAGCTCTGCGTGAAAGACCAAGAGCTCACACGCTCTGGGCTGGTTCATCTAACTGAAACGAGGGATAAAACGCCTATAGTAAGAGGCAATCCCTAAGAAACTACGTACACTTTTAACGTCGGTAGGGGTAGGCCAATCCTGAATTGACTTAGTTTTATCCGGGTCGGTAGCGACACCGGCATCTGACAAAACATGTCCTAAAAACGGTACACTCCTACCAGAACGAACTTTAGCACGGCGAGCCCACAAGGAATATTCAGACATTATTTCTAAGACTTTCTTTAAATCACGTAGGTGCGTTTCAAAATCAGGGGAGTAAATAAGGATGTCATCTAAGTAAGCCTGAGCACAAGAACGATCGTGCTCAGCTAAAGACACAGAGGAGAAGGAAGGATCCTTTAAATCAGAGGACACTTGGGGAAGGTGAGAATTACCCATAACAGGTCTAAGCACTTCATTCATCAACATTTGAAAAGAGGCAGGAGAATTACAGAGTCCCATAGCCGCTACTCTAAACTGATAATGACCAAAAGGGGTAGCAAAGGCGGTTTTATGACAATCCTCGGGCGCTATACGCAGTTGCCAAAAACCATCCGCACAATCCAGTACAGTGAAACAGGTAGGACCTTTAACCTTATTAAATATATCATCAATACGAGGTAGAGGGTATTTAGACTTCACAGTGATATCATTTAACTTCCTATAATCAGTAACTAAACGAAACTTGCCATTTGGCTCAGGGACTAACAGGACACCAGCTGAGTAGGGGGAGTTACTAGGCTCTATCAATCCTGCTTCTAATAGTGATACTAACATATGTTTTAGTTCCTTTAACTCGGTAGGGCCCATTCTATACATCGGAGAGTGCGTAGGAACTGCACCGTCCTTAATAACTACACGGTGTAAAACAGAACGAGGAGGAGGATAAGAAGGAGTCTTTTCTTCAAAAACTTTGGAGGAATCTATCACAGCCATGTATCTTACTATTTCGTTTTCAGTAAATCCCACCCCTATTGTATCCACTGTGTTCACATCTATATCCACACTATTATTAGGGATAGGTATCTCCTGTACTTCTAACTGAAGGAATCGGATTTCTCTGAAAATAGTTTCTTATAATGGGCGAGAACGAACGCCGCAATCGAAGTGTTCCTGACGGCGGCAAAGATTACGTGGCACGCTTTTGGGGTTCCAGTTTCGCTGGCATGGCCGGCGACTAGGGCCGTTTAGCGGATGATAATCAGTTTGGATTTTGTAACTGGGTGATTAGTTACGGGCAGTTTTCGTTGTTGTTCAGGCGGTTAAAAAGGTCGTATTTATAAGGCCTTTTAATTTTGTATGCTGGCCTGAAACTGCCTTTGATTGGCGACTAGTGTAGTTAAAAGTTCTGACTCGAATCATTTTGCTGACATTTCGTAGTTGCCGGTCTGACATAGTTGTGTCAGTAAGGCTGGGATTTTTTTAGGGGCGTTGCCATGTAGCGTGTTGTGTCGTCTTTTTAGGGACCTTGCGAGGAAGGGGAAGGTCTTTTTTCTTGCATGACGCTGGGCACGCGTTGGCCGAGGCTATGGTGATGCAAGGAATGCCGACGCCTCCCCGGCCTTGTGCCCGCTCGGGCGCAGGGCTTAATTAAATTAACAGACGGGCGGCAGCCCCTGAGCTTCCGGTTTCACGGAAGTCACAGCGGCTGCCAAGTGTCCGGACTGATTCTCACTTTGGATCTGGGTCCGGATGGTTGGGAATCTGCGCAGGAGGTTGGGCTGCGCTAGTGCAATATTCAGATCGAATATGAAGGGGAAGATCTGCTTGTCGAAACGGAAGGGCTGGCCTGCGTGGCAGCCTTGTACCTGAGGATGCTTGCGCTTCGGGTTAAGGTTCTGTGACGTTGGCTGGCCTGCCTTGGGCTGGTTCGTACCTGGGGATGCTTGCGCTCCGGGTTGGACTAGTTGAGGTCGTGGCGATAATTTTAATAAATTTAAAAATATTTTCACTCACACCGTTGTTTGGCGCGCGGTCTCGGCGCTGGGGGTGAGGGCTGATATGCGGCCTTGATTATATGCCTAACGGTAAATCTGTTAGCATGGTAGGTGCGGGGGTGTGCCCCCTATCAAGGACGATGCTCTCCTAAAGGGGTCGTGGCGAAATATAGTGAGAAACGAAACTTGGGGTTTCGGTAATTGCTTGATCGCTGTGTCTTCTGCTTTGTCTTCGCAACAACAACAACTCCTGTTGCCGATCAGAGGGGAGGCCTTCTTTGGGGTCGGTGGCGGGCCCTGCAAAGGGTCAATTCGCGAGAATGTGGTTACCTATAACAGTGCATCAATGCATCCACAGCTGCTGGTGTTAAAACGGGGTCCATTGCGGCAGGGCATTCTCTATGGACACGCGGTCCTTGGAAAGAGGGGAGCGGCTTTGAGTCAGCCAGGCGTGGGGGAGTTGGGGTTTCGCAAACTTTGCTCGGAGAATTGCAAATGGCAGGGGACGCCACTTTGCTGTCCATTTTAAGCGACCACTTAATGTTTTCAATAAGAAGTTGGTGGAGTGGGAGCAATGGATACACGAATCGGATTTCTCTGAAAATAGTTTCTTATAATGGGCGAGAACGAACGCCGCAATCGAAGTGTTCCTGACGGCGGCAAAGATTACGTGGCACGCTTTTGGGGTTCCAGTTTCGCTGGCATGGCCGGCGACTAGGGCCGTTTAGCGGATGATAATCAGTTTGGATTTTGTAACTGGGTGATTAGTTACGGGCAGTTTTCGTTGTTGTTCAGGCGGTTAAAAAGGTCGTATTTATAAGGCCTTTTAATTTTGTATGCTGGCCTGAAACTGCCTTTGATTGGCGACTAGTGTAGTTAAAAGTTCTGACTCGAATCATTTTGCTGACATTTCGTAGTTGCCGGTCTGACATAGTTGTGTCAGTAAGGCTGGGATTTTTTTAGGGGCGTTGCCATGTAGCGTGTTGTGTCGTCTTTTTAGGGACCTTGCGAGGAAGGGGAAGGTCTTTTTTCTTGCCCACCCACCCTCCCTGTGTTTTGTTGTCTTGGGGTTTCGCAAACTTTGCTCGGAGAATTGCAAATGGCAGGGGACGCCATTTTGCTGTCCATTTTAAGCGACCACTTAATGTTTTCAATAAGAAGTTGGTGGAGTGGGAGCAATGGATACACGAACATACATAATAAATATCAGTTAACGTAAAGGATTTACGTTAGATGGATAGAGATTGTTACGCTCTCTCCAGCGGCACCTTGAACGCCTCATTTGGTTAAGGAACGTAAAAGTTATGACGTTTCCTAGGCTGTGCCGACAGTACCCGGCGCGCCACTGTGGGCGCGTACGGACACAGGATATACAAGTGTCACTTTGATAGTCCGCAGGACGTTCACAGGACTTGTACAGGACTTGATGGTCAATAGATAGGTACCGGCGCTGTAGCGCGCCAGGACCTATGAGACAATTGATGCTGAGTAGTGTACGGATAGGTCCACAGGACTAGCCGTATGGACAATTGATAGATCTGCGCGCCAAAGGCGTGCCAGAGTCTGTGTAATCAATTGATTGACAGTTCAGCTGTGACAGTGCAGCTGAATACTTGGACGCGTCCCTAACAACCTATATGTGTGACTTGGTCGCACCGGGACGCTAGTTCTTGCGTGCACGTTCTCTTGGCACTGCGACCCTGTCGTCTGTGCTGCGTGCAGTCTTGGAAGTGACGTGACTTACGTCTGTGTTTCCTGTTATTAATAAAGGCAACTTCCTGCAAGAACCATGGCGGAATTCGTGGCATTCACTCTCATACAACTCGTATTACACGCCTCGTTCAAAAAGATGCCAAATTCTGAAGAATTCCGGATTCCCGGCGATGAGGAAATAGCCGCTCCGCCGGCTGGTCCTTTCAAGACCGACTGCGCCGTCGTGGCAGCAATTGCTCGACGAAGTCACGACTCGCTCGACGAACTTCATCGTCGGCAGCGCGCAGCTTCCATTGCTCGGGGATAACCCCGAGGACCCCGATTTGCCAGCACTGGTGCCGGCTATACGCGCACTGTTGGACCAGATTCGCAACATTTTATCGACATTTACGGTCCAGGTGCGGGGAGGTTTGCGGTCGGTGAACGAAGTCACCACTGCCATTGAGGAGTTGGACAACGCCATCTCTTCACTCACCGGTTACCAGAGAAACTTACAAAACTGGGCATCGCTACGCACGGGGGGCGCGCCGGCGGTGTCGACAAATTTGTTTCAAGATCTCGCGTTGCTATCGCTGCTCACGCGGCGTACGCAGTCGCGAACGCCAGGTTTAATTAACCTGGTGGCATTTCTCGCATCTCTGCGAGAGTGGATTCCCGCGGGGTGGGAATTGTTGACGATCTTTACACATCCTCTGCGCCTCGTCGCGCGTCGGCGCGTCGCAACTTACGCGGCGGGGAGCACACCGGTTTTAATACATACCGGTGCAGGTCCAGCTGGATATGGAGGATCGTGAGTTCGCATACACGTACTGCGACTTCAGGGGCCTTGACTACTAGGTCGGCCAATTTTCTTCTCCAGTACTCGTCGACATTTTGTCGATTTTTCAACGGCAATTCGCGGGGGCGGAGGCGACACCGGCGCAGGCGGCAGTGCGACAATTTTGTACATACTTTTCTGCTGCTTTGCTGAGGTGTTTTTGAATAGCTTGTAGTGCAGAATGGCAGACGGGCGCCGTAGCAAAGGTGCCCCAGCCAGTGGGAATAATGGTGGTGCTGGTAGTGGGACCGCTCACGTAGATGACGTGGGGGTTACCGGAGAGATTACCAACATTCATCACAATAATAATAATGCACAAGCTGTTCATGGTTTTGACCTTACCACTCAGGGTTTTTAATTGTAAATCAGCTGCAACCTGTGACATCAGACTCCAAGCCTAAGCAGGCTGAAGAGTTTGTGAAGGGCTGGAAGGGTTTCCTAGTTTGTACGGTGGTACCAACTACTATCAGATCTGGATAGGCAGCAGCACTTTTGGCAAGTGCACTGATCAGATCAAGGACCTAACCAGGGAATGTAAGAAGGCCAACAAGGCCTGGGCAGTGTATGTAGCTGAGCTGAAGGAGCTGCTTGAAGACCAGCGAAGAAGGTCGGCATCCATTGGCAAGACAAGTATCAAGGGTGGGAGGTCAAGGGGGACCTGATCCAGAATTTCCTTAACTATTGCAAAATGGTTGAGGAGGGCAGGGCTCACGGCTTTAATGTGGCTGATAACATAGCCCTGACCAACTGGCTCAAGGTTTCTGGGCTGGATAAGGCTACACGTGGCTCTTTAAAGGTCATGTGTGCCCCACACTCAACCCTCAAGGCCTACAAGGTCATAATCAAACAAGCACTCGAGGCAGAGGAGCTGTTTGAGGGTGGAGTGCCAGCAGTGAAGGCTACCCAGGCAGGTGGGCGTACCCAGGGGGCTCCAAGACGTCTGAGGCTGACAGAAGCCAAGGAGGGCGTAGGGGCAACCATAACAAGCGCAAGGGAGATCATTCACCTGACTCTGACAGGAGGTCACACTCCAAGTCGGTGTTCAGGCGGGTGGGTGGTCAGCCCAAGCAGGGCAACGCGTCTGACAACGGGGGAGTGGCCAGGGCAAGTCAAAGATACAATGCTACCTGTGCAAGGGGTGGGGGCACATCAAGAAGGAGTGTCCCAGCTTCAAGAAGTCCCAGGGCCAGGGCAGCAACAAGAATAACAACAACAACAACAAAGAACAACAACAAGTCCCAGGCCAGCCTTCAAAGGGCAGTCAGCAAGAAGACAACAAGGAGCAGTGACTGTCTGAGGCAACCCCTACACACCTTAATTCACCCAGGGGGAGGCCAGGTGCTCCAATGCAGATTTTATATCTGGGCAACAAGAGGGTGATCTCCAGGTTCAGGGTGGCCCCAGGTCACCTGGAGAGGTACAGGTTCCTATGAAGACGTCCTTGACAGCTGATGCAGCTGTAAGTATGTCTGACCCTATGCATCCTCGTGCTGGGCACGAGGGTGGACCTCTCATTTTGAGAGAAACCAATGTACAACCACAGAGGGGTGTGAAGGCCTCTGGTGGTATGCATGTGGTCCCTGCTGGCGGTCCAGGTGTTGGGCATGAGCAGGGTGACTCAGGCTCTGAGTCAGAACAGGATGGAAGTCAGCATGGTGATGCTGGACAACCTGACAGCACAGTCCTGACTGTGCCAGGGACTGCTTCCTCTGTGTACCAGGAGTTGGGTGCCCGAATCCACAACATGTTTGGGCATGCCACTTCTCTGTCAAACAACTTTGCCTTCCGTATGGGCAGGGCACCCCTTCTTAAGGCGTGTCAGCAAGCTGCCTCACGGTGTAAGTGCCAGTTGTCCTCCAACAAGCCCAGGAAATCACATGCCAAAGCTCTACCTCAGAGCATTGGTGATCTGCAGTGTGATATCCAACACATCAGGGGCATGCAACTGTTGGTGTGCGTGGACAGGTACACGAAATACAAGGTGCTAGAGCATTTACCTTCTATGAAGAACAGGTACTTGCTGGCTGCCCTGCAGAATGTAAGAGCCAAGTTTCCTACCACAAGGATCCAGGTGGACATGCAGTTTCAGCATCTCAAGGGTGATCCTACCCTTCCTGAGTTGCTGGTTACACCTAGGGAGGCTCATGGGCAGCAGGGTGCTATCGAGAGGGCAATCCAGGAGGTCAAGAAATTGATCATCTCTGAAGACTGGGTACCCTTGTCTGCACCTGCACTTGTCAGGAGTGCATGGCTGAGGAACGTGGAGCAGCAGCTGAACAGCAGGGTTAACTTCTACTATGATGGAGTTGCTGTCAGCCCAATGGGTCTATATCATGGCCTGTGCCCACCACATGTGCTGGAGGGCTGGAAACATGCTGCACATGTCACCTTTGCCAAGCTGAGGGAGAAGGACCGGGGTTGGAAGATGCTGGAGCCACAAGTGGGTCAGAAGGTCCTAGCTTGGAAGGAACCTAGCCTTTATGGCAAACGTGGTAGCTGGAGTCCTGGGGTGGTTACCCAGGTTGATGAAGCTAGCCACGCATGCTTGGTCAGCATGGAGGACGAACCAAAGCATGTGCACCGGCTGAGTTGGTCATATGTCAAGCCTAACCTGATGAATGAGGGCAGTCAGGCACAAGGCTCACAGGATCTGCAGGATTTTCAGGTCCCAGGTGACATCACTGACGCAACGACCACATCTGTTGCAGGGGAATCTGTCAGCCCTGGCCAGGTTGCAGAGGTACTTGTTGAACAGGCTGCAAGGTCAACAGCTGGGGAGTCAACTGTCAAGCCCAAGGCACTAACCAAGCCCAGGGGGACAAGTTTGGCTGGATTGATTGGGGCTCTACAAAGAGCCAAGAAGCAGCCCAAGGTAGCCAAGCTCAGGTGGCATGGCAATCTGGGGCTGGACACTGCCTTAGAGGTAGACACTAATTCTCAGGTTTCCATCATTGGGACCAGGGCTGCAGCAGGGTACAGCATGTCTGAACCCAGCTATCAGTTTGTGTCTGACTTCAGTGGCGGGGTACACGTGAAGGTACTGGGTGAGGTATTCATTCCTATCCTTGGACAGGACACTGCTTTTTGTGTCTTGGAGGGCTATCAAGGACCTGCTCTTCTGGGGCAGAATTTCCTATGCCAGGATGGGTAGTGATCACGTCCTCTCTCCTGACTAAGGAAGGGGCTGGTCAGGTCCCACTGATTAATTTCAGGACCACTCACCTATCACGTGCAGTAACCAGGACGGTTAAGCGTGTGCAAGTGTGCCAGGGGCAGGAGCCCTTGGTTGATGACCTCATACTGCCAGCTGCTAGTCATCCAAGCAGTTTGGGCATTGGTCCTCACTCACTTGCTGGACACAGCCCTATCAACTACCAAGGCCTGGTGAAGCTCATGTCCTCTCCCATTATGTGTCCCCAGGTCACACTGGGTCTGATTAAATCTGGGGAGGACTGGATCTCCAAGAAATGCGTGGAACCTGTCAATGACCTGCCTCCTGCACGACGTCTACTCAAGCTCAAGTTTGTCATCAAGATGAAGGAGGTGGACGGGGTCAAGGTACCACATGTCAGGCCAGTGCTGAATGAGTTCAAGGGTACTGGTGAGTGCACTGCTGAGGAGTTGTATACCCCTGGCATGCTGCATGATACTTGGAGGCTGCTGCTGTGTGTATTTCTAGGCCTTCTCAACAAGGGCTTGGACTATGGCTCAGTGGTGGTAGACTTCAAGAGGGCATTTCTGGAGGGGATGCAGATGTGGCACAGGAAAAGTGGGAGGGCAAGACGCCTTTCTATGTTAGGGTGCCTGCTGTATGGAAAAGGGACATCCACACGGAGTTCCTTAAAATCCTCAAGGGCCTGGAGGGCCTGAGGTCAAGTCCAATAATCTGGAGGGAGACTCTCAACCGTTTCCTGAAGGAGCATTGCAACTTGAAGGTCTCTCCTGTAGACCCCTGTCTGTTTCTGGGGCAATGGGAAGGCCTGCCAGTGTATGCTTCGCTGCACGGGGATGACCTACATCTGATAGCTCCCACGTCGTGGCTTAAGGAGCTGATCTCCATCATTAAGTCCAAGTTTCCTCTGGGTAGGGAGCAATGGCAGGTGGAGAATGAGCCTCTGCTGTTTGTGGGCATGGAGGCCACACTGGTGAAGAAGGGGGGAGTGGCGTATGCTGCTGGTGGGGGGCAATGATTATCAAGAGACCCTCATTAGCAAGCTTCCTCCAACCATCACACAGGCACTGTGTCCCATGGTGAGGGGCATGGTTGCTTGGGTGGCAGGCATTTCCAGGCCAGACCTTATGGTCATAGCCAGGTTGCCTGATGACATGCTGGTGGAGCTAGGGTCTGCCAAGGTGGCTGATCAGGTCAGGGCTTCATCTGGCATTCTGTTGTCTGCAGTGGATTTATCACAACCCATTTGCATGGAGCTGTATGTGGATAGCTCAATGGACAGCAGGCAGGTCTCCAAGGTCAGGGGCAGGGCTGCAGGGCTCTTTGTGCTCAGACAGGAAGGCCTGGGGAGTTTGGTGAGCTGGTTTAGTCGCCTGCACAAACGGGTGGCTGTCAGCAGTGATGTGGCAGAATGCAGGGCTATTTGTGAAGGCATTCACACAAGCCTTTATCTGAAGGAGTTGCTTCATCAGATGACTTCTAACACTCCTTGGCCACTTCAGGTTACCACTCTTCTAAAAACAGACTCCATGGGGATGGTGCAGTTTGTGCACAGGCAGATGGCCAGAAGTAGGGACTTGGATTATCTCCTTCTTAAGGAGTTGTCCTCCTTGGCCAATATTGAGCATATCCCTGGGGTTGACAATCCTGCTGATGCTTTGACCAAGCTAGTGCAGAAGGCAGCAGTGCAATACAAGGTTCTTCAGTCTCTGATGGACCCATCTCAGCAAGCTGTCTAAGCTGGTGCTGGTTATAGGGCATTGGAGAGCAGATTGTGTGGTAGTGTCAGCATTGTGACTGGCATAATACCTGTATTTTAGTCTGTACTAAGGCTCATGGACCATGGTACACTCACTCTGATTTTAATCAGGATACAGCCAGGTTTTGGCTGGGGTTCATGCTGTTGACTACACAAGGTTGACAGGTCCATTACAGACCATGTATTCTATTTTAAAAGAAATGTATATTTGTACATACTTCTCACAATGGTCTGGGAACCTTTATTCTGGGGTTTATAGGGCGGGGTTCGATTCCCTGGTATTATGTTTCTACAAGCTGGCCTGTTCAGGTGTTTGCCTGTTCAGACTTCCCTAGTTCCCCAGGGCAGGATTTAATTGTTGCCTATGTGTTTCATTTTGTCATTTGTTTGCTGTGGCAGTTTACCATCTGGCAAGTAGACGGGCGCCGTAAGACGGGCGCCAATAGACCCCTGTTGAGAGAATGACAGGCAAACTATTGTAATACGCCTTACTTTGTCAAGTGGTATTTTAATTGTCATGGATTTATTGTACTTATATTGAATATGTACTGGGTTTTATGGGATTAGTATCTGGGATTAATGTAACTCACCGCCAGAAGGTCATTGTACTGGAGGCTCTACCGAGGTGATGGGATTAATTCCTGGAGAAGACCTCATAGAATTAACCTGTATGTATTTAATTTTGTGTGCTTCTAATATCTGGTGGTACTCTGTAATGCCACTTCCATAGGTTTTATCCATTTCTCATGGAATGGTTTTCCCTGTGGCAGATCTGTTTCTTTTCCAGTTCCTTAAAAGAAAGGGCTGGGGGAATGGCAATGGCCATTAAAGACATCTGTTCAAGCTTCAAGCTGGAGTGAAGGACATTTCAAGCTACTTCAAGGGTCCCTGGCAGGGGATGTGATCCCTAAAGAAAAGAAGGGATTGGAGTTAACGTAAAGGATTTACGTTAGATGGATAGAGATTGTTACGCTCTTTCCAACGGCACCTTGAACGCCTCATTTGGTTAAGGAACGTAAAAGTTATGACGTTTCCTAGGCTGTGCCGACAGTACCCGGCGCGCCACTGTGGGCGCGTACGGACACAGGATGTACAAGTGTCACTTTGATAGTCCGCAGGACGTTGACAGGACTTGTACAGGACTTGATGGTCAATTGATAGGTAGGCGCTGTAGCGCGCCAGGACCTATGAGACAATTGATGCTGACTAGTGTACGGATAGGTCCACAGGACTAGCCGTATGGACAATTGATAGATCTGCGCGCCAAAGGCGTGCCAGAGTCTGTGTAATCAATTGATTGACAGTTCAGCTGTGACAGTGCAGCTGAATACTTGGACGCGTCCCTAACAACCTATATGTGTGACTTGGTCGCACCGGGACGCTAGTTCTTGCGTGCACGTTCTCTTGGCACTGCGACCCTGTCGTCTGTGCTGCGTGCAGTCTTGGAAGTGACGTGACTTACGTCTGTGTTTCCTGTTATTAATAAAGGCAACTTCCTGCAAGAACCATGGCGGAATTCGTGGCATTCACTCTCATACAACTATATCCATGGGTGGTTTTACCGGATTAGGATACATTTTTTTGTCTAGGATACATTTGATGCACTGTGCAGTTTTCAGATGTGTTTGAGGGGGTTGACTGCGCCTAACATGCATTTTATTGAAGCAATGAGTTTCCCAAGATATACATGATATAAACTAAGACAATTGACCCATTAACGCAATGAGACAACATCAATAAGACAACATATGACAATTGAAGGCTGCCCGCAACTTTATTCCAAGCTCATTATTATATGATTCCAAGACCATAATTCTTCCAAGATCGTACATCTTCAAGATATAGCACTACAGACACCCACGCGGCTTCCGCGGTCATCACGCTCCTCCTCCAAGACAACTCAACCTTACAGGACGTTGGGCCATCATACGTCCGGAATAATTGTCTCACTTATTACATAATCGGATTTCTCTGAAAATAGTTTATTAAACAGAATGCGGGAAAGAAAGGGCCGCCACAACCTTGTGGCTGTACATGCAGAGAGGCTTGTTAGACGAATGGGGACGACGTGTTGTTTACCGGGGAATCCTACTGGCAACTAGCTTTGCCTTTTGTAAGTCAGGCGCCGTTTGTTTGAACGGCCGGCCATGTGTGGAATGCTGACGGAAGTTGCGTCAAAAAGCTGTAATAAAATCTGATGTAACCAGCACTCACCAATTGATTGGTGTGCTGCTTGGTTGGGTAGTGTTACAGTTCAGGGTTGCATTCGAAGAGTACACATGGCCTGACAGCTCAGACGTGTGACAGATGAGCTGGCTGGCTGAATTATTAAATTGTCAGCGTTAGGATATTTCTGGTTTTGCCGTTTTCCATTTTGACGGTAGGCTTGATAAGCATGGTCGGCGGGTTGTGACCCGTAATTGTTTCTTTGAATGTGCTCACTGAAGCAGTATGAGCGGCCTCGCTGCTATGGCGGCGGGGCTAAAGAAAATTAGGCAAAGACCCCGTCCTTGCCTGCTATGAAGTCGCGGGCTTTGCGACTTCACGGCAGGTAGGGGCGGTTTGAACGGAACGGAAATTTCGCGTTACCAATGTGCCAAGTGGTTCTGGTTGGCACCTTGCTGGGCAGCGTCTCGGTGGTCATAGAAAGTGGGCTGGGCGCCCCGCCCCGGCTGCTGGTAATTCCAGCAGCGGAGCCAATCATGTCGACTAAGAAGTCCGCAGCTAATGCGGAAACTGTGCGAAGGTCAATAGATTAATTTGGATTCCATGAGACTGCGCTGGTAGTCAGTCAGCGGCCCACAGCCTAGGGCGCTGCATGGCGCTGCCTTCGGCTTGGTGCGCGGCCCTTTTTTGTTATGGGCCAGCGAGGGATATAAGGGTGACGCGCGGCCGGCTAATTTCTTGCGTTCCGGAAGAAAATATATTTGCAAAATTCCCACAAAAGGAACCGAGTATCGGAGAGGCGTCTCGGCTGGCAGTGGCAGTGCCTGGCCTTGTCGTCTCTCCCTGCTCAGCACCCGGCAGGTAGCGGTTCAAACCCTGGTGGCGTCGGAATGCGAATTTTCTGGGTTTTTATCTGGAATAATATTTTGCTGAGGCGGCTCCGCGGATTCGCTAACCTTTTATCGTCGGGCCCCTTAGGGGTTATTATAGCCTTGTGCGGGCTGAGTCGCCATGAAGGAGATGTTGCGACACGCCCCACTTTGTGGTCTTTTTATGGAAGCGGCTACCCTCGAGGCTGCCTGGAAGAGGGGGGGGATTCTTCTTCTTTTCTTTGTTCACTGTTATTGGGGCAACAGTGATCCTATCAAGTTTTGTTTCCTGAACGGCGACAGTGCGGGGGAGGAGGGCAATGGCGCCAGGGACTGGGGTGGATCGGGGGGCTCTTGCTCCTGCATGCGAGGGAGACGAGATGACTACTTAAACCTGCCTTTGGCAGGGGCTCTACTCATTGTTTTCAATCAAATGCTGGTTTTCTTGGGAGCTCAAGTGTCATAATCGGATTTCTCTGAAAATAGTTTATTAAACAGAATGCGGGAAAGAAAGGGCCGCCACAACCTTGTGGCTGTACATGCAGAGAGGCTTGTTAGACGAATGGGGACGACTTGTTGTTTACCGGGGAATCCTACTGGCAACTAGCTTTGCCTTTTGTAAGTCAGGCGCCGTTTGTTTGAACGGCCGGCCATGTGTGGAATGCTGACGGAAGTTGCGTCAAAAAGCTGTAATAAAATCTGATGTAACCAGCACTCACCAATTGATTGGTGTGCTGCTTGGTTGGGTAGTGTGTTCAGGGTTGCATTCGAAGAGTACACATGGCCTGACAGCTCAGACGTGTGACAGATGAGCTGGCTGGCTGAATTATTAAATTGTCAGCGTTAGGATATTTCTGGTTTTGCCGTTTTCCATTTTGACGGTAGGCTTGATAAGCATGGTCGGCGGGTTGTGACCCGTAATTGTTTCTTCCCACCCATCCCACCCTTGGGGGGCTCTTGCTCCTGCATGCGAGGGAGACGAGATGACTACTTAAACCTGCCTTTGGCAGGGGCTCTACTCATTGTTTTCAATCAAATGCTGGTTTTCTTGGGAGCTCAAGTGTCATAACCAAACTTTTTGAGGGATCGCCATGGTTGCATGGTTTCAACACATGCGCCCTGCACTCATGTGCATCAAAGGTGTTGCGTCTAGTGCCAACTCAGTGTCAAAGAACTGATTCAATCATATTTCCCGTGTGGCCATGAAGGCCCACATGAGTTAAACATGGCCGAGAGTGATTGCATCATCCTTCTTGGCGACATCGGTCTTGACGACGTCGATGGGGAAGACGGCAGCACCTGCATGTGAACAAAAGAATCCATGAATTGTGGCATCCAAAGGCAACAACATATTAGCATCCCATTGAACACGCAGCCACGCTGACCCGGCCATCCAGCCGCCCACGCAGCCACAAAGCCAGCCAGCTACGCAGTGACGCACCCACCCAGCCACACATCCACGCATCCACGCATCCACGCACCCGGCACCCCCCCCAGCCAGCCAGCCACGCAGCCACGCAGCCACGCAGCAGCGCAGCCACGCAGCCACGCAGCCACACAGCCACGCACCCTCCTTTCCAGCCAAGCAGCCCCGCAGTCACACAGTCAACCCCCCCATCCCCCCCACCCCCCACCCCCCACCCACCCACCCACCCACCCACCCCACCCACCCACCCCACCCACCCACCCCACCCACCCACCCCACCCACTCAACACTACACGAATGACTCACAAAGAACTGCTGCACCACCGATGATCCCTGCGGGAACTGCTCTGCTGCCGACGGTCCCTGCGAAAACTGCTGCAGTGCCGACAATGCCTGTGGAATCTGCCACATTGCCGACGCTGCCTGCGGGAACTGAAGCGCTGCTGGTGACGCCATCTGTAACTGAAGTGCTCCCGACGATGCCTGCGGGAACTGCTGTGTTGCCGGTGACGCCAGCTGTAGATGAAGCACTGCCGACGATGCCTGCGGGAACTGCTGCTGCTGCTGCGGGAACTGCTGCTGCTGCTGCGGGAACTGCTGCTGCTACTGCGGGAACTGCTGCTGCTGCTGCGGGAACTGCTGCTGCTGCTGCGGGAACTGCTGCTGCTGCTGCGGGAACTGCTGCTGCTGCTGCGGGAACTGCTGCTGCTGCTGCGGGAACTGCTGGTGCTGCTGCTGCGGCGGCGGCGGCGGCTGCGGGAACTGCTGCTGCTGTTGCTGTAGCTGTTGCTGTTGCTGTTGCTGTAGCTGTTGCTGTTGCTGTTGTTGTTGCTGTTGTTGTTGTTGTTGTTGTTGCTGCTGCTGCTGCTGCTGCTGCTGCTGCTGCTGCTGCTGCTGCTGCTGCTGCTGCTGCTGCTGCTGCTGCTGCTGCAGTTGTTGCTGCAGTTGCTGCTGCAGTTGCTGCTGCAGTTGCTGCTGCTGCTGCTGCAGTTGCTGCTCCAGCTGGACCACTTGTTTCTGCACCTCTTGACGCAGCTGCAAACCAAGCTCTTCAACCTTCTTGCTTTGGTTCTCCATAGCTCGTTGCATCTCTCTCATCGTCTGTTCCACGCCCACCAGTACGGGGGTCGGCGGCGGCAGCGGCTGGGTACGCTCTGGCTGGGTGCGCTCTGGCTGCCGGCGTTTCTCTGCCGGCTGGGAGGACTTGGCTTTGCTGTTCCGCTTGGGTCGCTGTTGTGCGTTGGTGACGTCCACCAAAGGCGTGGCTGCCTCTGGGGGCTTCACTGTGGGCGGGGGGGCACGCACTCGCATCCCCCGGCTAGGCGCCGGAGACCACACCGCTGCAGCAGGACCTGAATACAAGGCAAGGGCGGGGTCCCTAGGAAATCCTGTTGTCAAGATGCATGGGGCCTCAGCGAGGAAGTCCCATGTCATCTGGGACACCAGCTCACCTTGGTGCGACTGGGCCCAGGCGAGAGTGCGCTCAATACGCTCGTTTCGCGCACTCTCCGGAAATGTGTCAACTACCTTGAATCCGGGGATGTGCCCAGTGGCAGGGTCACGATCGACGACCATGCACACCACATCTGTCATCTTGATGGTAGAGGATCTCCCCCGTGCCGCATTTGTGTATGCCGATTTTAATGTTTTCTTTGTTGTGTAGGTCGTTTGGGCGACCAGCACCGCTTGCAGCTGTTTGTCGATGGTGAGGCCCCCCCCCACCACCCCGAGGGTATCCCAGCCAGAAATTTCCACGACAGACAGTGCCATCGGTCCACTGCGGCTAAAAGAGATTGCAGTAGGGACCGGCGTGCCATCGTCCCACTTTTCAGGAACGCCGGCCTCAGGTAGAGGGGAAAAGAACACAGCCTCCTTAGTGGCGTCCAGCCCCGAACCCGGGTTTGAATGACCATGCTCGTCGGCAGGACGCTGAGGAGACATCGCGGAATCTTTCTCGTTTGTCGCATTTGCAGCCCCATCATGATGGAAGTCATCCTCTGCCCCTGCAGCTTCATCATCACAACCGCCATCATCTTCGAAAGTCAGGTCATCCTCGGTGACGGGCGTGCGAAACGAAACATCCGGGCACTCTGGGCTGATAGTGGAAGGCTCCGTGGGCTTAATGTTGCTAGTGTGCCCTGGCTGCTCGAGCGTGGCGCACGGCTGGCATCGTGGAGGGCCGCCGCAGTCAGAGCATTGCCATTCCGTGCCGTCACCGTCGTCTGCGTGCCTGAAAATATGCGTACAGATGCCGTGCAGGACCTTGCCACATCGGCCGGCGCATTGGTGGTTTGCACCGGCCAAAAAATCTACTTTCATGGCACCAGATTTCTTTCCTAGCACCCATTTTCTACAATCGTCCCCGGCATAACACAAATCAATCAATTCGTCCATGTCATCGCTTCGGCTATCAGCATCGGGCATAGTTCCCGTGGCTAGTGCCCATCATTCTTTCCACCTTGAGCGGGGCGAAGTCACGAATTCAAGCGCGAAGTGCATTTGAATCAAGCGGGAACTGGGTGACACTGCTTGATGACGTGCAGCTCCAAGGCATGCAAATGATGCAATGTATCAAAGATACGATACGCAAAGTTCAGGTGTTCAGGTGAAGCCGTGAAGACGTGAAGCCGTGAAGCCGTGAAGACGTGGTGAAGACAGGTGAAGACGCGGTGAAGACGTGAAGACGTGAAGACGTGAAGACGTGAAGACGTGAAGACACGATACGGCAAGTTCAGGTGAAGTTCAGGTGTTCAGGTGAAGCCGTGAAGACGTGAAGACGTGAAGCCGTGAAGACGTGGTGAAGACAGGTGAAGACGCGGTGAAGACGTGAAGACGTGAAGACGTGAAGACGTGAAGACGTGAAGACGTGAAGACACGATACGGCAAGTTCAGGTGAAGTTCAGGTGTTCAGGTGAAGCCGTGAAGACGTGAAGACGTGAAGCCGTGAAGACGTGGTGAAGACAGGTGAAGACGCGGTGAAGACGTGAAGACGTGAAGACGTGCATGCAAGGTATCAAAGATACGATACGCCGCAAGTTCAGGTGAAGTCGTGAAGCCGTGAAGCCGTGAAGACGTGAAGACGTGAAGACGTGAAGACCAGGACTGTCACATGAAGACTGGGACGTGAAGACAAGTTGCAGCACTCAGCCGCAGCAGTCGCACGCAGGTAGAAACGAGTATTGCTGCTTGAATCTGTCAAGACCCCATCGAATGTAAAACAGGTTTTTCGTAAAGAAATCCGATGTGTGGGCGGGCTTTACATAGTGCTTCTGTCCAAGCACTACCGGGTGTAAAACAGTATACTTCTTGAAGAAATCAGTTGGGGCTTTGTTGGGCGTCACATTTGACCGGTGGGCGGAGTTTCCTGCTTCTGTGAAGGCGCCATCGAATGTAGATCAGTAGATTTTCTAAAGAAATCTGAGGTGTGGGCGGGGCCTTTATTGCTTGTGTCCATCCACCACCGGATGTAGAACAGTAGACTTATTGAAGAAATCAGTTTGGGGCTTTGTTGGGCGCCACATTTGAGCGGTGGGCGGGGTTTCTTGCTTCTGTCCAAGCACCACCGGGTGTAATACAGTAGATTTCCTATTAACATGGATGAAGAATGGGATGTGCCAGACCTGGTGGATTCGGATGCGAGTTCTGAAGCTAGTTGGGGCGTGGATTCTGACGGCTCTGACGACGACCTGCTTCACACGGAAATGGGGCCCGGCACGTCTTCCTCTCGAGCGAAGCGCAGTGGGAAGAAAGATGGCGCCCGGCTTCTCGCCTCCAAATTGAAGTCCGTTGACAAGGACATCGCCAAGGCCAGGAAGTGCGGTCCGACTTGTGGGGAGCATTGCCTCGAGAAGGTGGGCACCTTACTTACCGATACCAGGTCGTGGACTGCCTTTCGAGAGTTCCTGTACAACCAAACGGACCAGCAGCGCATGGCCTCCCTTTGCGACGTGATCCGGTCGGCCGGCGTGGGCAACATCGAGGTAGAATCCCCTGCTGACGGTGGCCGTTACAAGAAGTACATCATTACCGGCCCTTTACACGTGGACGTGGTGATTGCGGGGTGCATGTACACCGTCACCGGTTGTGCATCTGCCATCCGGAAGATGGCCGGCGTTATCCGGGCGATCGACTTGGAACAATCTGGTGGCGTCGGTCGTGTCGGCGAAGGAGTATTTCCTGACCGTGCATCCCAACGACCTAGCGACTTTCGGTGTTGGTCTGGAGCACGCACCACCTGAGCGTGATGCTCGGGGGCGTTCGGAGGTTGGCGAACACGCAGCAATGTGGATGCACGAGTTGGTGCAGCAGATCGCAGACCATGACCCGACTCATGCTGGCGTTGTCTTCATGGACGTCATGTCCATCAAGGAGATGCACGCCATGTACGTTGAAGACGTGGTGGCAGAAGCGGGGGAAGGGGCCCAGGTGCTAGGCTACAACGCATTCTACCGCATCTGGCGCACCTACTGCAAAGGCGACTACTTCCCAGGGCAGAGGAGCCCGAAGGTGGTGGTATGCCCGCACAACAAGAGCACCGGTCACTGCGCGGACTGCGTGGAACTGCGCATGCGGCGCCGCGGTGCTTCAACTGAGGCACAACGGAAGTACGTCGACAACCAAATCAAGCAGCATGTCGCTCTGGCCTGGTTTACCCGCCAGAACTATTGGTTGAGGCGCGAGCTTGCCTGCGCGATGGTGGCCGCTATGTTGACGGCCATTTTGTCGATCAACCTCGACAAGCTGGATCACGCCAAGACATACTGGCCGAAGCTGGTGGGGGGGCCTGACTCATGGGGCAGCTATGCAGGTGGCATGATGCCGTTCTCGCTCTTCTGTGCGGCCGTCCATGGGTACAAGGCGATGTGGTTCATCGTTCTCGCATGGGTCCTCATGACCGACAACCTCTCCGGCAGTGTCACCGTCACGATGCTGATGCACATCCTGGCGCAGTTGATGAGGGACCAGCCATGGAGGAGGGCGGGGCTGCCGCACATGCCCAGGTGTTTGGTCCTGCAACTGGACGGTGGGAGTGAAAACCGGAATCACACCGTCTTACTGTTTGCATGGTGGCTCGTACACGTTGGCTTCTTCGACGTCGTCGAAATGCACCGCATGCTCGTGGGCCACACGCACGCCGACCCAGATCAGAAATTCGGCGTGCTTGTGGCCTACATGAGACACGCTGTGGCGGGGGGGCCTAGCTTCGTGCACAAGTACCCAACTTTGGAGAGCTGGGTGGCGGCCATAGAAGAGGCATTCCGTCAGCCTAGTGGTGCAGCTGCGAACTGCAACTCGACCGTCCCCGCTGGCACGGAGGTCAAGGTATTGGGGGTCGCTTACGATGTCAGGAACTTTCTCACTCCGTTGCAGCGCGAGTCGTTTGCCGGTTGGTGCAGCTCGGTAGATTGGATGACCGGTAGGGAGGATCAGGTTATCAAGGTCACCAGGGTGCGTGGTGATGTCGTGCAGCCTGCGTGCAGCGAGGCGCAGCCGGCGCACGGAGGGGCGGCGCCATCGGTGCGCGGCGGAACGGCAGCGGCGGCGCAGCCGGCACGCGGCGGGGCAGGGCAGTTGGCGGGCAGCGGGGCGGCGCTGCCGGTGCGCGGCGGGGCGGGGCAGTCGGCGGGCGGCGGGGCGGGGCAGTCGACGGGCGGCGGGGCAGGGCCGTCGGCGTGCGGGGGGCCAGCGGTGCTGCCGGCGCGCGTGGGCGGCGGGGCGGGGCTGTCGACGGGCGGCGGGGCGGGGCAGTCGACGGGCGGCGGGGCGGGGCAGTCGACGGGCGGCGGGGCAGGGCCGTCGGCGCGCGGGGGGCCAGCGGCGCTGCCGGCGCGCGTGGGCGGCGGGGCGGGGCAGTCGACGGGCGGCGGGGCAGGGCCGTCGGCGCGCGGGGGCCAGCGGCGCTGCCGGCGCGCGTGGGCGGCGGGGCGGGGCTGTCGACGGGCGGCGGGGCGGGGCAGTCGACGGGCGGCGGGGCAGGGCCGTCGGCGTGCGGGGGGCCAGCGGTGCTGCCGGCGCGCGTGGGCGGCGGGGCGGGGCTGTCGACGGGCGGCGGGGCGGGGCAGTCGACGGGCGGCGGGGCAGGGCCGTCGGCGCGCGGGGGCCAGCGGCGCTGCCGGCGCGCGTGGGCGGCGGGGCGGGGCAGTCGACGGGCGGCGGGGCGGGGCAGTCGACGGGCGGCGGGGCAGGGCCGTCGGCGCGCGGGGGCCAGCGGCGCTGCCGGCGCGCGTGGGCGGCGGGGCGGGGCTGTCGACGGGCGGCGGGGCGGGGCAGTCGACGGGTGGCGGGGCAGGGCCGTCGGCGCGCGGGGGCCAGCGGCGCTGCCGGCGCGCGTGGGCGGCGGGGCGGGGCTGTCGACGGGTGGCGGGGCGGGGCAGTCGACGGGCGGCGGGGCAGGGCCGTCGGCGCGCGGGGGCCAGCGGTGCTGCCGGCGCGCGTGGGCGGCGGGGCGGGGCTGTCGACGGGCGGCGGGGCGGGGCAGTCGACGGGCGGCGGGGCAGGGCCGTCGGCGCGCGGGGGCCAGCGGCGCTGCCGGCGCGCGTGGGCGGCGGGGCGGGGCTGTCGACGGGCGGCGGGGCGGGGCAGGGCGGCGGGGCAGGGCCGTCGGCGTGCGGGGGGCAGCGGCGCTGCCGGCGCGCGTGGGCGGCGGGGCGGGGCTGTCGACGGGCGGCGGGGCGGGGCAGTCGACGGGCGGCGGGGCAGGGCCGTCGGCGCGCAGGGGGCCAGCGGCGCTGCCGGCGCGCGTGGGCGGCGGGGCGGGCCGGCACAGCTGGCATGCGGCGGGGCGGGGCTGTCGACGGGCGGCGGGGCGGGGCAGTCGACGGGCGGCGGGGCGGGGCAGCCGGCGCGCGGCGGGCCGGCGGCGCAGCCGGCGGGCGGCGGAGCGGCACAGCCGGTGCCTGAAAAATGCGGTCGCTCAATGAAGGTGCACCACGCCGTCTTCTTCCAGGTACAGGGCAACGCAGAGACCTGGTTGTCCTACCGGACCACGGAGTCCCAAAAGACGCCGTGGCAGCCCGCGGGGACTCGACAGGAAGGCGCGCCACGGTGCGGGAAGGCGATGGCACAGCCTTACAAGTTTGATGCGGAGGGGCGGCTGCTGTTTGGCGTCCGACTTGTGGATCCAGACCGCATTCCGATGTTGCAGGACACCCCAGCCTTCGCACCATTGAACATGGAGTTTCTGGGGAAGGAGCTGGAGTCGATCAAAACAAGGGTCGAGAAGTTGCCCCATATGCATGGCATCTGGCAGTGGTACTTTCCGCCCGACACCATCAAGCCAAACGAGGCCTTTTTCGCAAAAGTCCCACATGCCCCTGAGGAGGTGCCTGAGGAGTGGCGCCCTTTGCCGTGGCCATCTCGCGCGGACATCTCCGCCCTGCGTGAGCACGATGCAGCGCCTGCACCACCACCGACGCAAGAAGAGCACTTCATGGCGTTGGTCGACGCAGAGGCGGTGCGCGTCACCCCGCTGGTAGACCGAGTTCGTCATGATGGCCACACACAGCAGGAATGGGCGGCTGAAGACAGGGCCATGACAGCCAAGGTCGCTTACTTGAAGCGCATGCAAGGCGTTGAGAAAGGCTCCGCTGTTCTATACTGGCACCCTTCAGCTGGTATTCTCTGCAACTCGAAGCTCACGTGGACTCCAGTCCTCTTTGGCATCATCAAGGAGGTGGTTGCGAAGGAGGATGGCGGCCAACCTTCTATTGAGCTCTTTGTATACCGCGCTAAGCATTTGCGTGACACGTGGCACCCGTGGAACCCAGACATTGCGCAATGGCCCCATCCGCCAACCACTGCGGCGCACACGGTGATCATCACCGCGTCAGACCTCGTCTTGACACAAGTGGTGGGCAAGCGAGGTCAGCCGCCCCATGCAGTCTCCTTGGGTGCGAACAAATGCTCACCAAGGAGTGCCTAAAGGCGCTGAAGGAGGTGCCCTATGACGCGGAACACCCGGTCGTGAAGTGGCAAGATGCTGAATGCTCGAAGGGCATCGTCGGCATGGCGAAGGCATGCTGGGAAGGCATAACGCTGCAGGTCAAGAGTGGCAGCCGCAACCTCGTAGGGCAAGTCGTGTGTCATTGGGCGTCGGAGCGTGTGACATCCGCGGACGGTCGCACCGAAAGCCGGGACGGCAGGTACCATGGTCGTGTCGCTGTTGTCGACACGCAAAACGACATGGTAGCCATGTACTGGGGTGCCCGTTGGGAGGAGGACGCGGTTTCTTGCGTGCCTCTCCACGAGCTGGAGGCACAGATCTGCGGGTGCCCCGGTGTGGTCGTCCCTGCGTTGCAAGCGCCGGATATCACCCTGGCCGAGGCTCGATTGCGCGAGATGGTTCCACCCAGCGACGATGTGGCGGAGAACAACAACGCAGGCGCCTCCCGGCGTCGGAAGCGAGCGTTCATCCTTGCCGATGACGATGACGACGACGACGACGACTGCTGAAGCGCGAGCAGCGTTGTTGTCATTGAGCTGCTCATGTGCTGCTGCTGCTGCTGCTGCTGTGCTGCCATGCTACTGTTGCTGCATTGCTGCCGTGCTGCTGTTGTGCTGTTGTGCTGATGTGTTGCTGCATTGCTGCCGTGCCGCTGATGTATTGCTGTCGTGCTGCTGCCGTGCTGCTGTGTTGATGCACTGCTGCATTGCGGCCGTGCTGCTGAGCTACAGTTGTGCTGCTGCTGTGATACGGTCATGCTGCTGCTGTGTTGCTGGGCTGATGTGTTGTTGCATTGATGTAGTGGCTATTGTTCCGCTACTACAATTTGCTACTGATGCCGTTGCTGGTGCTTTGTTGCATGTCAGTGCCCGCTATGTTCACACCACTGTTGCCGCGGTTGGTATCGCGTGATTTCCACCGGTTGTGCGTTGACATGTGTTACTCATGCATTTCCCCCTATATTTGGTAGCACGCGGTTTCGCGTTAGTTAGGTGCAGACAGCTGCATGTAGACAAACATCTTGTTTAATTAAGTCCGTCAATTAACTGTTCTTGACACATCATGGTCCAAGTCGACCGACCTGTAGGGACCAGTAAAGCAATTGTCTAGGAGAAAGAGCTCGCTGCAGAAGCCGCGTGGCAGCCGTGGCTGTACCTGTAGTACGACCTGCATACATATGGATACTGTATTTGGATACTGGGTTGTTGATCAATTCTGGTTTTAATTTATTTAGTGTACCTGGTGTTGGCATGCCAACTCAGTGCTAAACTACGTGATGCACAATGATGCAACTTGATGCTATAGTGACGTGCCACGATGTAACTTTATTAACTTCACCATTAGTCATGGGGTCAATAGGATTGCTCATTATGCCATGTTAACATGAACCATGGGTTACGTAATAGTGAAAACAGTAATCATGATGCTCCACTTGAAGTCTCCAACATGGTCATGTTTGGAATTTTATTGATCATATTTACAATATATGAAAAGAGACAACAAACGTGGAAGCATGGCACGCCGAGGCCGATAATATATGTGTGAAATATGAAAAGAGACGACATCTTTGGCAAGCATGATCATATCATGCTTGCCAAACATATGAATGATATTGACCATGTCCAGAAACCATGTTTGCCAATGGTGCATTTAGGATACATTTGAAGCCGTGCAAATGTATCCTAATCCGGTAAAACCACCCCATATTCCTTTAGTTCAGATCGCAATTCATCATTGGACATTAATACTTCAGGTATAGGTCTTACAGGAGGATCAACAGGTGTAGGAGGAGTAATATCTACCAAGGATAAATTTTCTACTCTATAATGACGTTCCGGTACCCAGTAAGAGCTATCTGGAAACCAGATGACCATGGTATCATAATTAATAGTAATCTTACTATCCTGGTGCCAATCTAATCCTAGTAATACATCAGCGGTAGTGATAGGGCCTATAGTGGCCGTCAGGTTGACAGTACGTCCTTGTATGACCAGGGGAAGGGACACCGTACCCGGGGAATGACTGGTGCGACCGTCAGCATAATGGACAGTGACAGGCTTGGTGTGAGGGATAGGGACTAGTCCTAAACGCCTAACTAGGGCCTTGCTCACAAAGGAGCTAGCCGCACCGCTATCCACTAACACAGAGACATTCAAAAGTTCATCAGCATGCAAGAAGGGGTCTACAACAGTGTGGGGAACGGTTAAGCCACCATTCAAAAACATAAGAGGACGGACACGTAGTGGTAGGGATGATTCAGCTCCTACAGAAGTTATAAAAACAGGCAGGCAAAAATGATTATCTGGGGTACTATCTAAGGACCTGTCCAGGTTACCCCCGGCTGACAGGCCTACTGTTCCCCCTCCCCCCCCAAATCCATAGGGACTAACCCCGAAGAAGACCCTGGCGAAAAAGCCACTGCTGGAGGGTCACGAGGGAGCGAAGAGGGTGCAGGAGCCTGATTATCATAGGGGAACCCTGAGGGTCCTGTCTGCACAGCATTCAGCCTCCTAGGCCCGGTAGCTGAGGGAATGCGTCCTGGAGTGGGACGAATAGGAGCACGCTGAGGGGTACGAGGAGGGCGAGCACCGGGATGAGGGGGAGCACCCGAAAGGAACTTGGGGCACTCACGTTTAAGATGACCTACTTCCTTACAATGATAGCATGTGATATGGGAGACATCCAGAGCCGAAAGGTCAGTAACACAAATGTCTAATTCTTCTACATAGGAGTTCTCCTCCTCAGGGGTAAGGCTAATGTTATTAAGGGGACTCGTCACCAAAACACCAAAAATTCAATAAAAATTCAAAACTCGCATTAAACCTATGCAAACAGTGCCCAAAAGTGATTGGGGACACAAAGTAGCATTTATGACGATTTGTCGTGCACTTACTAGGGGTATGTCGCCTGGCATGTGGCTAAAAATAGCACAAGACGCTAAACCGTTCTTGCCGCCCAACGGTCAATAGGAGCATCTGTTTGACCTGCCCATACATTCCAAACGAGTTCCCCCTCTCCTCGACCGTTTGAGCTACTAACATGGGTCGGCGGGGCAGGTTTGTGAGAGTTATTAATTTTCCCGCCAAAATACGGTCTTTTTTCGCGGGAAAATTAATAACTCTCACAAACCTGACCCGCTGAACCATGTTAGTAACTCAAACGGTCGAGGAGAGGGGGAACTTGTTTGGAATGTATGGGCAGGTCAATCAGATGCTCCTATTGACCGTGGCGTGGCAAAAACGGTTTAGCGTCTTGTGCTATTTTTAGCCAAATGCCGGGGGTAATTCCCCAAGTAAGTGCACGACAAATCGTCATAAATGCTACTTTGGGTCCCCAAACCCATTTGGGCATTGTTCGCATAGGTTTAATGTGAGTTTTGAATTTTTATTGATTTTTTGGTGTTTTGGTGACGAGTCCCCTTAATACGGGAACGGGTAGGAAGAGAAGGGGTGGTAAAGAAATCTGCTACTCGTAAGAGATGCTGGCGCACATGCTTGAGGGGTAGATCAGTAAAACGGTAGGCAGAGAACTGGCGCTTTACCTCACGTAACAAGGGTCTACTGAGGCCTTGTAGGAAACGAGCACGTACTTCTGCGCCCGACAAATCCCTAATTCGTACCATCTGAGCATCCAATTCTTTCATATATTCCCTAAACGGCTTAGTACCCTGCTGCAAGGTACCAAAGGCTAATCTATCCTGCCAATCTGCATCAGGAGGAACTAAATGGCTCTCTAATCGCTACTGAGACAATTCTGCTACTGAGTTAGGGTAGGCATGAGAGGCCAAGGATTCACACTGAATGAGGTTAGCAAGCTCAGGGGTAATACAGGTAGTAAGATAGTGAGGGACTAATACAGCATCAGGGAGACGCCATCTATTATGATTTTGCCACGACTCTGTGTTCTGGGTAAGCAACATAATCAAAGTGAAAAACTGTTGAGGGGTAGACTTGACATCCAACTTGGGAAGGTTAGCAAAGAGGGGAAGAGCAGGGGGCTTAGGAGGATGGGAAGGATCAGATTTACCCATAGGACCACTGTCTTCCACTGCTACATACGAGGGATAGAAAGAAGGAAGAGGAAAGGTTTTGGATAGGGGTCTAGAAGGGGCCACCGTTTCAGGATGGTGCCCATAGGAGAAGGGAACAGTATATTGTTCACGAAGGGAGGAGTAGGCAAAATGATCATAATTTCTGTCATCTAGAGGCATGGTGCTGAAATCACTATTAACTTCTAACTCAGCCACACGGGTAGGGACCTGGGCAGCCTCGTAGGCCGTGTCAGGGTAGGACCAAGAAGCAGGAGGATAAAATGGAACTGCACTAGGGCGACCAGAAGGGCCGACAGGGGCAGAGGTACGACCCGTGTTATGAGCAGGGATGGAAGGCACAGGGTGAGGAGGAGGCCTAGAAGCATTGTCAGGGAGTGAGGACCTAGTTGAGGGTTGGACCAAGGTTGCAGGAGGGGCAGGGGCCTGGTTCAGGGTAAAAGAGGCGTCATCACTAAATCTGACACGTTGTTCAAAGGTAGGTGGGGTAAGAGTGGGACGACGGCGACCACCAGTAGTAGGAGAAGGAGGTGAGGTACGCAAGTTACCTTGAGGAGTGAGATGGTGCACCGTTTCCAAGGAGTCCCGTCGGTTACCACGAGTATTGTTATTATTAGTAGTGTTATTAGTATTATTTGTATTATTGGTAGGTATAGGCGACATATCTTCACCCACTGGATCCATGTTTAATTAATTAAAAGGAAAAGCAATGAAAATTGTCTTAACCCCTAAATGGTCTTGCTGCCGATTTTCCGCCAAAAATCGAGTTCCAGCCGATGCATCGGCCCCTTCTCGGGGGACCAGATGCCGCGAAATCTATTGAGAATTAGGAAACGTTTAGCTAAGAAGATCGAAAGTTTATAAAATTCTTCACAGCATGGTACTACGGTTTGCATACTTTTGACAAAGTTATAGAGGTGTTCTGGCCGGTCAAAGTACAAGGGGTCAGGGTACTTTTTCACGTACAACGTGCATTCCGGAAAACGACGACCTGGCCATGGCGGCTTGCGCCCACGCATGGCATTTACGTTTGCGTTCGAATTTTCTGGCAAAACTTAGGATATTGATTTTAAACGTCCTAAAGATCATACAGGCCAATTTTTTGTTCGCGGGAATGCCATTTGATAGGTGTCGGCAGCGTTCTTGCTGGAAAAAACTGCGATCAGGCCGGACGATAGAAACGTTGACAGCAATACCTTTCCGGCGTATTTTAAAGGATATATTGGTTTCTTTGTACTTTTTTTGATACATAGTAGTCGTAAACGTGCAAGGGTGGCCAGAAATCGCCGAATCCAGCAACCATGCTGCACAGCTTTGCATGGTGTGCCGAAATGCGCCATTTTGCGGCCACCGCCTGGGCCAAGGTAACGCCATCCATGCCTGGTAAAGCTTAAGCATCGTTTTCCTATCGATGTTTGACGTTTATATATACGTTCTAGCTTGTGTAGCACATTCTTTTTGCACTATTCATGCTCTTTCTTGACCCTGGCCTGGCCCCTTTCAAATACACCCTTATTAGATGCTTCCCTCAGTCAGTTGACCTGCCACAGGGTGATGGTGATAAGTTTTAGAGGCTGTATGGGTTTGAATACCTCCATATATGTTTGTTATACATTTCCCATACACATATTGCATGAGTGTGAGGCAGTTGGCTGGTCTCTGTGGCATCATCAAGCACGTAACTGGTGAGTAAAAGCTTCCCATTGACAGCATGTGCCACCAGGTGTGCTGGCCATCACCTGGCAAGCTATAGCAGCTTAGGCCTAGTTTATCCTTGCTAGGGCAGGCTGAAATAGGCTCAACACCACTAGTTTGTTGGTGGCTGCCTCCTAGAATGCATGCCTTGCGTAGGGTGTCCGTACCACGTTACCTACGTGCATGGACAAGGTGGCGCCTGCACATAGGTTCCATGTAAGGGCAGTGTGATGATGCACTTATGTTTCCCCATCATTGTGGAAGGGAAATGTATTGTTTGGCGGCATGGTTGGTGGCCATATTAGGAGGTAGTATGCCCACCCCTACTCCCTTGGTTGCTTTTTACGAACGGTACCCCTATGGGCTGTACTGGGTGTAACTGCTGGTATACCCACCCAAATGATGACCCCAATGGCTCAAACTGTTCAGCAACTAATTGTTTATCATCCCTGAAGTGGTAGGTGCCTAGGTCTTATAACATAATTCAAAATGCACATTCTACCAAAAATGAAAACGCGCGTCTTGACCCCCCTTACTTTGACGGCATTTAAACATGACCTACCCTGCATATATGTGAGGTTGTGATATACCAACCCGAAGGGCAACTCATGAACATGCTTGGCCCTCAAGGACAGCCATTGGATATGGGTAGGTTGGATGGCATCTGGTTTGCAAAATTGTGAAGATCCAGCCGATTTATCGGCAGGATCTCAGACCATTTAGGGGTTAAGAAAAGGATAGGAACCTAAATTGGAGCAGGGAAAGCAAAAGGAAAAACCTTGAATGTCCTAAGGAAGGAAAACAAATAAAATCAATCCTTTTTAACCACAGTAATGGATAGGGAACCAAACTCTAAGGTGAGAGGAGTATCTGAACTAGATGAGGATGCAGCACGTCTAGGGGGAGAGGAAGGAGGGGTAGCAAAGACAAGGGATTCCACGGGAGGACGACCATGAGGAATAGAGCGTACATGTAGGCCTAAATCTGATTCACTATGGTCTATAAGGAACTGCTGAGCTTCTTCAAAGGTCACAAATTTCTTATACCTAACTACGTTATATATACGGTTCTGAACTATCTTCCTAGCGTCGGACCAAGAAAGGAAAATGGCGGACCATTGAGGCGTAATCACTACGTAATATTTAGCTAAGCTATTATCGCTGGAAGAATGGGAAGGAGCAGTAAAAGCACGCCGCTGGCTCATGGTAACGCACCTGGTGGTTCTTGTGACGTCACGCTAGGAGTAGAAGGAGTAGGCGACTTAGCTGGGTTATCTGGAGCACCGAAAGCAGCACGAGGGCGGCAATAGTCCAGCGCTCGTCCTAAAATCAGCGACCCAGTATCTCTGCGGGTGCGGCCGTCTAATTAACAGCAGCACGAAGGAAAAGGTGTAGTCTACCACGACGCTAATCGTCTCACTATTGCCGAACCGAACAATTATCCTCTATCTACGACAGGAAGCAACCATACGCAGGAAAACAAAGCGAGGGAAAGGATCTATCTATAAAAGGATTTTTCCGCTGCGAGCAGGTCTAGCGTCTAGGCAGAGCGTGTCCCGAACCGGGCAGCACTACTCTCGATCCCAGCTTGAAGGCGACCCGCCCATTACCTGTCAAGTAGGTGTCGTCTTCGTTTCCCTGGACGCGGAAGGGTTGTTGCAAAGGCGTATGTGACAAGGGATCGTCGTCTCGCTCTCTACCTACGAAAGTTCCTCCGGAACCATTGTTACGTCCTAAACTTCTACCACCACCGGCTCTACCTCTACCCGGCCTAACGCTACCTAAACTAGTCAGACCACCTCTACCTAATCCCCTAGCGAAAGACGAACGAGACGATCCAGATCTCAATGCATTTACGTATGTATTACTATAATACGCCATAAGCCATTTACACAAACCCGTTTACTCCAGGAATAGAGGAAGGAAACACAACTACACTGCCGTGACCCAAGCTAATATGTGTTAATTCATTTAACACACGCCGAGTGCCAACACGAGGGGTAGAACGTGCATAAATGATCACCAACGGTCCAGCATGCTCGGGCCGACCTGGCCCTCGCCTACAAATGTACAGATGCACGCTGGTCCACTACATTCTGCCCGAAGGATAAGGACCACTAGTAAAGTACGCGGCGCGACGCCAAAAGCATCCAATGCACCACAGTACTGACAGTTACGAGGACAACAGTGTCCCAGTACAAACTACACGTAAACCTAGGAACGACCGAGGCAAGGGACCTAATTTACGTCCGTAACTACAACGAATTGTTACGCGACGTAACAGTACGTGGTCTCCTTCATCACTACTATCCTTGTGTACCATCTGCCTCCATATTACAGAAACAACCAGGAGGCTGCCCTGGTGTGAGCCCGTCACCGGTCTAGGGTAGCACATGTCCATGCCGAGTCGATCACGAAAAGTTCACGGGTGGCGGCCCTGCCGCGCGCGGCCTGGGGCGCGCCAGGTGAGGACATAACGCCCAGGCTGGGCGGGCTTGCAGTGTTTGTGCCAGCTAGTCTATCTGATGAGTCTACCTGATCTGTGCGGGCCAGGTGCCCGGCTAGGCCCAGGCGCCTGTGCCTAAGAATGTGGGCAACATAGGGCAAATCAGCGTACAAATCCTCATTACTAATGTGCAACCCAAAGGGGATGTTAAGGCCCTTGCGCAGCATCTTGTGACGTCGCCATCGAGTCGTTGCTCCAGCTGTTACGGCCCAGACCTTTGTATGGGCGTAACAATGCCTTCAATAAATAAGTCGAAAGTCATTTGTTATTCGTTTGGGACTTTCGATAGCTCGCTTTCATAGTCCGCCGGACTTTAGGACTCAATTCGGGACTTATTTGGGAATTTGTCCTAAGTTCGGGACTTTGTGTGTTTATTTGGCACTTTGTGTGTTCCGGACCAGTTATTTTGGGCCTAGCCAGAAGTACGAGATCTTCTAGGGGCCGGGCCGGCCCTAGACGTCATACAGAACCTATTGGGGCTTGACGGCAGTATCTGGAAGATCGGCGCGCATGTCGGCGCGCCTGCACACCAACTTGCCAGCTTGGTAGCGCAGCTAGGTGAAATTGGTCTGTGGACGATGGACTCTCCTCTTTGGTTTGATGATTAATGAAACGAGTGTTGACGACTCTCTCAGACCAAGGGGCACTAATCCGGATGTCATTTGCCTCATGACATGCCGTGTTATATAGCTAGATTAATTAATCATGCTATAAGGCCTAGCTGAGGATAAACCGCTGCTCAGTTAGTCAATTTACTGCGATCTTTGCTTGCTATCGCGGTACGCGGATGCGCGGCTATGCCGGCTTATTAAACTGCACCTTATACTAGATTAGATCTTTCGCACCGTCCGGCTCGGGACGTAACACTGGATCGGAGGTAGTTCTAGAGGTTTTCCACAGGTGCTCGCGAAGAGCCCTTGTGTTTAAGCCGCTAGGTGCATTCTTAATAGCGCAGGGCCTGCGCAGGACCGGCCCAATATTTAGTGAGATAGAAAGCCGAGTTCGACCCGCCAGCCTGGGCAGCTGGCTGTGGTGAAAGGCGGCATCGTCTAGCTGAAAGGGCGGTCATAGTGTAGGGCTTAGAAGCATCACCTGTCGACTGGGCACCGACGGGGAGCTCGGCTCTGCACCACTACAAGGAATCGGCGCCACAAGCCAGGGAGGAAAGTCGGCTGCGCAACGCCAAGGTACGTTTTGTCATGCAGTATGTGGTAGTAGCTTGCAGCCAACCGCCTTGCTCCGTCTCTCTTACCTGCACGCGTAGGTTGTGCGCCCATCCTTGTTGTTTTGTTTGTGAATTTGTCGTTTCTGTGACGTATTGTGACTAGCGTCCTGGCTGCGAAAGCTGTGGGCGCTGGTAGGGTGGTTTCCGTGGCTTCGTCCTTGCGAAAAGGCGGGCAGTTATCACGGAGGCTACCCTCTTGTATGGAATTAGGGGCGCGAAGCTCCTGATTTCTGTGATAGTGATTAGATTAGAGCCAGTTGGCATCCCCCCCCTGTGACAGGTCACACACTAGAGGTAAAAAGGTTCCTTTCTCTTTTCTATCTCTGTCTGCTGGCAATAGACAACGTGTGTGATGGCTAATAGTAATAATAGAAATAATAATAGATATAATAATGGACTTGGGGGTTGGGATAGTGATGTATCTAGGCAACTTTACTATGCTGTGGCACATGATGGAGGCACAGGGAAAGTAGGTATTTTCTATAGCTGGGTAGACTGCAAGAACTATATAGTGGATAGGCATAGGGCTATCTTTAAGGGATTCAAGACAGCATGGGAAGCAGATAGGTTTATCCAGGAATACATGACACGTCCAGTAGGCTTGCACGTAGAGGCACCACCTCAGGAGATTAGGACTCGCCCAATGCCTAGGGGCCGTAGCTGTGCACCCAATAGTGCAACAGTAGAGAGCAGGACGGGGGACACACAGGCTGTCACAGTCACGTTCAGCCAACTCACTGTCAGCACCCCACCTAGGCAGCCACCTAGTTTCTAGAGGAGTAGAGTACTAATTATAGCTTACTATATAATAGCTACATTAGCAGAATAACGTAGGGCAGTCGCTTGGTTGATTGCTTGTGGGCATGTGCATGGCATTTTCCTCCTTCTTCCTCTCTCCTTCCTTCCTTCTCTTGTGGATGTGGTACTGGTAAACATGCCGCGGGGTAAAAAGAAGGTACGCGGCACGACTAGGAGTCATTCCGAGGAGGGAGGTGCAGACTTGGATAGGCAGGGCAGCCCAGAGTACCAAGTACAGGAGGTATCACAACAGGGCTCGTCCTACCAGCAAGGCAGTCCTGTAGGTCACCCAGGTGAGCTGGCTAGTACCTCCCGTGAGCCGCGAAGGCCACGAGGAGCGGATAGGATGGATAATAGGGAGGAATACCAGCCGCAGCGAATGCAGGCTGAGTATAACCAGCTGATGGAACGGGCAGGTGATGAGACCCGGCCCAGATCGAATCCCACGAGTGCAGCCCAGCACCAGTCAGTGCAGCCGCAGCAACGCCCGCCCGGGCAGCCGCAGCAGCACCCAGTGCAGTCCCCACAGCAGCATTCGGAACAGCAACAGCCGTTGCCGCAGCAGTGGCAGCAGCAGCCAGTACAGCAGCAGCAGCCACCGCCGCCGCCGCAGCAACAGTGGCAGCAGCCGCAGCAGCTTCCGCCGTTGCAGCAGCAGCAGCAGCCGCTAAGCCAGCCGACCGGGTCGCAGATGTTTGGTCCGCTTAGTCAGAACGCGGCCTATTATCACGCGCAACGTGCCCAACGATTACAACATCCCTGGGCGAGCGGTCGACGGGTTTCTTTTAGCGGTGACCTGCAGTCCAATGCGACATCGCTGTGGACCCAGGACGAGGCTAGGGTTCCACCGCCGGTATACGATGAGGCTGGGCCCGCGTCGTCCCATCCGGCGCGCAATGTCCCAGCAGCCGGACCTGCGCGGCCGAGCGTGTCGCATGGCAATAACCTCAACTTGAGTCGCATGGCACCCAGTGATCCTGGCTACGCGCATCCCTCGTCTGTCTGGCTACAACGCAGCGCGACTAGGTCAGCGCCTGCATCGGCAGATGACTCGTTGTCGATCTTTAATGTTCCGCCGTATCGCGCAGTGGGCGGACCTCGGGCCGACGCGTTTAAGGCGCCGCCCATGCCTGACTTTAAACCAGTGCCCAAGCTGCGCGCGACTATGAACCCTCGCGAGATCGACGAATGGACGCGTATGTGGGTACAGATCTACTGGGCGTGGTGCAACCACAATGGGTGGGAGCTAGCTACCGAGGTTCTTATCTCCTACGTCGTCACCAACTGCATGGATCCCTCAGTGGTCGGCATACTCAACTGTGAGAGTGTCGCGTCGCGCTTGTACCCTCGCACAGTAGAGGAGCTACTAGAGCGCATTGAGCGCAAGCTGGTGCCCCCTGACTGGAAGCTCCACGAGCGTCTGGCTTTTTCCAAGCTACGCCAAGGCACCACCCGTTCCGCGAGTTTCTGACAGAGTTTGAAGCATTCTCGGCTCGCCTTGAGGACTTGACCTGGACCGAATATAGGGCGCGGTTCATTGAGGCGCTGAGTCCGGAACTCCTAGATGAGGTGCTAAAGCGCTTTGCTGAGATACCGTGGGAGCAGTGGGATGTGATCGAGATCCAGCAGTACCTTCTAAAGGTGTCAGATGTGCTCGCACGCCGCCGCGCAGCGGTCACCTATCGGCATGCTGGTGCTGCACCGCGTCGCGTCCACTTCACTACGGTGGACCAAGATGGGTCCTCTGAGGACATTATCGACCACGAGCAGGAGGACGGCGACTATGAAGCGCCCCAGGTCAATGCAATCGATGCGTCCAAGGCGCGATGCTTCCGGTGCGGCGAGGTCGGTCATCTCAAGAAGGACTGCACGCGACCACCACGGGATCGCGATCGTGGCGACGAGCAGACGTCACCCCGTTTCTCCGGGCCTGCCTTCGGTAAGCGCCCGGAACAAGCACGGCGCCCAGACCGGCCTCGCAACGCGGGCGAGCGCGCAGCCAAGTTGCAGGACGCCCGGCAGCGTCCCACGCAGCACCAGACGCCCCGCGCTACGGGTCCTTCGTTCCAGCGGGTGAACCGCGAGTTGAATGAGTTGTTCTCACAGCAACAGGACTCGGGTAATGGCGCCTCGGGGGTTATGGATGGCAAGGCGGTCGCCGGCTATGGGCATGGCGACGAGGAGGATGAGGTAGAGGGGGAAGAGTGGACCGGGCGGTCGAACGAGGCGGTCTCCCGGCCCTCCGTTCCTCGTGCGTAGTGTCCCTGCCTACACGGATAGAGGTAGATGTAGGACAGGTAGATAGGGTAGCGCAAGTCAATAACGTCGGGCAGATAGACAGCTTAGATAAGGACACCCCGTTGGTAGCGAATACCAGCGCGGGCGCAGAATCAGTCGTTCCAGTAGATAGTCGCACCCCGCTTGTAGCGAATACAAGTGCGGATGCATCCTTGGGCGAGAACTCTGCCCCAAGCACGCAGCCGGCCACGGGTAGCGCAGCGAGCTCCGACCAGCCTACGCGCGCAACTCCGGCTGGTACCCGCAACTTGCTCCTTTTTAGGGGAGGTCTGGCTGTACCGGGATCAGCATTAGACCCCTACCTCAAGGACAAGACCGTCATGGACGTGCAGTTCATGGTGGACACGGGTGCGTCTACGTCGTTCATCAACGAGGCATTGGCGCGTCGCGCAGGATACGACATCCGGCCACATGCGACAGTGGTGAATGTGACCTATTCAGATGGTCGCAAGAGCCCCTCGCCTGGTCGGGTTTATATCAAGGCTGTGATTCAATGCATCCCCGTGGTGCTCACAGCCACGGTCGCACCGCTCGGAGCTGCCGACATCATCATCGGCATCGACTGGCTGGACGCGCAGGATGTGGACATTAGCATTCGGCGTCGCGTGGTGTGGTTCCGTGACGGTTCCTTTTGGAGTCCTGTCAGCGAATACCAAGTGCAGGGCCCCGACGTGCATAACATCACGTGCGGGAAGTCACCCAGCCCCGCAACAAGTCGCTGCACAGTCGCTATCTGTTCCACACCGGTCGCACGACCCAGGACGACCTGTCTCCCGACTGGGAGGCCGCGCGCGAGGACGTGCGCGCCCCCGGGGAAAGGGAGGGGTCCCGGTCACGAGTGCCACTCAGCCACGTGGTATCGGCTCAGGGAATTTTTCACCTGCAGCGCATCGGGCCCCCTACCATTTTTTCGGAGTACGTGCACCAAACCCTTGAGGAGGAGGCGGACACGTACACGATCACTTCTGTCCTGGAGACGTTGATTAGTCGGTTCACTGTCACGGAGCCTGCGGCCTTAGAGGCAATCAGGTCGCACCCCAAGCAGATGGGCAAGCTCCCGTGCAAGTTCCAGGACGGGCGACTCTATGTCATGGTGAGGCCAGACTGCTGGCGCCTGTACGTCCCGGAGTTATGTCGAGCGGCTCTGCTCCATGAGCTCCATGACTCTCTCGCCGGTGGCCACCAAGGGATCCACCGCTTGCTGCCACGGGCCAGAAAGAACTTCTATTGGCCAGGCATGCGAGAGTACATTGAGACGTACGTGCGCGAGTGTCCATCATGTCAGATCATGAAGTCCCGCAATACGGGCTCACAGGCGGTCCCCAGACCCTACCAGACCCGATGGGCCCTTGGGATTCCCTGATGATGGATTTTGTTGGCCCCTTCCGGAAGACCAAGAATGGCAACAGCATGATTCTGGTTTTCCTGGACCGTTTGACGCGCATGTGTCACCTGGCACCATGTCCGGCCGAACTCACGGCCGAGGCTTGCGCTAAGCTATACCTTCACCACGTGTTCAGGTACCACGGACTCAGCCGGCAATTCATATCGGACCGAGACAAGCTGTTCACGGCCCGCTTCTGGCAGGAGTTCTTTGAATGCCTGGGCACCAAGGTGTCGCTGGGGACAGCATATCATAGCTCGTCCTCCCACCTGGTGGAGAGGCTGAACCGCACAGTGCAAGAGACCATGCGCCACTACACCGACGCGGTGGGAAGCAACTGGGAAGAGTTCTTGGGTTTGGTGGAGTTCTCCCTGAATAACGCCCCCCAGGCAGCTCATGGCTTCACACCATTCTTCCTCAACACGGGCAGGCATCCGCTCACGCCGACTGACCTTCTTACAAGCCCAGCCTTAGCTGAGAAGTCGGTCCGGCGAGACACCCTCGAAGGGGTGGAAAGGTTGCTGGTCCAGATGCGCCAGGCCCATGACAGTGCGGTCAAGGGCTACCGGGCCGCCGCAGAGCGCTACATGGCGAGGACTGCTGGCCGCCTAGATGCGCGCACGCCGGCCATCGAGGTGGGCGACTGGGTACTGGTGGAAGGCCCCCGCCTAGGACGTTTCTCTGAGAAGGTAGAGGGTGAGCTCAAGACAAAGCTCCGTCCTATGTTCCTGGGGCCACACAAGGTTCTGGAGAAGCTTGGAGATGTGATGTTCAAGGTGGACATCCCGAGCTCCTGGAACACTTCCTCCAACTTCCATCGAGACCAGCTCAAGTTATTCCACCAGAACTCCATCCAAGGTCGGCTCAACCCGCCGGTCCCTGTCGAGTACAACCCAGAGACTGGAGAACAGGAAGACGAGGTGGCCGAGATCGTGGGCCACCGGGACATCAATTAAGCGTGGGAGAGGTAGACAGCGACAGTATCGCGTACGGTGGCGTTTTGCTCAGCATGATTACGAGGATTCGTGGCGAACCGAGAATGAGCTAGAAGGGTGTGAACGTCTGCTTCGCGAGTATAAGGCCGAGCATGCCCTCCACTAGGCTACCGCGAAGGTAGTAGTGGTGGGGGCGCTATGACAACGGGCTTGATCACGTGTAGCCAGGATGCCGCGAAGGCACTTGTGTTATTCACGTCGATGGGTACGCACCATCGTGGTAATTGGGTCGAAAAGCATCCCCAACGCCACGTGCAAGCAGGGCCGACTCGGCGAACGGGCGGTTCTGTCACACCTGTGGTGACACCGATCCAGCAACAGGACGGCGATGCCGTGCGAACCATTCGGACTCAGGGCACGGGCGGAATGACGGTTCTTGTCGGGACGGGACCGACCCGGCGAACGGGCGGCTCGACCGACCCGACTAAGCTCGATTCCGAGGATATCGAGCGCAAGCAACCAGAAACGCCCCCAAGTGGAACCGGATGCCCAGCGAGGAGTTAGACGTCGCGCATGTACGAACGAGGTGTCGGCGGGCAGCGTCTCCGCGGATTCCCAGAGTCCGCGCCGAGAATCGCGAACTTACTCCGAGCGGTTGCCCCGCGTGGAGACGTCCCGCGCCCATAAACCAGAGAGGCGTGGCCCGATACCAGCGGTGGGCTTTATATCTCCCGCGCAGGGGTCTTTGCTCGTACAGGCGGTGGCTCGACCGGCGCCATGGACGGTGGGCGCTTACGTCAGCGCGTTTCCCGGCCCACAACGAGTACGCCCCTTACACGAGTTTCCGGGTGTTCCCGTCTACATTGAACTCCCACCACCGCCGTTCGTGGCCGTCGACAGCGCGGACTATCATCGACCGCAACCGCTGCACTTTGAGGCAGGAACTCATGCGTATGTGGAGCGAGGCTCCATGCGCGAGCTAGTCTGCTTCGACTTGCACCCAGGGAGGGCGGCCCCGCGACCCCAGGACTGCCTAGAATCGACGTCAGAGGGTTCTGGTACGCGTTACGGCCCCAAGCGGGAGTTAACGCCAAGCGCATTGGCGTGATCCTGATTTGGCATATCTCTGCGATTCCAGCGGCACCGGAACGAGTTCATTCCGACAAGTATCAAGAAAGTTATGGTGTTCCGACTTCCCGGTCGCGCGCGAGCGCGAGCCGGCTGTTCTTCTAAGTGGTGCGTGAATATGTGCCGACGACATATGGGGTCGACAGGAATTCCTGGGCTGACAGGAATTAGGTGCTGAACCTACGACGGTATTGGATTAATACGTCGTACGCAGGAAATAGGAACCTTAACTCGTCGTCTGTCCCAACTCAGTCCTCACAGGAGGACTGAGTTGACAATTTTCAACCGCGTGTAGCGACTAGGTGGGGGGTCCATCCCAAATGTTTTGATGTGGATCGGGGGTGTACTAGATGTCATTTTGTTGGCAAAAATACTGCATATGTGAAAACTTGACCCGAACACCTGAAAATTACACGGACGATGGGCACCCCTCGCGAATTTGCATTTTTCGGGATAAGAACGAGTGGGAAAAATTCAATCAAATCCTCGTGCATGAAGAAAAAATATAGGCATGTAAACAATATAGTTCTTGAAACGTGGAAAAAAACTGGGCTCGATTTGGCCACTGCAACTGCCTGAAACACTTAAAAAACTCTCAGTCCTCAGGAGAGGAATGGGGCTTTTGCTAACTTTGCTAGCATGTAAGTGCGGTCATACTACACACCACCGTGGCCACCAACCATCCCAATCAACTCATTTCCCTTCAAGCATCACAGGACAACACACTTGCATCATCATACTTCAGGTATATCATACCTTATCATGTAGTGAGAGCCTATGCATGCATGTAGGGAATGGGCTTGGATACCCTACCAACAAAGGGTTATGTTATAAGTGTCAACCACCAATATAATGGGTAGGTTAAGCATATTTCCATTGTTTCTAACAACAATAGATATGGCTATAACTGTTTTGCCTTGCCATGATGTGGCCAACATAGTTGCTGGCACATGATGGCAGTGGTTTGTCACCAAGACTTTTCACTCACCCGTAAAAGCTTGAATGCACCCTTGACGCGGCCCGTGGCCTCAAAATCATGCAGTATGAACGTAGCAAAAGAATAACTAACATCTATGAAGGTGTTTAAACCTGCACAGCTCCTAAAACCCTGCACAACTACACTGGGTCAAGGCAAATGCCTGATAACATCATCTGAAAAGGGGGTTTTAGAGAGGGCAGGCAACGGTCAAGAAAGAGCATCAAGACTTGAACCTGACAACGCCTCGCAAGCTTAAACTCATGTACGAACATCAAGAAACGAAGAGGCAACGATTATCCGGCTTTACCTGGCACGGCTGGCGTTACCTTGGCCCAGGCGGTGCCCGCAAAAGTGGCACTTTGCGGCACATAGACCATGACGTGACAGAATGGTCGAAATACTCAAATCTATACTGTCACTCAATTTATTCTAATACAATGCATGTTAAAATGTAGAAAGAAACCTATCAGCCATTGAAATTGCGCCGGAAAGCAAGCGCAGTCATCAATTCCGTCGACCTGCCTTATCGCAGTTTTTTCCAGCAAGAACAGTGCCGACACCGGGTAAATCGCATCCCCGCGAGCTAAAAATGTATTTTTATCATCTTTAGGGCATGTTAAATCTATTTCCTGAGTTTGGACAGCTAACTCGTCCGCAAACGTAAACTGCATGCATGGGCGCGAGCCGCCATGGCTAGGTCGTGCATTTCCGGAACTCGCGTTTCACGTGGAAAAGTACCCTTACCACCTGTACTTTGACCGTACATTTAGCCGCTCATACCAAATCCAAAAAAATCCCAAAAATATGTCCAAGAAAGATCTTTTCACGTAGTATTTGAATAAATTTTGAGAGATTTTTTTTGTCAAACATTCTGACCGGGGCGAATTTTCTACGAAACCCAAAAACTCGGTCCTCTAGAGAGGACTGAGTTCAACTCAGTCCTCCGTAGAGGACCAGGGACAGACGACGAGTTAACCTGTGGTCTGTTGGTACCGCAGGCTTAGTCCTGGACTATTGGGTGCAGACGCAATAATCATTGTGGACTGTACACTGTGGTCACTGTGCCTGTATGGCAGACCTACTGTATAGGATCTGGACGCTGTACAGGTTGTTAATACTGTACCGGGGGTGTTAATACTGAGCAGGCCTACGAGGCTGCTCAGGCCTAGCAAAGCACAGTGCACAAGTATATAAAGAAATAGGCCAGTGCCAATTGGTGAGATCTCTTGCGAGCCCGCCTCACGTGTGTTGCCTTGACTTGGCAAACTCGTGTCTAAGCACTCACGTGCACGACTGTGCTGTAAGCCTATATTTTTAACCAAGCTCCATTCCAACCATTCTCATGATGAATCTATCCGCGCGCATTGGAATCTATCTATCCCTACACATTGCGCTTTAACTCAAATTACAACGATGTTCCGGTTCTATCAAGGCGGTTTACTGCCTGGGCTTCATCGTCGAGTTTAATCCTGCGCTGGACTGCTGCGGATACTCGCGGAATCGAGACTAGCGGATCATAGAAGGGCGCGGTACCAGATTATCGGTTTATGATGCGTTCCGGAATGGTTGAGTTCCCAACGACGGCCGAGGCTAAGTTTATCTTGGAGGTTGTTGGTGGGCGTTTGTACGCCAGGACTAGCTGGATTGGCTGCGTGAAGGTTTCCTGAGCTATCCAGATTGCGGGCACGTTATTGGCGACGAATGAGTTTCGTTGCTGGCCTGCTACGTGTTGACGAGCGCTCCTGGCTGTTTCGCATTTCCTGATGACAAGATGTTGCGGAATCGGCTTTTAGTGATCCTTGTGGGTTGCTGGGTTTTAATGGATCGAGTTATCCAGATTTATCAAGAGTCAACTGCGCATGCGGTTCGGCATGGATCGAGTCGAGATCATTGGTTGCGTTCCGGTTTGCGGCATGGCTATGCTTTGCAGCTGAGTGAAGCTACGAGTTTCAAGCGTTCGAGATTTGTCGTCAAGCGAAGGCGTTTCGCTGCCATGGGTGGCGGTCAAGCATGTTGCTGCAGTGTTGGCTACGACAAGCTCGGCTGGTGTTGACTGTCGAGTATGCTGGCGAGTTTTCGCGCATGTAGTCGACATAGCTGCGAGCTGTGCTGGTCGCGAGCTCGAGGAGCTACGCGAGGCGTCATCTGCAAGGTTGCAGTTTGTGCGGTGTGGAGTTATCCATCGTCAATCTTTCCAGATTTATATTGCAAAGCTGCAGATTGCTGTCGAGTTCTCTTTATACCGCTTGATGAGCGATTGTGAACGGCGCTGGTGTGGGCGTGTCGGCAGCTAGAGGGTGAAGTTGTGTCGACTGCGACGAGAGAGCGTCGGCATCTGGGGAGCAGCGAGGAGAAGTTGTTCCTGGTTAATTTTCCGAGTCGCGGGTGACGGTGTCGACAAGCGGCAAGGTCGGCGGTGTTGTTGTAATTAATAATGGCAGTGCTGCGCGACGTGATGATTGCATTGCTGCGACGCGAGGACGTCGGGCATCGACTGCGGCGAGAGACGGCAGCAAGAAGAGCGGATGGCCAGGCGAAGTATCGCGGGGCGACTAGAATGTCACAGGCGACCTGGCGAGACGCGAGTATGCTGGCGCGAGTCGCAGGCGACTGGGTATGTCGCGAGCGACTGGGTGTGCCGCAGGCGACTGGGTATGTCGCGAGCGACCGGGTATGTCGCAGGCGGCAGATCTAGAGTATGTAGAGCGATGGCAAATGATGGCTGCAGGTTGCAGTTAATTGCATATTTGCTCTCAGCATTCCACTGCTATATGTGGTATGGCGCTATGAGAATCATGGCATTGAGGCCGTGATTGCAGAACTCGTGGAGTTTGCAAGGAATTAATGGATGGTGCGTCCATCATTAGTTGGCGCGCGTGTACGTGACTGGCAGGCAGCTCCTACAAGGTCAGCATTTCCTGAGTCAGCGACTGGCAGGCAGGGATGGTTTTGTTGGTCGGGGGTAGCCAGATAACGTATAAGGCGAGAGCTGAAGGGTTCCCATAGCCGGAGGTCTCGCTGAAGACGTGCTGTTTCTGGGTCATGTATGCAGTAGCCGAAGCACAGTTGTGCTGTTCTGCGTGTGAAGGGGCTTGAGGGCCAAGTAACATGCCGTTTTCTCCACCGCTTGTATGTTGAGTGTGTCCCCGAGCGGGTGTTGAGTACATCATTCCTGTTAAGGGATATGTGAGGGACAGCCCCAGGCTCGGTCTAGCATGGTGTTGCTATTCCTTGAAGCATGAACACACTGGGGGATCAGATGCTGAATGTGTTTCCAAAATTACTGCAATAATTTGACGGTTGTTGGTGACTGGCCTGTTTGCACAGGGTCAGGTTGAGCTCCCATGTGATCTCTGTATTGATGTGTGAGGGTGGGCAACTCACAGCATTGTGCAGAATGCCCCTGGTCTAGTTCATGACAGGGAAGGGCACCCTTATTACAGTTGTATAAGGGTGTGGATAAGGGCCTCGCGGTTGGCCGTTACCACCATGTGCTGGTGTGTAATTAGTGATCGAGACCCAGGAAGTACCTCTTCTGGATTGAAGTGTGGGAAGGGTCTAACAAGTGTTCGGTTTGATGTTTTGATTTGTGCCAACAATCTGAAGTCAAGCATTTGCATCTGATTTTCAAGGTTTAGGCAGCTGGGCTTGGCGTGGTGAGCCAGGTGGAAACCAGTTGGCCATAAATGCTTTGAGTGGTTTTGGAAACATCACCTTAGCAATAATATGCCTGTTCTGTGATCAGCCATTCAAGGACAGGTAAGCTGATGGGAGTCAGTTATACCTGGGTACCTGAGCTTTGCCAGCTGCAGGTGTAATGCAGAGGATCAGTTTGCTACAGCTGTATCGAGGCCCCAGGGTGACCCTGGCCAGGCCCCTGGGTACCTTCATATACGGTGGTTGGGCAAGCAGACAGGCAGGCTGCACCCCTGGATTGATCGGCCAAACACCAGGCCTGATCGGGTGTGCGCCTATAACTGCGTTGGGAGGATTCCCAGAGAGATTTTAATGTTGTGGTCTTGGCTAGGCAAAGCACAAGACGGTGCCAAGATGGCTAGCATGCTCATCCAGGTGCTACGTCCTGAGGCTGCTAACATTAAAGTGGATACCAATGCTCAGGTCTCTGACATGGGATCTTGGTCAGCATACAGGAGAACTGCTGGTCGGTGAGCCAAGTTGCCCCTGGGTGTCTAGCTTTGTGTTGGGACACACGTGGAAAGGGCCTCAACATGCCTTAGGGGAAAATTAACAGTTGGTTAATAAACCCTAACTTTCCAGTGTTAATGGAAAACTGATGATACCCGATATGCACTGGCAGGTTGCCAGAAAATATAACCGTTGGCAGCATTGCTCCTCATCCAAGCAGTGTTCATGGTATATTCTGCAATATCACTCCTGTATTTACAGTTTATCCATAATAGTGTTCCCCCATACTATGTACAAGACCTGCAGGGTCTGTTGCAAGGGGGTTCCTAATCCTGGATTCTCCAATGTGGTACGTTGGAGTGTTGCTGGGTCCAGAGTTCTGTGTCTGCAAGTGAACCTGAGATGCTGTCAGCTTCAGCTGCCCAGTGATACCTGTCGAGCTTGAAGGTGATGAACCAGAAATCCAGAAATCCAGATTTCCAGAATTCAAGAGTTCCAGAGTTCCAGAGATTCCAGTTTCCAGAGATGCAGACCAGTGTCCTGAGGGGGCTAACAATATTGTCAAGTGGATCCAGATTTTCCTGTTGAGTTCAGGCTGTCAGAGTGGCAGGAGGTAACTACCTGAGTGTTGCCAGGGGATACATACATGGCTGAGTGCCAGATTTATATTTGTCTCCCGTTTTGGCAGTTGCTTACATATATGGTTTCTTGTAGCAACCATGCTGCTTTGGGGAATTATTATGTCCTCAAAAAGAAAGAAAATGTTGGAACAGTGCAGCATGTTTAAAGTTGGCTACCAGATGGAGAAGAAACCAGATTATGTTTGAAGGGTTGGCACAAGCTTCCTGAAGAAAATTTCCAGTCTACAAGGTCCGGGACTATGGAGCCTGCAGAGGATGCTTCAAGAGCAATCTGAAACCTGCTGAATGCTGAAGGCCGACTGTGGAGGGTATATACAGATCAGCATCTGCATACGTGAGTTGCTGATGATGGATGTGTGATTCCAGTTGACCCTGTCCCTGGCCTGTGCATGTTCAGATTGATTGCTGTATGACAATCAGCATATGGAAGTTGTGATGGTTCCCAGGTGTGTTGCTGTAAAACCATAGGATTTGGTTTCCTCCTAGTTTGGAGTTGGCTGGCCTGGAAGTTATGATTGATCCCAGATGTGATGCTGTGAAACCATATAGTTTGGTTGTCTCCTCATTATGGAGTTGGCTGGTCTTGGGATGATTTACTCTGTCCACGACTGTTTTGCTGTAAAACCTAGGATTTGGTTTCTCCCAGGGTGATATGGGAGTTGGCTGGTCTGAGGACATGTTTCAGGGACTGAAAAACCTTACTGATGTTTGACCTGGGGTGTTACACTGTCAGATGTGATATGGATCTGTGCACGAGGTAGCCCAAGGTTGGCTCCACGGTGTGGTGCCTTATTCAGCCTGGGTGGGGTTTTCTTCTCAGTGCCTCTATCATCTGATGCTTATGTGTACCCTGCAATGATGGTTGCTTCATGGTTATCAGTATGGTTGTTCCTGAATGAGTTTCAGCCTGACATGTACAGTTTGTATGTGAGGGTTGATCTGTGCTCTGGATAAGGGCATATGTGGCAGGCTGAAGGACCTACGAGAGGGGATCTGGACAATCTAGCCTAAGAATAACATTACGTTGTTTGCTGGATTTGCTTCAGATATGTATCCCTTGGTCCTTGCCACTAGAGATGTTAGTGCTTATCACGACATGTCCCAAGTTGAGAGGCATGTGGGCGTGGTTTGTTAGCTGCCACCTGTGGGCCCTATCATTGATGATGCACAGCAGAATGCCTGATGAGGTGCTAAGGATGAGAAGCCTCGATCGTCATAGCCCAGTTGGTGGAGAGTACCCCTGATCTGATTTTGTCTGGGATTGACTTTGCCCAGCCTAACACCTTGGAGATCTTTGTTGACAGTTCCATGGATGCTCGCCAGGTCACTAAGGTCAGGGGGAGATCTGCTGCTCTGTTTGCTTTCTATCAGAGCAGGGCAAGTTTGTTCAGCTGGTACAGCAGACTGCAGAAGAGGGTCTGTATCAGTTCAGATGTGGCAGAATGCAGGGCCATATGTGAGGGGATCCAGTCCAGCTTGTACAAAAAGCTGGACTCAGCTGGCTTCAGTTACCCCTTGGTCCTTGCAGATGGAGACGTTGTTGCTAACAGACAGCACGGGTATGGTCCAGTTTGTTCACAAGCAGCTGGCCAGGAGCCGGATCTGGGTTATTTGTTGCTAAAGGAGTTGGCCAGTTTGGTTGACTTGAAGCATATCCCTGGCGAGGAGAACCCTGCTGATGCATTGACCAAGCTGCCACACAAGGCCCCAGCCCAGTACAATGTACTGAGGAAGCTCATGAATGCTGACTGTCAAGTCGGTCTATCTGTCTAAAAGCTGAGAGCTGGGTGCTTAAGTCTCTGGATATCAGGCTGGGAGCTTGATTGTACATAATCCTGAGCACACCTTGAGGGGTGAGACATGTCTCTGGTGTGGGAATGTCTGACATTGTCTCTGATGGAGAGATGTCTATCTGGGGTTTTCATCTCAGTCTGAGGTTTCCCCAGATCTGTGGTTTGTGGGCGGGGTTCGATTCCCTGGTGCCGTCTTAAGGCGGAGTTTCACGGACTGGCTGACCCATCCACCATGCTGGTGAGGTGGCGACAGGTCCCCTGATTTTCCACGGTTGGAATGAGTATAGGAGCTTGTGTTTTGCATGTGCTTCGCGTAGATGTTGTGTCTGGTTCGATAAGGGGCAGCAGACCGGCGCCGACTCCCGTCTGGGGGTCAGCAATGTTTTCTGATGAGCTGTTGTGGGTGATCTGTGGGGTTTCGCCTAAGGTCCTGAAGGTTGTACATACTTCTCAAGTTCTTCACTGAACACCTATGGGCTGCCACAGTTGGCCAACCTCTTGTACATGGGTAACACAACGAGCCTCCCGGGAAGGGATAGGGACTCATTGTAATTTGTTTGTGCTCCTGAACCAGTATGGGTGCTATGTACATATAATAAGGAATCCAAGCTGACTGTCATGCCCAGTGGGTTGTGACTTGTAGTCGGGGAGGATGTCCAGGAATCCAAGCTGACTGTCATGCCCAGTGGGTTGTGACTTGTAGTCGGGGAGGATGTCCAGTACCCATTGTGTGTGTTTGTATGTAGACTTGTGTGAGCTGCTACAGCTCAAGAAAAGAAAGGATTGGAGTTAACGCCAAGCGCATTGGCGTGATCCTGATTCGGCATATCTCTGCGATTCCAGCGGCACCGGAACGAGTTCATTCCGACAAGTATCAAGAAAGTTATGGTGTTCCGACTTCCCGGTCGCGCGCGAGCGCGAGCCGGCTGTTCTTCTAAGTCGTGCGTGAATATGTGCCGACGGCATATGGGGTCGACAGTAATTCCTGGGCTGACAGGAATTAGGTGCTGAACCTACGACGGTATTGGATTAATACGTCGTACGCAGGAAATAGGAACCTTAACCTGTGGTCTGTTGGTACCGCAGGCTTAGTCCTGGACTATTGGGTGCAGACGCAATAATCATTGTGGACTGTACACTGTGGTCACTGTGCCTGTATGGCAGACCTACTGTATAGGATCTGGACGCTGTACAGGTTGTTAATACTGTACCGGGGGTGTTAATACTGAGCAGGCCTACGAGGCTGCTCAGGCCTAGCAAAGCACAGTGCACAAGTATATAAAGAAATAGGCCAGTGCCAATTGGTGAGATCTCTTGCGAGCCCGCCTCACGTGTGTTGCCTTGACTTGGCAAACTCGTGTCTAAGCACTCACGTGCACGAGTGCTGTAAGCCTATATTTTTAACCAAGCTCCATTCCAACCATTCTCATGATGAATCTATCCGCGCGCATTGGAATCTATCTATCCCTACACATTGCGCTTTAACTGCGGGAGCTGCCAAAATACATGGTAGATGGTAAACCTCGAAAGGTTGACTGTCCCAAGTATGCTCCGTGCGAGGGAGAGGCATTCCTCGACTGGGTTGTGCCCAACTTTGTGAGGGCTCCGGGCTTTCGCTTCAACGCTCTCCAGGTGCGCGTCGTAGTGTTGACCATGGCGGGGGGGTTCTTTGCGGAGCATGGATGTGGGGTTATTGATTGGAACGCGGGCACAATCATGTTCACGCACCCGCAATACCTGGCCGCATTCATGTCGTACTGGCCCACCGGGACGTGGGTAGACCTCGCTCAAACGCGCACCAACGTGAACGAATACCAGCTCGCATACAATGCGGATCACCTCGCTAACCCCGGGAAGATCCTCGAGGAAATTCGTGAGCAGGGTCGCCAGGTACTCCACGAGTATCGTCAACGGAAGGCGCGGTCGGGAGGGGTGGGCCCCAGCATTGGAGGAATGCGAGGGTTGCGACCTCCTCATGGATGGATTGCAACGGGATGGCGACAGCATCCCATCGGCTATCAAGGAATTGTCCTTGTGTGGCAACGCCGGGGAGAATTGGCTTTACTAACCCGCTGGCGAACAGGGGTTGGGACATAGTATCCCCATGGCCGATTTTGTACTATTGTTCTCTATAGCTGACTGCCCAGCCTGGGCAATTGTCGCTTTTGTGTGTTGCTTGTTTTGCTTGCAAGAGCTTCTTTTTTTTTTTCTTGTTTGTTTGTTTGTGTTAATTGTCTTGTTGCGTGCGCCCCAAGCATGGACGATATAGCTATCGTCCCCTGGGGAAGGGAGGAGTGTTACGGCCCAGACCTTTGTATGGGCGTAACAATGCCTTCAATAAATAAGTCGAAAGTCATTTGTTATTCGTTTGGGACTTTCGATAGCTCGCTTTCATAGTCCGCCGGACTTTAGGACTCAATTCGGGACTTATTTGGGAATTTGTCCTAAGTTCGGGACTTTGTGTGTTTATTTGGTACTTTGTGTGTTCCGGACCAGTTATTTTGGGCCTAGCCAGAAGTACGAGATCTTCTAGGGGCCGGGCCGGCCCTAGACGTCATACAGAACCTATTGGGGCTTGACGGCAGTATCTGGAAGATCGGCGCGCATGTCGGCGCGCCTGCACACCAACTTGCCAGCTTGGTAGCGCAGCTAGGTGAAATTGGTCTGTGGACGATGGACTCTCCCTCTTTGGTTTGATGATTAATGAAACGAGTGTTGACGACTCTCTCAGACCAAGGGGCACTAATCCGGATGTCATTTGCCTCATGACATGCCGTGTTGTATAGCTAGATTAATTAATCATGCTATAAGGCCTAGCTGAGGATAAACCGCTGCTCAGTTAGTCAATTTACTGCGATCTTTGCTTGCTATCGCGGTACGCGGATGCGCGGCTATGCCGGCTTATTAAACTGCACCTTATACTAGATTAGATCTTTCGCACCGTCCGGCACAGGACGTAACACCAGCTCTTGCGTCAGTGTCCAGGTCTCGGCGCCGTAGGTCAGGATCGTCAGAATGACGACCTTGAAGAGGTCACACTTGACAATCCGGGGTAGGGCGGGGTTGCTCCACCAGCGGCAGTGGTCATGGAGTTGCGCCCACGCCATGCCGATCTGTGTCGTCAGGTTGTCCTTGCAGTCGGGAAGCCAACTGCCGAGCAGCTTGAAGCGGCCTGAAGGAGGGTAGTTGACCTCGGTGTCGTCTAAGAGGCGGAGTGGGGGCGGGGGCCCTGCCATGCCGAGGGCCAGGGCCTCCGTTTTGGGGCTGATTTCTAGACCAACCTCCCGAGCCTCGAGCGCCAGGCAGTCCAGCCAAAGTTGGGCAGACGCCGGCTTCTTGATGAGCGTGATGTCGTCGGCATGTGTTAATTACACTATATTCAGAGAAAAACGATTAAGATCACTAAGCCCCCAAGAAGACCAGCATTTCATTGAATACAATAAGTGGAGCCCTGCCACATATGCAGCAGTTAAACAGTGGCCTTAAGGTTTCTCAATCCGCACGCGGAAGCAAGAAGCCTCCACCCAATTTACCCCCCCTGGTGCCAACCCCATTGCGCCGATTAATCTCATGACCACCGTGTGCGAAAGAGCGTGTCGCAACATCTTAAATGGCGACCCAGCCCGCGCTAGGCTGAGATTGTAGCCTGCAGGGGCCTGCTGGTTACAATGCGACACAAGTCGGTGACCATGCACCCCAAAAGCAAGCCCCCCAAAAGAGCCAGCATTTCACAATTGCGGAATTGTCCAAAAAGGAAAGAGGTTTTACGACACCATAATAGACCGAGCCGCGCAGCAGGTGCTGAGACGGAAAAGAACGACAAAGGTCTGGCGTTGCCTCGCCTGCCTAAGACGCCCTCCCCGACTCGAGTCTCGCAATAGGGAATACTTTTTAGCTTCGGAGCGCAACCCTCGCGCGGCTCCTACTGTCCCCAACTACCCGGCCCTCCTCGGCAGGGGCAACTGGACAACGGTCCTGCCGCCACAAAAAAATAATTCATGAAAAACAGGCCGTCGGGCTGACAGGAACCTGGTTCGTGACCTTAAGAGTCCAGGTCACGTCACACGCACCATCGCAAGGTGGCAAGCCTGCGATGTGACACTAAAGCTGTTTTAGAAACTAATGACCAGCTCCGCCGAAGCTGGTCAAACCGCCGAAGTAGCGCCTCGTCCTTCGCCTATGTCAAAAAGACCCGCAGCCGGGGAAAACGACATGGGGGTAAATTTAAATTTTCTTTCCGTTGCACGACCAACTCTGCTATGCTTGGTCGAACAACTTAGCGGTTGTGCCACCATCTGCCTCGGCTACAAGACAGATGCAACCCCGCTAGAATGTGCAATTTTGCACAGGCGGCCATTGCCGCCATTGTAAAAGAAACAGTGGCGGATCATTGCCAGTCTAGCTTGCTTAAGGCATGGTCCGCCGACGGCGACACACAAGCTGACATCATCCTGAATTAAGTAACATCGGCATGCGTCACACGCCGGCCTGAACAGTGCTGAAAACGCCACTACAAACAACGTGGCCACGCACCCCCGAGCTAGTGCGTTAACCGTACAGGTAGTTGTACAAGGTTCCCAAGACTGACAAACATAAAGCTCGCCCGTCGACCCCTTGGGCAATTCCGAATCCACAGTACAATAATTAATCATGACTCACTAAAGAAACCAAATCAGTCAAAGATTCGATAAGCAACCAGCCGACCCTACAGGTCCCCAGCTAATCTCAGCCGGTGCAACCAAAAATGAATCCTTGCAAGCAAGTCGTATAAAACCTACAATTAATTTTCTCGGACCACTAATTGATAGCCACCGACCCTCATAAACAACCGGGTCATCCAAGGAAAATTCAGGCGAACATGAAACCCTTCGTACAGATCGGATTAGTCAACCCATGTCGCAGACAGCCTTCCACATGTAGGCCAAGGCATAGCGGCCCTATCTTAATTCCCGCATGCGTTAATTATACTATATTCAGAGAAAAACGAGAAGTTCTTTATTAAAAAACGTTAGATATGTACAAAACGCCCCGCAATACAGCGGAAGCGGAGGGCCATGAGCCTAGCCGCATGAGCCATGGATTTCAAAATCCAATAAATGCCCACCAAGGCATGCATGCTCACACAGGAAGCCGGTTCTACCGGGCACCACCTCTCCGTATGCCCCCTCCCCTGAAACCGACGTGAGAGGAACCAAAGTGCCCCCCAAGCCTCCCCTGCACCGACCCCACGCCTTCCAAATCCACTGCCGGCGCCGCGTGCCTGGCCAAGTCAACACCCGCTTCCGCCTCGGCCGCCGCCCTGCGCTGCGCCCGCGGCTGCTGGAAGTATTTCTCCAGCACCGCCTCCAGCCCTGACACCTGCTCCCGCTCTGCCGCCAGCTCGCGCCGCGCCTGCTGCATCCACTCCTGCTGCTGCGCGGCCATTTGCTGCGTGAGCGAGGCCTTGAGCTCGTGGACTTGCGCCAGGAAGTCCGCCCGCAGCTGCTGGAAGTGGGCCTGCAGCCGCTCCTGCTGGGCCACGGCGGCCAGAGCCAGCTGCTGCTGCACCTGCTGGCGCACGAGCAGCTGGATGTTCTCCGCCAGCTCACCGTGGGAGATGAGCGCACCGCCCGTCGCGGTGCCCGTGGGCGTGCCAGGGTGTGCCACAGCAGGTGCCGTGCCCGGGGAGTGCTGCTGCTGCTGCAAATGTGGCAGATATGGGGTGTAACCAGGAGTGAAAGCAGCCAACACAGAGAAAAGGGAGGCTCCGTGTCGTCAGATGCAAGCATCTTATAGCGTACAGCGCATAGAGCGCTTAGTAGCGTGACCGTGCACGCGCAAGGCGCGCGCATGATCCCACCTTGGGAAGGGGCCACTACCACATGAGCCAACACATGGCCTGCCAGGCGAAGAATATCCCATGTCACACTTGCCTCAATCCGCCGAAAGGTATAACCTTTGTGAAAAAGAACAAAAGCATAAAAGCGCAAAAAAAAAAGAAGCACAAAAGCATAAAAGCACACACACACACACACACACACACAAAGCACGCAAGCACGAAAGCACGAAAGCACGAAAGCACGAAAGCACGAAAGCACGAAAGCACGAAAGCACGAAAGCACGAAAGCACGAAAGCACGAAAGCACGAAAGCACGAAAGCACGAGATAACGGGAGCACGGGAGCACGGGAGCACGGGAGCACGGGAGCACGGGAGCACGGAAGCATGGGAGCACGAAAGCACAAAAGAGAAAAACACAAAAGCACAAAAGAACAAGTGCCCGCGTGCACATGTACATAAGCGTGCGTACGTCCCAGGCGCTGCAAGACCTTGCCTGCCCACCTGCTTGCACAAGGCTAGCGCGTCCTAGGGACACCGCGTTCAGGTCATGCATCCTCGCATGGCCGCATGCACACACACACATCCATGGTCCTTTATGAATGGTACCAACATGACAACCGGTGTCAAACAGGGCAGCCCCTGAACCAGACTTGTCATCCCCAAAGCACCAACTACCAGTGTTGGACGTTCCCCCCAAAATTGCCATCAGCAGGCAGTCGATGCAGCTAATACTGCAGGATAATGTCACCATGCTGCGAAGGCGGACGCCAACCGCTAGACCATAAAACGAACGTTGGTAATGGGGAAACCACAGCACTCTGGGGAAAAGATTCACGATTCATCAGCTGTATATCCGACCCGCATTCAGATACATCCACCCATGAGCACAAGGCCCTGGCGCAGCAACAACCCTTGAGACAGAGGACATATCAAGGAGCAGAGAAGATCAGCATATCAAGAAGCAGAGAAGACCAACAGACCAAGAAGCAGAGAAGATGGAGTGGGACCCACGCACCGGTGCAAAGCCGGGGCCAACTGCAGGGGCAGATGCCAGCGCGGCCGCGTGCCAGCCATCCGACGCGGGAGGCTGCGCTGGCGAAGCGCCCGCGTGCCCGAACGAAGCCCCCAGGGGCCGCTCTCCCCCCATTGGCGGCGGCCCCGCGCACGGCATGGGAAGGTTGTGGGAGACGCTGGCAGCAGTAGCGTGCGCCGGTTGCTGCGTCTGCCAGCCGGTGGGGAGTGGCTCGGTCGGTTGCTTGACCGGTTGGTTTGATCCCTGCGGCTTTCCTCCTTGTGGGTGAGGCCATGGTTGCCATTGTTGTGGCCTTGGTGACACCTGCGCAGGCAGCACCCCAGGCACGGGGGCAGCAGGTTGGAACGCTGCGCTGGCGGGGGTGGCAGCGCCAGCGTTTGCCGGCATGCCCGGTTGGAATGGTACTCCTACTCCCGAGGAGGCCGCCACGTCGGCACTGGGGGCCGAAGAGGGGAAGGGCCCAGGGACCGCCATGGCCTGGCTTGGCTGTCCCCAACCAACGGGTTGCACTCGACCGCTCGCAGCCGCCGCCGGCTGCGTGGTTCTCAGATCTAGCAGGGGGGCGCCCTGCTGACGCTGGGGGATGCCCTGAGGATGCTGTTGCTGCTGGCTGGTAAGATGCGGTTGTTGGTTAAGAAGGCATTGTTGTTTTCGTGGACTAGAGGCCGCCGTAACCTGTTGACCACGCCCCGGTGCCGGCCAGTGGCTTTGAGTCGCCGGGGGGACAAACGGGGCCACTGACGCTAACATCATCATGGCACCCCCGGCTGACGATGTCAGCAACCCTGGCCCCACGCCCGCCACTGCCTCGTGTGCCCCCTGGCCCGTCCCATGGTCTGACCCGCTACCCTCCACGGCCGCAGATCCAGAGGGAGGCATGCCGCCTGGAGGGGGATGCAGCGGCAGCGATGCGGCATGACTCATGGGCGCGGCAACCCTGCTGGCATCCGTAAAGGGAGCGGTGGCCGGCTGCGCACCACCTGGCGCTGACGTCACCAGGGCTCCGCTGCCATCTGCGCACGGCCCCCGCGTTGCAACCTCCACAGCACCGCCATCGCTTGGCATGGAATGCTTGGCGCCTTCGCCCGCCCCCCACCCGCTGGCAGGGGCCGCTGCACCCACCGCATTGTCCACAGGCCTCATCGGGCCGCTCCTGGAGACCGTGGCAGCGGTTGGCGGAAAAGGGCCCCCAGCGGGCTTCAGCCCCCAAACGGTCGCCTCAGGAGATGGACCCTGGCCCCACCCTGTGGGCTTCACAGTCCTGCGTGCCTCAGGCACAGCACCCGCTGGTTGGCCACCGGTACTTGCAGCTGGTTCCTGAGCCGGCGCTTGGCCCTCGGGGGGGAAGCTGGCGGTGGTGGCGACGCCCCCCCAACCCGACGCTGCGGCACTGAACGGCGTAGGCCTGGCGGTGCTTAAGCGATCGCTGTACCGTGGTGAACGGGGTGCAGGCACAGCCGCATCGCCTCTCGACTGCTCTGCCATACCTGGCAGCTGGGATGCTTGGCCACTCACGGCCGCATCATGCGCCGAACCGGAACCCGATACGCATGGTGGCCAGCCAGCCTCTCCAACCCTACGATTATTCTCTGCTGCATCCCCCACCTTTGGACTGCCCTCGGCGACCCTCGTCGTTTTGTCAGCTATCGACCCGTCCACACCTCCGTGGCCTTCCCCAACGTGAGAAATAATGCTGCCCTCCGCAGGCCGCGGTTCGCCACCCACCGCAGACGTGCTCGCCACCGCAAGCGGCTTCCCCTCCACTGGGGCCACCCGCTCATCCCCGCTGCCAGGCTGCGCCGCTCCCTCCGTTTCCCCCCGTTCGTCATCACGGCTGCCCGACGGTTCCTTTCTGGGCCCGCCACCACCCGCTCCATTCCAAGGGGGAGGCATCTGCGGCAACAAGTCGGGTGTCGCGCTGGACAGCCCCTCCAGTGACACATCCGCCACGCTGGCGCTCCCTGCCAGGGACGCGGTGGAGGAGGTCGGGGGACTGTCTGCATGCACGCAGTAGCAAGGGTACGCC